>OZ057412.1:101697955-101885455 GCA_964056705.1 Troilus luridus | reverse complement strand
ATTGTGAAGCTCTTGCAAAATATCCCAGTTAAAGAAGATCTAAATCTTTCAATCATTACACAAAGATCTCAACTTACCAATCGTGACTGACACAATCAAGAAAACTACAAAAACTTCATATCTCACTTGCTGGATACCCAAACCTACATGTACAAACAATTCTGACAGAATCCGACAAGGAGACTGAAACGTCTCTGGAGCAGGGATCTACTACACAGGGTGAACCACGCTTGGAGTGCCTTCAATGGGAGGTTTCTCCATATTCCCTTTGGTCAGGTTTTCTAAAGAAGATCGCAAATACAATATATGTGCCAAATAGCGTTTGTACGATTTCTTAAATAAATATTTTATTATCTTATGTATGTAGTTATTTTCTGAATAAATATATCATATTATTTACTAGTATACTGTTTTAATCGGCAACTATCTCTGACGCAAACGTTTCTCTCATATCGATGGATTTATACACTATGCCAAAACAAGTTATGTCCCCTGATATCAATCATTCTCCCCAGGGAATCTTCGTCAATGACTTTTTATGCTTATCCCCGATTGCTGACTTGCTATTTGTTGGCGATTTCTACTAAGCATTAAATGCCAGAGGCAGGTATAATATCGCTGACACACACAAGCCAAAAATGATAACTCGCCATCGATAGATTGGCCCTTTTAAATCGGCGCTATCACCTCAAGGGAGGAAATGACTCATAAAAGGGCAGCTATCAGCCCTGATAATCAGCAATCAATCACCCAAGGGCGCTAATCATCCATTGCGACTTCCCCTCTTCCCTTCTTGGACGTATTAATCACTTCTGAACCGTTGGAGCTGCAATTCAGATCATCTCCGTGTCTAGATTCGATAAATTTACGACTGCTTGTCAGTGGTGGTCAAGAGATTTATGTTAATATTTATAGTAAATGTAATTTATAGCTCGCCAACTAATCAAATGTTTATGACTCGCAAAATACGATCTCTGTAGACAGTAACACCGGATATACCACAATCTATCATATATTGATTTTAAATTATAGTATCATCAATTTAATATTTCCTTTATCATCTGAAAGTAACAACAAAGGATATTGTATGTTTTTTTTAATAAAATGTTGAAACCTGGTCATGGATTATGTGAAGCACGTGAGGGTATTATTCCAGTTTTACATATCCTCCGTAGGTACATAGATTTAACAAACAAAGATTTGACTTCTGAAAGTGTTCCAGTTATTGTGAAATGGAACTATTTAACCTAGATTATACAAAGTAACTTTCCGATACTAACTGCCTATATTGACTATTAACTATGAACTAACTTTCCAAATTATAAACTAACATAACGATTACTCTCTTATCTACAGTATTCACTACTCATGATGTAGTCCATTCCCACTTATCTCTCTCTCTCTCTCTCTCTCTCTCTCTCTCTGTCTGTTGCAATACTTGAGTTTGACTATATACATATAAAAAGAGAGATGGGTCACGGAAGTTTACACTGCTGACAAGAAGGAAGCACTGTCACAATTACGGATATACAGATCCACATTATAAACACAACACCCTAGATATCGACCATACGGTTACTATTAAAACAAATCATGGCATAAATCACTGATATAAAATAAAACCTGACCATGAAATTTGGAGTTCGTATGTTACAGACTACAGCACACCGAATCTATAGCATTGCTGAATACATTACAGTAGCACTAAAGAAAAATTAATATTCTACTGGAATATTTCTGGATGTTCTTTGGTAAAATCTAGCTGCAAGGCCATCCCTTTAATCGCCTGACAATACTTACAATAATACATTACACAGTCTCATTCTCATGAGATTATTATACCTATTTTGGGAGAGGAATACAAAGATCAATAATGGCTAATTACTTCACATAATTGTACATGACAACACAGCGCCGATACTGCTACCTATGCTGAAGGCACAAAGATTCTAACTATACAACATGTTCCACGACTGGCTACATTGAAATAAGAAAAATGACTTGCTGAGTCTACATGTAACTATTTTCTCAATCAAATGTTATAGTACTAATAACAGAATCTCCTTGGTTCATAACCAACTAAAACTATCGACCTAATTATACGTTCCTTTTATTCCCGTTCTTCAAGGATATGACAATAGACTGATAAATGAATATGCCTATGACTGGAAAACTTCCTAGATAGGAGATATTTGTAATAATTGATTCAAAACATGAAAAACGAGCTCCCAGGTACTAGCAGGTTATCCCTAAAGTTGTATTATTATTTTTGCAGAACACAATTCCTTTTTGTCTCCCTTTTGACAAGTGCGAATAATCATTTCAAAAGAAATGCAAATAAAAAAAAAAATTCTGTTAAAATATCAGTGAAGAATAATTTTATAATCGGTAATTTTACAAATAAGAATCAATTAAAAAATTAAAAATCATTATTATTTTACAATCTGGCTGCTCATGAATGGCGACTGTAATTTTTAGTTAAATCGATAAATGGATGGGTTGAAAAGTCCTCTTACGTCTAGTGCAGTTAACTATAATTTATTTTTGTTTTCTTCAGTTATGTAAAGATTTAATGTGCAGAATCGCCTTTAGATGGGGAACAGTTCTGCTCCTAGGACGATTGTAAATACAACACTAAAATAAAGAAAACTGCAATTCATTATTAAATATTTCTTAATTAATGTATCTGATAAAACATAGCTTAAAATAAGGTTATCCAGTCTTATTACATTGTACCTTCCACAATAAAATAACTGTCTACGAGTAACCAAGTGAGATGTTTTAAAATTCTCTTTCAATATAACTTAGAATGTGGTACGGGACAGACTACACACCGCCCGCACTACTGTTCTGTTGTGAAGGTATGGTAGCCAGTAAATAAGATAATAAACGAAATGTATAGGTAAATGAATAGACAAATCAGTTATAATAACAAAGTTGATTGCATTGTTTACCATATATATATTAAGAGTAATGTTTTGGCTCTTGAGTTTCAGTCAGTTTATTTCAACTTCTTTAGGTGACATTTCGAGACTAGGTTAGTCTCATATTCATGCCCTACCAATGAAAAAATTATGTACGTTATCTCGGACTATACTTGGACAAAAGACTTACATGGAACATACATACCAAATTAAAGAGACAAGAATTGACTAGACGGTACAAACAACTATCACATCTGCTGGACTACAGATCTTCACTTGACTTACGGAACAAACGACTTATCTATAATAGCATACTGAAACCTATTTGGACATATGGAGCAGAACTTTGGGGTTCAGCAAAAAAAGTCCACATACACAAGATTCAAACCGCACAGTCCAAAATTCTCAGAAAAATTGTTAATGCACCATGGTATATTTCGAATCACACCATCCACAACGACATGAACATTCCCACTATAAAATCATATATTCATAACAAATACATGACATTCCACTCATCGACACAACATCACCCAAATCCACTCGTTCTTCCGCTTTCCTACTCCCTGTTACCTGGACTGGATAGGAAAAGATTAAAAAGAAATTGGCCAAGAGACCTACTCACCAATTGATATTTATATTTTTACTACATCATCATAAAGAAGTTCAAGTAGACAATCAAGGTGAAAAACACTAGTATCAAATTTGCTGAATGCGCAATTGCGCAGGTGCAAATAAAAAAATTAAATTATAAATAAATAAATAAATAAATAATATTAGACTATTTTATTATTATTTCATTAAGAATTAATTACATTTGCATAACACGAGCTTAGATCTTGAACATCCGATTTTTTGTTTACAGCGCGATTTGTATACTTTTTTATAGTTATCATTTATTTTATATTCTGTTTGAAACTATTTTTCTTTTGGTGTATCACCTTAGGTTTATCAAATTTAAATGTCTTTTGTGTATTTCTAAAATGTGTAGTGAGAGCTGTTTGATCTGGTTTATTGGGGTTTTTTATTTTTGAATCACAACTATATTTGTCTTAGGACACTGTTCGTTTTAAGTATTGTTCCGATGTTCCGAAATAGGATTTACCGCATTTAGATTCACATTGTATTTCGTACACGTCATTTGATTTTAACTCTAATTTATCCGAATCTTTAGTTTTTGTAAATAGTCTTGACACAGTGGCTGTGTTTTTAAAAGTAATTGCGGAATCAATGACTCAAGAACCAAAACATAATATTTCCACAACTGTCAATATAAGTAGAAACCAATATATATGAGTTAACTCTTTTAGATCATAAACCTCTCATGTAATATAAAGTGAAAACTAAAACTATTGGAGGTGTTACCGGCATTTCCAGTTTCTAATTCCATCAGTTTTCAGGATGGTTTTGTGAAGACTGTAAGATGAGAGGTCTCGCAGTCAATAATGATTTAAATGTCTCTTTTTCATTCCTATTCTAAAGTAAACTTTTTATCAGAGTGCAATATATTTCTGTAAATAATGCTGATGGCAGCCCCGAGATCCATCGCCTCAAGAGATAGGAAATATCTTAGGACAATCCGTCTTCAGCTACTTTAAGGTTTTGACAAAAGAAAAGGGAAAAAATGGAGGAAGAGATATATAAATCATGTGATAATTTTGTTCTTTTTAAAGTGGAGTGGGGGAAGGAAGACCCCCCTCACAGCCTGGAGGAAAACCGATACGATTGAAAAATAATATATCTTACTTTGTGACGTTTATTGACTGGGCTGGTAAATAGGAGGAATAAATGCAGCCATTGGCCAATACGGGCGAAGAACTAAGGGAGAGACCAGAGGCTGTAGATCAGGATTACCAACAGTACAAATATAATATATGTGGCAGGGCACTGAGTTAGTGCTTCGGGGGCTCACTCAGTTCGTGAGCGGACGCTCAGTAGAGTCGCCATGAATGAAACATATACAGAAAGCCATGTGTTATCAATGTCACGATATTTCTTAGTTTAGACTTCTCCTTTGTTTCAGATATAAGTTATATTTTGCTATATTGCTTAAGTCATCTTTGGTCTAAAGGTTATAACAATACTAATAAAATTTGATATTAAAGAGGACGTTTTCTCGTTAAACGACGGTTCCTAGTCTATACGATACCAAGTACTCGTTAAAAATCATAGAAAATGGTCCGGGAAGAGGTCAATAAGTTTTTCTGAATATCAAGAATATTTATTCAGTAGCCAACGTTTCGACCCACTCTGTAGGTCTTCTTCAGGGCTAAATATACAAAATACAGACAATTTAAAATCACAAAATATTTAAAAATAGATTAAGCATGGTAAAAACAAATGTTAAAATACAAAGGTACGAAAAAAAAAAAATACTATAGAATACAATAAGAAAAAACAGAAAGTGCTAAAAATTAAAGAATAAGGTAATATAAATTCAAATGGGATAAATATTAAAGTGAACATACAATAGTATCAGTTATCTGAGTGGTGAACAATAAAGATGGGGCAGGGGAGAGCACATGAGAATTATATCGATATAGTAATAAATAAGAAAATGTTGATAAGAAATGATGATGATAAGTAATAGAAGTCAGACATACATATTACTACCAATGGGGAAGATGATGTATACATAATGTTCATGAAATAGTATAAAGGATAGATGTAGTACAATATATAATAATTGCTAAGACATGGTGAGAAAGGAGAAAATAATAGATATTAAATTAACATGTACAATCGTATAAAAAGTGCGATAAGTAAGTTACAATTGATGGGTATTAGACAAAATTAAATGTAAAAAGACAAACAAATGTGGTTCAGAAAAGATACTTAAAATTAAAAAGTGAGTTAAGATGAACCCGGATGAAACTCGTTAAAATGATAATAAAAGGTGGGAAATGAATAAACTTCTTACAGAAACAGTAAGCTACTGTGTTGTGATTTTAAATTGTCTGTATTTTGTATATTTAGCCCTGAAGAAGACCTACAGAGTGGGTCGAAACCTTGGCTACTGAATAAATATTCTTGATATTCAGAAAAACTTATTGACCTCTTCCCGGACCATTTTCTTCCACAATTTTCATCAAGGTCAACCATTTTCTTTCAAAATACCCTTTAGTATGACATCCATTAAGATCTGTAGTATTAATGTTTTCATATTATTATGTCAAGAAACGCCTTAGAATGATACGAAGTTGCATATGAATAAATCTCACAAAAAGCAACTATTACGAAGCTGGGCCTTTGAAAAAAATGGCAAGTGAAGAGTTCGCGTAACATACCAAACCATGGGAGGGTTGAAATTAAATAGAATATTTAAAAACAAATATTTTATTTTTGTATTTAATTTAGAGATTGCTAAAATAGTTCTGAAGTAGTTTTTTGTTTTACATTTAGTAAGCCAAATATGGATATAAATTTATTTTTGGATATATATATATATATATATATATATATATATATATATATATATATATATATATACATATCACCAAACATTGGGTATAGATCGCCAAACGAATCATCCCATGAAAATTTCTTTCTACCGAAGAACACCATATTTGGCCCTTGTCTATTCTATTTTGATGTTCTCGCAGACTTTTTTTTTTTAAAGTGTACCCTAAGTAGTTTAAAACATGACTTTAGCACTGTTGATCACACTTTTGACGTTTGACTCTTTTCTGTAGGTATTGTTTCCTCAATTTCTTCTTATTTTTAATTCTTAACTATGACAAGAACACTTAAATACTTTATCTGGTTTGTCGCCTTGAAAGTTCTTTTTTTCAATTAATGTTACAATGGAGTAATGTATTTTTATTCTGACAACTTGCTCCATGATGACGTTTCCGGAAAAGCAGGGTCGATCCTTGAAATTATTATTATTAAATTTCTTATTATAATAATAAGAATCATCAAAATTTGATAGGTTATTTTCATTAACATACAACTAATCAATATTCGATTTGAAGAAATTTTGTTAATATTCAAAAATATATTTGGAACAATAGTTATTTGAAGATTTAAGTTGATTGCATGTGTCCGATATTATAAACCCCTCATCATGGAAAAACTTTTAAAAAAAATCTGTACAACCCATGAAGGGTTTAGGGTACATGGTAGAGAGTGTACTGTACCTAGACAATAGTCTTTCAGAGAGGTGATTTTCCCATTATCACGGTAATCGTCAGTTTTCCTCCCTTTAAGAGTACCTAGATTATAGAAGCTGGGTGAATCCCACAGGTTCCATCCGTCGCTGCTGACAGATTAAATACTTTATCTTTCACAGATTTGAACTCGCGACCTTTGGCATAGCATTTCAGTGCTATACACACTTAGCAACCCCTTTCTTTACTAATCTCAAATATCGATTTTAAAACGTTTCAATTATTTTTTGTTGTTTTTTTAATCATAGGTAAAGAACGTGCGTGACGTTTGGGGGAAGCGGTTGGAGAGGGGTAAAAACAAGTAACCGGTTGTAACGCCGTTATTAATTTTAAAAAACTTCTAATTTTAACAAAAACTTACTTTCACGTTACTTAAAAAAGTAACGAAGTGTAAAAATGAAAACTTTCACGGAAAATAAAAAATCCAAATCGTGCGAGCATAATCATTAGATGTGTAGAATGAAGAGAAAAAACTCCTAGTTGCTAAACTATTAATATTGATATTCTGTTTTCAGTTATTATGCACTCCACAACCATTTTCAAGATTTATGATGAATTTAATATAGATTACGTAATGTGGCACCATTATGAAAAGACACTGTCCTATAATTCCAGAAGTAGTACGATACATAAATACGCAATATCATTTTTGCAATTCGTTTTTTTTTCGTGGGTCGTGGGGAGATTCATTCTTATAAATGGAAAAATGAAAGTAATTTTTTTTATAATATCTAAGTATGCTCATTATCGAAGTATTATAAATTCATTCTTAGGCACTCAATAAGTTCATAGTTAATTGTGATGATGGGCACTGAAATGCTCGCCAGGTATTGGAAAGGAGTAAGAGATGATACCTCCCTCACCCGAACTGTAATCACCAGCTACTCGCAGCGAGAGGTTGAGGATCCATAGCTACATAATCTGGAGCGGCGGCGGTTGAGGCGGCCCTCGGAATCCTCTTAGCACGCCCTACTGGGCCCCGGACCTGGCCCTTCCTCAATCCGGAGTCCGTCCAATTAACTGCTTCTTATAGCCCTTCCTCCCGTTCCTAATCCAATACGATCCCAATAACAGCACAACAATGGTACTTTGATGAAATAAGCTTTATTGAACGATGATCTCATTCGGGCTTTGATTGCCGTGTAGAGTTCTGATACACTTGTGTGTATACATATATATATATATATATATATATATATATATATATATATATATATATATGTATATATATATATATTTAAGGGAATTATATTTATGTTTTGTTTAGATAACTAACACTTGTTCACAAATAAGTTTATGAGGATGGTTACACTTAAAACAGGTTAATGTTAACTTGTTAAAGGTTAATGAAAACATAGGTATCTGTTCCATAGGTTGTCGCTACGGGTTACAAGTTTTTACTGTTTATTCGATTCATAGTAATGACGAACTAGAACTAAAACAATAATTTATTTATAATTATATTTAACAGAAAATAGTAAAATACTTACGTTAAAAGTGAAAGTAATAACATTAAGTAAAAACTTAGGTCGGTTGAGCATTGTGCCGATTGGGCCGAAGATAGCACCTTGAGGAACACCAGTAGAGTGAAAAAATGGGATGAATAGACATTAATATGGTTTAATTTGATGAGAGATTGGATTGTAAATTGAGAAAACATATAGGGGACAAGGTATTTAAAGTGAGTTTTTATACGTACTGCAATGGAAAATGCTCATGGTTAACTCATATTTTTTAAATACCTAAATACATGTATAAAAAGTTAATATAATTTTTATATTATATTAAAAATATTAGCAATACCCGTCGGATGCTAAACAATCATTATCTGATTTCTGTCACTCAACTTTTTTTCTTCTAATTTGGCTGTCCACTCATCCAGTTACATATATATTTTTAATAAGTAGTCTTAACTGATACTGTTTGTATTTTTCTTCCATTTTTTTATTTTTTTTTTACTTAGCAAAAAATATGTCTAGATTTGTAACTATCCATTTTTTTTCTCAACATAATTTTTATTAATTATTTATAATTTATTTTTATTTCTAATTCACTGTTTTTTTAATACTATCATTGGTGGTAATTCGGTATATGTTTTCATTTTTTTTTAATTTCTCATTTGTTAATTTAATTAGTAATAATTACATTACACACTAAGACATATCAGCATATATATTAATACTTGTATTGTTATTTTAAACTTGTCCTATAATAAATAAAGACTCTATTATTATTTTAATTAAATTATCCTATCCCAGTCTAGTGCATATCTAGCCGGCTATTTAAAAAAATAAATATCAATTTAACCTTTTCTACCACGGTAGTTATCATATTTTTGGTTCTTCGTTGTTTTTTAAAAATAATCTACTCTCTACTTTACTACATGAAAAACGGTCGAAACGAACTGGTTAATTGCTTATTTGATTAGACCAATCCCTTCTTTTTAATACACATACATGCATGTATGAATACCGACACAAATCCATTTATAAAAACCACTAAAACTTAGATAGGTGAAGGGCGGATATAATCCCCAAGGTTTTGAACAACTAATAGTTCATCTGGCCAGGCTGCAAACAACACTGAAAAGGCTTACTCCCTGCAAAAGATCTGAGAGGCAGGACATCTTTCAGTATTACAGTGGCCCCTTTCACAAATCTGCCTGGGGGCCTCATTACTCTCCTCAATGGATCCCTACTTGCGGATTCATAGAGTCGGCTATGTCCTTTGGCAAGCTTCTTTAGAAAAGGCTAATACTGGCCCCTGTTGTGTACTTAAGCTCGGTACATGCTCTGGTCGATTCTGTATAGCCGGTTAATCTCAAGAAGCTTACACCCTGTGATAGGGTGGAATGAAAAGTAATGTAAAACATATGTATATAACTAATTTTACTATGTCGTATGTTTTATTGAATTCCCTTGTTTGAATTCTGATCAGAGTGGAAATATATCATATATTAAGAAATGAGAATAATAGTAGATAACAAACGGTATTATTGAATTGATAATGGTTTTAATGTTTGATTAAAAACGTAAATTAATAAGATTATAAGCGACTGAAGAAAACCTATCAATTGCTTGAAACTTCTGGCTAGTTGTTGTTCAGTGGTTGTCATAGATACATACAGAGTGGAGTGTTATAGTTTAGGAATATAACACCATCCCTGTTTATGAGATATGGTAAATTCCCGTTCTGTTATTATGGAATGGTCGATGATATTTGTTTGCAATGAAGTAGAAGTAATAAAAAATGTAAATAGATTAAAAAAACCTATACCACTACAACCCATGAAGGGTTTTGGGTTCAGTACATGGTAGAAGCAGTACTGTTTCTTAGACAACGGTTGTAAAGGGAGGGTTTGGTCATATATATATATATAGGCAGGATAAGCCCTAGGAATCCTAGATCCCACAAGAATCCGGTCATATCTCCGGCCGCTAATAAATTAAATAAAAGTCTGATGGCGAGCGGGATTTGAACTGCTTGAATTGCTCTGAGGCACTCTATATAAATTGATATATTTATGAAAAATAACAGTTAAAATAGGAAATATACTAAATATTGGTGTAGAAGGAAATGAGAGAAAAGCTTGGTATAAATATATTGTATGTAGTTCATATTATGCATTAATTATAACAACAACAGGATTTTAATAGCGATTCTTACCGATTAAAAATCTGGGAGATGCGACATTTCTTCAATGGCTTGTCTTGGTCTTGAATGAATTACATACTTTTTGGTGGTTGGCTTGCTGGTTTGTTCCTTACTATATTTGCTTTCTGCTTAGTGTTTCTACTCCATGGTAATGTTGAGATACCTGAGGCAAATACTTATCACGAGTGCCACAACTCGATGAAATCGGTAACAAAGGTAAAACTAACTAATAGCCATGACGTTCTACTTTTATTTACATCTTACCTTTGCAAGTAATAAGCAGATAATTACAGTCTCAGTTCACCTAGCTCATTTGTCTACGCACTTAAATTATCTTCAGGTCTCCTGCCATTTTTTATCGTATTTAACGGATATAAGCCTAGTTCTGACAAAAGCTCCACCTGTTTTCGATTATCGTACATCCTTAAGAATATAGTAGAAAGAATATTTAATTCGAATTGAATTATAAACTAGGCTGACCTGTAGATTAAGGTATTGTTGACTTAAATTAAACACTAGATGATTAAATGTACCTTTACATTATACAAATCGGATGAATTAGCCTCTTTTACTTTGTAAGAACTTAAATAAACCATGTGTACCAGCACAGAAAAGACGGATCGTTGGGGTGTAAAATTAACTCTGCACAGGCCATAACCCTCCTTCATATCACAGAGCGTATGTCATTAGCCACTGTTCATATCCTCGCTGTCAAAACAATACCGCCTATCTACAACGATATATGATATTATGGTTCATGCCAATATAATATATACAGTAACCGTGTATAATAATAACTTAGTTTACTTTATATTCAAATTCTGAATGAGGAACGATAATTATTACGTGTTAGAGAATACGTTCAGCATAATCATTATAGAACAAAGATTGCATCAAATTAATGCACAATACTAAATAAATAAACATTATGAGTTCATTATTTCTTCTTCCTTCCGGCGCTACAACTCGTGGTGAGTTAAGGCCTCCTGTAGCATCAACCGCCAGTCGTCCCGGTGCAATGCTGCTGCTTTCCAGTTCCTTATTCCCAAGATGGACAGCGCATCCTCTGCCACCGCAGTCTTGGCGTATAGCTTTTCTTTGATTATTTTCTTTGTCTCCAAACATTATCGTTGATCCGCATCTCAAATCTATTTAGCATGAGTTCTTGAGCTCGCGAAATTGCCCAGCACTCTGATGCATAGGTCAGAACAGGCCTTACGATGGTTTTGTATTGTTGTAGTTTAGTGTTGTGTGAGAGGTTTTTACTTCTGAAGTGTTTTAGGAGCCCGAAAAAACATTTGTTTGCAGCCAATAACCTTCTATTTATTTCTTGCTGTTCATTATTTTCATAGTTCACCAGAGAGCCCAAATAAATGAAATCATTTACCCACTCAAATGTGAAGGCTCCGATTTTTATATGAATATCCTGTTGAACCTGTCCTTGCAGAGATGCTCGCATTTGTGCGGCTTCTTTGAGTGCGAGAAATGCCTCCTTCACAGACGTCATATTTCTTCCAATAATGTCCAGATCGTCTGCGAATACAAGGATCTGAGCAGATCTGTTAAATAAGGTGCCCCCAATCAGTATACCTGAGCCTCTTATTGCACACTCCAGGGCCATATTAAATAAGAGACAGGCAAGACTGTCATCCTGTCTGAGGCCTTTATGCATTTGAAAACCACTAGAGAGGCCTCCACTTTTCCGAACTGCACATTCTATCTTCTTCATAGTTCATTTTTTGCTATCCTATAAAATAGAAAAGTGCCTTTATTCTGGGACTAGGTTCCATTAAAATGACTAACATGTACAGAAAAAACCCGAAATATAAATGTGGCCAGAAAGTAATTACTCAAAAATAAAAAAAAATACATTTCGTGACAAAATACTAAACTACTATAGAAAATAAATAAACAAATAAAATTTAAGCTTACGAAGTAACATCTTCATTACATAATTTATTACTTCTTTACAAAAAAAAATCAAACAACAAAAGTATTATTTATTACTGATCCATTTAAGCAAATAACTAAACCTGCTTAGAGAGGGAAGTGAGGAGATGTTGGAAAAGCAGGGGTTTAAATAAGGATAGGGAGGAATAATGACAGATATTAAGAGGGGCGAGTTACAGATGGAGGTGGAACGGAAGAGAAAGGGATGCTCCAATTTTTTTGGATCTCTGGGTACGAGTAATGAGTTCGGTAAGGCGAGATCGCGTTTCCTGGTCCTGGACTGAAGAGTTAA
Organism: Troilus luridus; assembly: GCA_964056705.1. Classification (NCBI taxonomy): domain Eukaryota; kingdom Metazoa; phylum Arthropoda; class Insecta; order Hemiptera; family Pentatomidae; genus Troilus; species Troilus luridus. Next base: position 101,872,466 of record OZ057412.1, on the reverse strand, counting down.
ACTTCAAATTAACGCGTTTAAATAAAACGAGAATTACAGAAAGAATTCCAACTATTTAATGAACTAATTAAATTAATAAAAAAACTCATTATTCTATACATAAATTTTGTACACTGGTTATCAACGTTGAACGACTATAACGATTATAACAAAATCAGAAGTAACATATGACTGTTCGGTGTTGCTGGTAGGGTAGGTATAGCGCCTCAAGCGAAGTGGTTACAGACCTTTTCTGCGGTGCGAAACATATTTTATATCGACTGAGAACTAAATTAAAAGACTTTTTAATTAAGTTAACCATTGCATGTTGATGCAATAAAATCGTAGATAACATGAAAAACAACAAACGAAATTTGTTTATAATTTATTATCCCGGGGCTGTAGATATTATAATTGGGATGTTTTAATTACAACGAAAGGTCAGTGAGGTTATGAGGCTCCAAATTACTTTTTTACGACAGATATCTGAAAGATGACCTTTCAAAAAATACTGAAGTTGGTGAAATTCGTTATGATCGTATAGGTAAAAATGTAACCTTGTAACATGCAACATTGTAAACTGTAGTTACCGATGCTGAATTTATAGATACTTGCGTCTGAAAGACATTATCAACTTTAAAGTGGTTAAATTATGCTCATTTATTGTAAGTGAAAAGAAATTAAGCTTCTTGAAATGTTGAACAAAACAAAAAAACCGAAGGTCCTGAAACCTTATTTGGAACTGTTAGTTGGGATTGGAAGAGATAAACGCTGAATTGGTTGGGAACGTTATGAGCACGTGGAAATGGGGCAGTTACGGAGATGGGGTTCCACCTTTGGCTCACCATTGTCTTGTCATCAAGGAAGTATTCTTCTAGATAAGGAGTGAAATGCCTCCAGAAGCAGAATAAATTGTTAATGTGTTAGAGAATAAATATGTTAGTAAATGAAAGGAAAATAATTGTTTAAAATAAGTACCGTAGAGTTGATTGTCCGAACTATCCGGATATCCGAATTATCCGAACTGGTTTCGCGTAAAAGATAAAAGTATAGATCGATATAGCTATTCCTATAAAGCAAATTGTATAGCTTTTTTGGAACTATTACCTAGTACTAACTATTAAACATAAAATAATTAGAGACTTAATTGACATGAAGAAATCGGAATGGGAGGGAACGTTTCTATGTAAGTATATATTTTTATCTACATTTATTTTCTTTCACTTACGTAACTTACGTTACGTATATATATATATATATATATATATATATATATATATATATATATATATATATAATAAAAAATAAAGATTTTTTTTTATACAAATGTGATGATTGTTTGTTTTTTCCTTTGGTTAGTATGCTCGTTCCTTTCAATTAATTACAGTTATCCTAAGCTAATCTGACGACATTAGTTTCCTAACCGGCGCTCTACCGTATTAGGCATTTGTTATTATAATGTCACTGTTTCACTACGAGATATATGTCCTAATTTTCTGGTACTAAAATTTTTTACTTGTCACTAAATTGCTTTTGAAAATATCGCAGAGAATTGGATCTTGTTTCTGACTGTTGTTTTACCTTTACGGAATATTTCTTGAAATTGTGTATTAATGCTATTTTTTGCAAACCGTGAAGAAATGGCCAAATATCAAATCGTATGCGTTAAAACCAAATTACTTTAAATTTTCGTTAATAAATAAGTTTTATTTGGAAACCGTGCTATTTCCTGTTAGTATAAACCCAGACATGTTAAACTAGCAGCCATAGTCCGGGTAAATAAATTTTCTATGATGGATTTTAAGCCAGCAATAAAAATGTGCCATTACACACGGGAATTCATGACCTTTTTTTTATGACAGAAGGATTTTATGTCTTAATAGTGGGAAAGCTTTAAACACTTTATGAATGTTTAATCAAAACATCCAAATCCGCTTTTCAGTCTAACGAAAACTCACTTCTAAACATTCTAAAGAAAACTCTCTTTATTTCGGATAATCTCTGGTGTCTTTGACTATTAGTTGGCCGATTTAGGACACCGGCATCTGTCCTAAAAAAAAAAATCAACAATAACCTAAGAAACATGAATAAAAAATTCAAAGCGCTTCATATTTTAGTTTAATTTCCTGGTTAAGAATCCATTTTTTTAATTTTCTGTTGGGAATTAAATTACTTTTCGAATACTTAAATACAAGATTTACCTTAAAAGGATTACATGTGAATTATAAAATGTTTTAATCATCGTGACTAAAAAATGATTCTTTGATGATTTTTCTGGGCAATAAAATTAATTAATGAATACCTAGACAGCTACAAAAAAACAAATCTTTATGTTTGATCAACATAAGTGCCGTTTTTGTACGAGTTTACAGAAGGACTCGTAGTTTCTGATATATCCATGTGTTGTATTTTATTATATACTGTCATTATTATTATTATTGTATTAGGGAGCGGGATGGTTCCGTCTAGAGAATGCTGAGTTGCAATGATGAAAATCTCATGGTTAAATCAGGTAGATAAATTAATTACTTTGTCAACAGTAATGAACAACTCATCTCCCTGCACAACCGTTGTCCCAGTAATAGTTTCTAATATGTACTGCACCAGTGGCCAATCCAAATTACTTTGTGGGGCTCGTTGGGAATGCTTACTCATTGAAATAAAATTATATATCCATATATAACCTAATATTGACATTTTTGGAATACAGAATTGAAACATAATGAGGTATGGGTATTGTTTTTACAGTTATTCTTACATGAAAACATGATGATATGAAAATAATGGTAACAAAACCCACGTTGCAATCACAATAAGAGGTCTATCATATTTTATCTCATAATTTCGAAAGCTGATTTTTTAATATATGGATGAAAAAATAGAAGCATTTTTTTAAAAATAGGTTTTCAAAACTTTTAGCCACTATGAATGAACATAATTTTTGTAAAAGTATAATCGCGGGCCATATACGAGTAAATGTTCAAGGTGCCCACAGGCTTACCACCCCTGATACTGAAACATAATGACAATAATAACCCCTTCAAGGGTTGTTGTGGTAAAAGTTCATTTTTTGATTACTATTCATATAGGCTAATATTAATTATCACGAATAAAGAGGCCTGCATGCCAATAAATATAGTTATTTTAAATTTGACATAGTTGCCACCAGCTTACTAATAACTGTATTTCTCCATAATATGTTCTCTATAAGGTGAGGAATTTTTTCCACATAGCTCACCTCAAGAGAGCTGAAAGGGACAAGTGTATCCCTACTACGGTTCTTAACGGCACTTAGGACCTGGTTAGCCAGCACTTTATATGTGAATTCAGGGTTTTTATGCGGTTCCTAGGGGTCTTTTACATCTAAACGTGTCGTATGGGCGAAAGGGGAGGGTGACGCATAAGATTAGTGGGAAGCCTCTGTTTCCCTGTTCCTTGAGTAAACAGATACCCACAATACTGGTTACTACCACAATTATACCATTCTCAGTATTGTAATTACGGTGAAACCGAGAAACTGATATTTGGTACTTTATAAGTACGAGGAATCGCGAAATATTACAATATATTGCATAATTTTAAACTATATTTAACGAAATGAATATCAGAAGAAGATATGCCGAAAAGCGATGATTTTTATTCAGTCCATTTTTCTATCTACACACTATAATCAAAATATCTGCATTGTATTGATTTATTGATGACATGTTTGCGGTGATTACCTAATAATAATAATAATTATAAAGTCTTTATTTATTCTGGGACAAGTCCCTTTAGAATAACAGTACATGAACTAATACATAATGTGTAATACCTATGTATTAATAAATAATTTAATTAATTATTACAATTAAATTAACAAGTGAATAAGAACTCTAAAAATGATAATGAAAAGAAATTGCGAATTACCTCAAATGACATTATTAAAAAACCAGAGTGAAATAAATAAAAATAAGTATATAGAATGAAACAATTGATAGTTACATACGAATACAAATTTTATGCCAAGTAAAAAAACAACTAAATTATTGTAAATTCGATAAAAAGAAAAAAAAATCACTGTTTAATTGGTGCTTGCAAGTATTAGTCTTCAGAGATAATTTTGTTTCAGACAAATTGTTTCCTTTATTGTTAGGAATATTAATTAAGGAGTATTAAAATATTGTTAAAAGTTTAATCAAGCCGTTTTGTGTTTAATGAGTATTAAAATACATATAGTACTTTTGACTCCGGGCCTATGAGTTTTGAGAAATTTGTTTTAATTTTATGAGTTAAGATGCATATTATAAATGTATATACATGTTTTATGAAGCATTTACTTTTGAAACCGGTATATATTTGTTTGGTGATTTTATAACAAGGTAACTATAGGTAGCTAAACATCAAATGAGACAATTTATAAATTTGAAAGATGAACAAACACATACCTGACTTATAAGAAAAAAATCTATTTATTGTAAAATGAAATGGTATAACATGGAAATATGAAGAATCTTGAGGCGAACAAATTGAATATTAACTACAGACTTCCATTGTAAATTATGAACTAACATAATAACGTTTCTACTCTCTTATACGTACTTTTTAATATCCATACTGTACACCCATCTCTTCTCTATATTTTAAAATATTTTGTAGGCGATGTATATAAACATTTAAAAGAGATGGGGAAGTCAAGGAATTTCGGAAAAACAAGGAATTGGAGAACAACAAGGAAGCAATGGTGCCAGAAAAGCAGGGAAAATATTAAGCGTCGGGGCAGGCCTTGGCGTTAAATTGTGCCCCGTAAATCTGGACCACGCCGTGCGGCTCAGAGCAAGACAAGAAGGAACTCCTGGCCCTATCATTGGCAGATTCATGTGGCAAAAGCTTATGGACGAATTAGTTCCTCAGAAGAAAATAAAAAGGGACTTTTGGGCTCGACACCTAGGCTGAGATGACTACTACCAACAAACATCTTTACTGGCAAGCCAGGCAGAAGCAGGCATCTACGAAAATTAAGTATGTGTGGGCAGAGTCAGGTGTAGACAATTGGACGGCTACCCGGCAGTGACAATTAGCAGGCCTGGTGACCTAGACATGTTCAGCTGAATGTGGTCTAATAGTCACCTTAACTTTTCACTTTTACTTTTTTATATAGATTTTAATTCATTTATAGTTATTTTTCATTCAAGCCCAGAAGAAGTGCTATTACATTTTTGAAATTTTTTTTTTATCTACATATTTTCCTTTATTTTTCCAACAATTGTTTTTTTTTACGTATTTCTTCATTTTTCTCTGAAACTTCAATTTTCATACTACCCAAAACTATCATCGCATCATTCACTCATTATGATCATTATTTAATTTATTCTTTACCCGAAAAATTTCCATTTTCTATCCCTCAATCTGTATTCCGTTTTCCTGTCATTTCTTTCCCTCGTCCTCAGTAATGACTAATATACTAAACTTTTGTCACATTAATCCACAATCTCTTATTGCACATCTTGATGAGTTATAGAAATATTTCCAAGATAATTTTTATCATGTCATAGCTGTCCCCGAAACTTGCCTCAAACCTATCATTGTTTCCTTTCATACGTCATGACAGATCTGAACGCAGGGGAGGTGGAGTTACTATTTATTTATATATATATATATCCTTCTTCTATCTCCTTTTCCTAGCTTTCCTCACCTAGAATATATATTTGTTGAAGTCTCATCTGTTTCCTCTCCTCTTCTATATGCCGTAGTAAACCGACCTCTTCATGTTCCATTCGACAACCACTTCGGATCCTCTCTTTTCCAGCTAGTTTCTACCTACACCAATATAAATATATGTGGTGACTTTAACATTAATATACTTTCGAATTACAGCAATAAATCCTTTTTCACAAACCTAATACTATCTCTCAATCTTTACCTTGTTCCTCTCCTCTTCTACATCTCCTTTCGTTCCTACCCTTCACACCCAATTTTCGGATACTTGGTTGGACCTTTATATCTCTGATTCACCTCTTAAAATCCTCTCCTCGTCCCAACAAACTGTTCCGTTTCTTTCATCATACGATCTCATTCAAATTTCATATGACCTACCAGTCGAATCCTTTACCCCCAAAATGGTGTCCTATTGCAATTTGGACCTCCTTTCATTCGAATCACTTCAATCCGTCTTAAATTCCATCAACTGGGACGTAATTTACTCTTATAGTTCCATCGATCAGATGGTTTCCATCTTAACTTCCAATCTGCAATCTATATTAGACATCTATGCTCCTTTAATAACCCGAACCTTACGCCGTCCAACTGCACCTTGGCTAACCCTTGAAATAAAAGAAATAATGAAGAAGAGAGAAGCACCAAGGAGAAATTTTCGTCACGGACGTCTATCAGTAGACTATTCATGTTTCAAAATACTTCGCAGTTTCATTCCAATCTGCAGTACGTCGTGCAAAATCAAATCACATCCATTTCATCCTCTCCAATGCACCGATTCCAAATCCAAATGGAAAATACTCCGACAATTATCGCCAACAGTATCTGGTAAACTCTGTTCCTTTCCAATCACGCCAGACGATCTCAATAACCACTTCGTACCCATTACATCTCCTAAATCCTCTTCTGCTACCGACATTGATCATATAAACTTTAACCCTGATAATTTATTTTTCTCCTATGTATCATATGACGAACTATTAAACACCATTCTGAAATCCCGCACCAATGACTATGGTCCCGATAATATTCCTTTAAAGCTACTAAAATCCTGCCTTCCTGCCATAATGCCCATATTACATCATAATTATAATTTCCCACAGGTGCCCCACAGGGTTCATCACTATCCCCCACCCTATTTGCCATTTACATAAACTACCTTCCACTTCTTATCCAACATTCCCATTATCATCTCAATGGTGATATTTTTCAAATAGACCTATTATTTTCCCCTTCCGATCTATTACTAGCCACGGAAAAACTCCAAGATGATTTGAATCGAATAGGTCGATGGGCAATGGATAATAAGCTAAAGTTCAGCGTGGACAAAACCATGGCAGTAGTAATAGGATCAAACCACTTCCTTAAAACTATTCCCCACAATCCAATCCTCTTTCTAAACAATAATCCTATCAAATTCTACCCAACCGTCAAAAACCTTGGAATTACTTTTGACCAAACCCTCTCCTGGAAAAACCATATCTCTGAAATTTCCCGTCGTACCTTCTCCACATTAAAGCGTTTGAATTACCTTCGTCACCTGTTCCTTTTTGAAATCCGTAGACTTCTAGACTCTTTCTTTGTTTTCCCTCATTTGGACTATTGCTGTACAGTGTATGGGGGGGGGTATCCCTCGGGATCTCGAGGGAAAATTAAAGCGGTTGCTTAATTGCTACGTTCGATTCATCTTTGGTGTCCCGAGAGATGTCCAGATCACCCGATATTACGAAGAGTTGAAGTGGCTTTACCCTTCCTACCGTACGTCCTGGCATCCTTTCTTTACTAAGTTATCCAATCCCGCCGACCATCATACATTTTCTATCTCTATCAATTCAACACCACAGTCCTCTCCCGTGACACCCGTTCTCGGCTCTCTGATCTATATACAGCATCCCTCCGAACAGCAGCTTTTGACAGAGCTTTCCTTATCCAATCCTCCTCCCTTTGGAACTCTATACCTTCTTCCATTCGTCGTTCCAATAATCTCCCAACCTTCAAATCCCATATATTCCTTCACCTAATATCCCTAAAATGCCCAACACATCGGAAATAATAGGAGTTAAAAGGCTTTAGTAAAAATTCTCTTCATTCGATGATTGAATGATGTTTTTCAATGTACACTTGTGTATGCAATTAAGTATGGATAAATATATATATACCAGTTATGTGTTAGATTGACTCCAATATAGCCGAGCATAGCCGACATTTATGTAGCGTTGGTGGTTATATTAGAACATGCCTTTTATATGATCTGGTGGCGATATCTTGGTCTTGAATGGCGATAACAAACCCCTCTGTCTCGGAGAATATCTTGCCAGCCTTTAACCAATCAACTGACATCTCCTTGTCAATGGAGTAACATTTAATTTGTGATAGAATCTATCATGTAAAGAATTTGTTTTCCATTCCGTCAACCGTTCATTTTCTGTAAGAACTACTGGTCCAGTATTTTTTCTTAGATTTAGTGCAGTTAAACCAGAATCCATCCTTAGTATAGTGACATAAACTCCGTCTGTTTTTGTGAGGAAATATTGGCGTAGGCCCACTTCCTGCTTGCGGCAAGCTTCTTCGATACTTATCAAGCCACGTACTCCTTCTTTACAGGGCAAGTACAGGCGAGCTTTCGATGATATTAGGTGGAGGGCCCGTTCTTGCGTGACAGTTGTTCTCACAAGACGATCCATCTCATGTAGGCTGGTGTTTGACCATTGCAATATCCCTAAGCTATAACTGAGAGCAGGTATACACTAGGTGTTTATGGCCTTGATTCTTCTCTTTCCAGTTAGCTGAGTTTTAAGGACTTTTCGTAATCTAATTTTGAGGATTGTAAGAAGCTCTTGTTGCATGTCTTTTCGGGCAATTTTAAGATGCTGATGCACGCCTAAAAACTTATATAATTTATCGGTTTCAAGTTCGTTTATGTACTCTTCCTCTTAGACCAGGATATTTGGCTGGCTAACGACTTTCCCTTTGGTTACATGGAGCACTGCACACTTGTCGACACCGAATGACATTCCTATGCCTCTAGTATAAGATGTTATGGCCTCGACCATGCTTTATAGCTAGTCTTTGTCATTAGCATACAGTTTGAGATCGTCCATGTACCAGCTGTGGCTGATTGTGGTTGCCTTGTCGTTAATGATCAGCTTATATCCCTCCTTATTCTTTCGAAGGATCTTGCTAAGTGGAAACAACGCCATACAGAACCACAATAGGCTAACACAATCCCCATGGTATTTTCCTCTCATTTTTTTTATTTGGTTGGCCGTACTGATAGCTCCGATTTTCAGCTTAGTTTTCCATCCGGACATTAGGTTTTAAAGGAGATTGTTTACTTTAGATTGAATCTTGTAGATATCCAGTACCTTTAGAAGCCAGCTATGTGGAACAGAGTCAAATTCCTTTCTATAATCGATCCAGGCCGCAGAGAGGTTTCGCTGTTTTTTTCGAAACTTGCGCAGCAATAAATGTATCTAGTACTAAGAGTTCTTTACAACCTCTTTTTTTGCACCTTAGTTGTTCTGTGGTTATCACCTTCTCATTTTCGAGATGCTCATAAATCTTCGTTGCCAAGATTGAGGTCAGAATTTTATATAGACCATTTAAGCATGTTATTGGCCGGAAGTCTTCAGGACGTAAGTTTAATTCGTTCTTTTTAGGTAGCATATGAGTGATGCCATCAGTGAAACCATCAGGGAGCGTTCGCTTATCATCGAGTATATCCTGGGGGCTTTTGGCCAGCAATTCAGGCAACCAAGTGAAACTTTTAATCCAATAATTGTGAATTCCGTCAGGCCCAGGTCCCTCCAATTTTTCATTTTCCTGACTGTTTCAGAAACATCTTCCACATCTATTGTCACTTCATGCATATGAGAGGCATTCTGGAAACTTTTCATTTCTTCTTCTATCCAAGTGCCCTCGACGTGTTTTCCCAGACACTTTTCAAATAGGCTTCGATTACATCGGGGTAAGTGCTCGATATTTTTCCCTTTTGCACTAGGTTTCTATAAAACTGGCGTTCATTTTGCCTCAAAAGCTGATTTTGTTCCCTGCGCAAAGCTGCCTCGCTCTATCTCCGTAAACGACTTGCATACACTGCTAGCTTTTTTTTTAGGTTATCTAGGTACAGAGTCAGCCTATGTATTAACTCATTTTCCAGTAAAGGGCTAAGTTTTTTACTATCATCTCATCTATTTTTCTCTTTGTTTTGGGCCTTGCAGCTTGATGGTTAAGGATATAGTTTGAGATGACAACAATTTTTTCACCAAAGTCGTTAATTTTTCTTTGAAGTCTTCTCTTCCTTGGAAGTATTTCAGTGCTTCCAGTTGGGAGTTTCGTTTTTATTTTATTTTCCATTTTTATGCCGAGCTCTGCCGCAACTATCTTCGCAGCAATATAAAGCCAATGAGGAATATCTTGAAGCACAATTATTAGGGCGATATTTTCCTTAAGTGCATTGGTTACTTAAATCATTGTCCTGTTCTATGGTACTCGGGGAAATGGTGATCGTGCGAAGCGGTATCCCCTCAAGTATAATATGCTTACTTAAAAGTGCTTGACTCAATCTATTTTCAATATCCAAGTCATCTTTATTTTCTGCCTCTTTACTACAGACTGGTGTGTTTACTCTATCGATTTCTGAATCTATCCTTGCATTCAGAGCTCTATCAGTTAGCTCGACATTGGTCATTAACACGCGAACCTCGCCTGTAAGTTGTTCAAGTTAGCTCGAGAGAGAAAATTTCTTGTTCGTATTACTCTAACCTGATCACTCATCCTCTTTGTAGTTACATCAATATCTGGAAACGACGCTCCCCAGTATCCCTGAATACGGTTGAGATATCCTGTTTTATATGTTTCGTGTTTTGTTGCCAAGTAGTATGCCCGGATGGCAGTCTTATTCATACCTGGCGTCCATTCCATCCTCTTTGCATCCCTTGGTCTCTATTGTCGACTTTGCAAGGGTGGAGAATGTCTCTCCTCCAAGCTCTAACTCGAACTATGGGCTGGTAAACGTTGCAGCCTTGCGGTCCTTGACGACAGGGTAGTGCCCTTATCCTTCTCGTCTTAGTTCATCTCCCAATCGATCCGTCGTCCATTTGTTCCATCCGGCGATGTCCCTGGTACTGGTCCTCGTCTCGTGAATTCCCATCAGTCATATCTCGTCCTCTTCGCAAGGTTTTCGGACTCTCTACAATGTACGGGACAGTCCCGACTTCCAGCCTGGTGTATTATGTTCCTGTAATTTTCTTTTTTACAATTACTGCAGGTGGGTTTCTCGCCTGCTGTCCTATTGGGACATTTCTTTGCTAAATGTCCCAGGCCTGCGTACCTCCTGCATGTGACCAACTCCTGTTTACAGGTCGCCTTGGAGTGTCCGTAGCCCTGGCACTGCAGGCATCTTGGGGAGTCGAGGGTGTCCAGAAAGGTGAGTGTCCACCATCCCCCGACTATCACCTCCTCGCTATGCAGGGCGTACCTGATCTGGGGATCCAGCTCTATCACCCAGTCTTTGGTAAACCCTGCTCTGCCTCGCCTCCCGTAGAGGATGCGCAATTGCGTTTCTTGTACGTCTATTCCTTTGTTCCTCACTCTTTCCTTTATTGTTTCGCTTAGTTTTGATTCGTTCCATGCGTTGGGAACTCCTCGCACCTCCATCCTCGGCCATCTTCTGTTTGCAGCCCTAACCTCAAGCCCAACTTTCTTGAGCTTTTGCCAGGCAACGACCTTTTCTCCGCCTTCTCTGTCATCCACTCTGATCAAGACACCATCGGCCTTGGTGGCTCTTATCAGCTGCACACCTATCCCCAGCTCCGCCGGTGACGGAAGCTGTTCTACTACTTCCGAAGCGGTCTTACCCACGGCACCAATAGCAATACGGGGCTTTCGTATTACCCGGTTTAGCTGGCAGGGATTTGACGATCTCTGCCATCGTCTTAGGCCTCGTTGTTTTACCTTCTTTTGTTGGATTAGGGTTTCCCCTTTCTTTTCCCCCTTTCCTCTTCTTCTTTTTCGATACTAATTTGTATTCGTCTTCTGTATTCGTCTCTTCCTCCGTAGCAATATTCCGGCCTCTGCAGATCTCAGACCCGCTAGCCCTTTGTGGCATCGGCGCCGGTTTCGCTCCGGCGTACTTGTCCTCGGATCTTGACGTCCCAGGCTCCGGCTCTGACTGCCTGGGGGTCAGGCTCTCCTCTTTCGGTTTCTGTGAACGCTTATCTATCCTTGGGGCTAGTATGTCCTTTATTTTTTGCGCCACCATCTGATGGAGATTCTCTGTGCACAGAACTTCCCTTACAACGTGCTTAACCAGTGCGGGTATGATCGCTCTCTCGGTCTCCAGCTCGAGGATGATGTTGCGTAGGCTGGAGACACTACCATTTATGTATTCTTGTTTTTCTCGGGATATAGTGTTCTTCGCCCTTTCTAGGTAGTTTGGGACCTTTTCCTGTATCCGTCTGGCCTTTTCCCCTGGGCTATCTTCGTATGAGAGGAGGGGGGGGGGGAGTTACCTCCCTCGGCCTCTTCTTTTTCTTTGACTTGGGGCTAAAAATCTTGTCCCCATCTGTTTCTTTCCCGTCATTAGTATCGCTGCAGCTGGTGAACTGCATGCCCGTTATGTTGGTCCCCTCACCGGAGACCTTCTCTAAAATTTTTGTCATTGGGCTAGGCTCCCCTTCACCCATCATGCTCCTGCCGGTCTCTATCCCTTCCATTGGGTCGACTTTATTATTGTCCGCCATTTTGGTTTTATCGCCATTTTTTGGCCCGCTGACACTTTTTGGGCCTCTTCTTTTTTTCCTGCTGATTTTCCTACCGCGTTTTTATCTCCTACAAGATTCTTTTTATTTCCCTCCATTACGTAATTGTTTACGTAATTTTGTAAATTTTTTAAAACTTTTTCCCTGTCTGTCCGTCTGATTTAAAATTTGGAATTTAGATTACCCGCCTTAATTAACTAAGGGGGCATAAGGAAATTCCTGTTCGAAATCACTTTGCACTTCACTAATAAACAAACAAAAACACAAACAAACTCCAGTCCACAACAGGCTACCTAATTAATATTTTATTAATTAGGCAAGCTTACTAGATCCCTGGGAGTCCCGACTCGCACTAGTGTCCCTCATGTCTCAACCAGTATAACACTTCACCGCCAGGTCACAATTACACTGGGACAAGGTGTAAAACTCAACTTACCTCTAAGAGAGCTCGAAAGCAACTGACTTGAGATTCTTAGCGTCGTGGTGGGGATAATCCTCGGGAGCGTATCAACCGTAGGTCCTTCCTGTTCAACGTCTGGAACCCAACTCCTGACATGGGGAACAGACGCTGCCCAGGTTGCCGCCCGATCCGGGAACCGTCGCTCCTTTGTTTTACTAGTTTTGGTCCACCCCGGGTATTTTACTTCCCCTGTGACCACCATGTCTGGTGAGTTTTCCCCTATCCGCCACCTGGGGACGCGCCCGATGGGAGACTAGAAACTCCTCACGGGTTATTCTTATTATTATTAAGTGGGTGATAATGTATCTGTATAATAAGCTAAACAAATTTTAACTAAAAAAGTATACAATTTTTATAGGGACTTTCACTCAAAGAATTAAAGAAAATCAGATGAATGGACGCAGCAGTTATTTTTTATATTTATGTGAATTAAATCATTTTATGTCACTTAGATAAACAATTTGAAAAAAAAAATCAATGATAATTATTATCTTATTGAAGAAGAGGTATGATCTTAAATAAAATTCACATTTTAGATGATGTATTTTTAAAATTTTAATTAAAAACCATAAATACTCGTTACTTGTTATTGGCGAAGAGGTATCATCTTAACTAAAATCCACATTCGAGAAGAGGTATTTTTAAAAATTCAGAACCTAAAATACTCGATACTTGTTTGTTCATATTGATGCAAATAACAATCCCAAGTCGAGCTTTGAACTCGGTGCTCTGTGCTAATATAATTGTTTTCAAACCAGAATATTAGATTAAATTGAATCTATAGGTACTGCTACGGGCTGCGGCCTGTTACGTCACACACTACACGTTTTGAAAACCTCTCCTACCCCCTATGAACACGATTTCTAAATCACCGACTATACAGGTTGTGCCACAACACAGATATTGCATTAAATAACGCAACCTAGCAAGTATTCAATGTATTGATCAATGATGAAGTATTTCTCATATGAAGTAGTTCTCGATGGTGCAAGTCACTGGGAGGGGGGGGGGATTTCTGATCATATTATAAAAAATGATAATCCTTAGGTCTATGTAATTATACTTTATTAACCATAAGTTTCAGAAAAACAACCGAAACCATTATGGCATTGTTTGGTTCTAATGTTTTCTGCAATCTCATGACGTGTTCCATGGCGATATTACTATTGAAATTAATATTTGAATAAAAAACACATTATAGTTCTAGTTTGCTTTGTTCAGAACTAACGCTATTCATAAATCTACCCTCGATCCTATACATAAAATGTCTTCTTCAGAAATGCATTAAGTGTTTGAATCGGCTGAAATTTTGGAGCGCTGAAGGAATTCCATAATACTGTTTTAAAGTTCACTCGTAGGATCTCAACTTTACTGTTGATGCATAGCATATATTTCAGTTTTGATCATAGGCTAAAAATTTTTAATATATTGCATTATTGTTACTATAAAGATTTTGATAGACAATGTGTGTGTCGAGGCTGTCTTTCAAATGTTATTCAAAAGTTGTAGCCGTATAAATTTGTACACTGATCTTTTTTATTGGTTTATGGGGTACCCTCCCATTATTAATAAATATTGCATGTTTTATCATCACATTAGGCATGAGTTATAAAATGTGTTTAGTGATTTTTGGCTAGGTGTAGAGTACATACTCTGATCTTTACAGACGTAATATTACAGAAGTAATACTCGATGGTCCAATCGCCCAAACTAACATTCCACTTAGTTTGAATTCTCTCACACTACAGAGCTTAGCTCAGTTGAGCAATATATTTGGGTTAAAGGAGACGAATTGTGGAGAGAGGAAAAACTATATCGTACTCTTTACTGATTCTCAGAGCTCGGCATCAAGGCGAAGAAAGAACTCATCATATTATAGTCCTTATATTTCGTCTGCTTTTCAGATTAAGCTGGAAAACTTGTTTAGGCCTATTAATTTGGATACCAGTACGCAATGAAATACCTGATAATCGTAAACCTGATGAAGCGGCAAATTCTCCATTAATGTATCTATCCGACTCCATCCAAACTCAGAAGATGATATATATTACTACACTTGAAAGTAACTACTCAAAATATCAGGAGAGCGCAGACAAAAAGCAATACTAACCAGACTGTAATTATCATACACGCTCTTCGTCCATCAATATTTGCTAACAGGATCATAAAGACCAATCTATTCACAGTGCTTATCAATGTTAAACATTTACTTACTGACTGAAGGCAGTTGATAGGTACTCATACCATGTGCTGAAGTTTTATTGATACTGAAACACAATGAAAATCATATTGGGCTCTATTTAAAACAAATACTTATTGAGTTAAAAGTTAAAAATAATTCATTTCAATATTCTAGTATTTATTATATAACTTAATTTTGGTTTTGGTTTTCCACCATATTCTTTTATTTATTTAATTTTTACATTTTTTTTTTATTTATTTTTTTTTCTTGTTTTTTTACAACTTAAAGAGTGATATCCCCAATACCAAAAGCTCTCTGTCCACTCAATATCCCTCACGGAGGCCTCTGGCTGCCATGCATTCCTCTACATCCTCTATCCATTTTTTCTTTGGTCTTCCATGCTTTCTTCTTTCAGGTGGTATATAGTTATGAATTTGCTTTGGCCAGCGGTTTTCGTCCATCCGCTTTAAGTGGCTTTGGACATCCGACCGTATCTCTGATTGCTGCGTTTGTGCCCCGCTTGGTTCTCGATATACCACAGCTTCTTCTCGAGAAATCCATTTCCATGGAAAGCAACCTATTCTCCGCCTTTTTGGTGAGTGTCCAAGCCTCTGACCCGTAAGTGGCTAGGCTCTCTAAGAAGGAATGGTAGATCTTCTTTTTAGTTTTCCATCTTATTTCCTTAATCTATAGGGTGGAATTTATCGAACTTATTATTTTTTTACCTATTTTACTTTATGTTCGATGTCACCCTCACTACCTCCTCAAGATTAGAGCTTATATAGAGGACCTCCTCAGCATCCGAGGTACTTGAACTGTTTGCAAGCATTAAGCGTCTAGTCATCGATTTCAAGTGGTAAATTTGGAGCGTTGAAAACCATACTCTGTTTTATTTTTACTTATTATCAGCCCCCATCTGGAATATGTGTCCAGCAATATAGCTCACGTCATCCGGATCCGATGCGATTATTACTTGATCATCGGGATACTACAAATTGTAGATGATATCATCCCCGATTTGAGCACCAATTCCACCGCATGATCTTTTCAAGTCTTTAAGGGCTTTTACTATATAACTGTTGAAAATCAGGGGTGAAAGGTGGCAGCCCTGTTTCAAACCTTTGTTAATTGGGAAGCTTCTAGACACTCTATCTCCTATTTTTATTGCCCCTGTGATGTTTTTTATATAGCCTTTGAATTGCTCTGATGAGGTATCTTTTAACAGATGTATCTTCCAAAGCCTTCCACAGTTCCCCTAGAGGCACGGTATCGTAAGTCTTGTGTAAATCTACAAATATCATGTGGAGTTCACGGTCGTGGGCCGTCTTTTTTTCAATAAGTTGTGAGAGGCTGAAGATTTGATCAGTGCATGATCTTCCAGCTCGAAAACCCGCCTGTTCCTCGCTGATTTCTTCCTTTAAATAATTTAGAGTTCAAGTGGGCCTGCTTCTATTAATTCTATTGGAATAGAACCGGGACCGGGAGATTTCCTATTTTTCATTTTATTGAGAGCTGAGTCCAGTTCTACAACTGTTACTGGCGGTATATCTTCCTTATTCGATATAATTTCATTCGATATATTCCAAACGAATTCGGGTCACTCTTCATGGAATAATTCTTTAAAGTGATTCACCCATTGCTGCTCTTTGATCAATGGGAAGTTATCTCCGCATCTTTGGGGGTTTTTCAAATTTCTTAAAGTCCTCCAAGCAGCTCTAGACTTTTGCCCATTATACCATAAAAAGGGATAAGTCAGATATTGGGCTTAAAAAAAAGCTATTTCTTATACTAAAACACAATTCCAACCAAAAAACTAAGAAAATAAAACGATTCCGCTTCCATCAAGATAACCTACTCATTCTGGAAAAAAATCGGATCAACTATTTATTCAATGGGCCTCTATTGAGGTTACTGGACTAGTAAGAGCTTAAAAAAAATCTATACTTTTTAAATACAATATCGGAATGTAAATATAATTTTTACATTTCATTTTTCTCTTTAACTATTTATGTTTACACAATTCCTTTCCCTAAGAATGTAGATGGAGTAGAATAATTAATCTACAGATTATGTGCAATACTATGGTTAATTGACAATTAAGAATAATATGTATGCATTGCGTTCCCGGTATTCCATTCGAGTTTTCTTATTTAAAAGAGAAGGGTGATAGAGTGGTAGAGCGCTGAGTTGCCGTGCCGAAGGTCTTGGGTTCAAATCCTACGAAGGCAGATAATTTATTTAATCTTTTAGCAGCCGTAGACTGACCCTGTATGACCTGGAGAACCTCTGGGCTCACTCAACCTCTATAAATTAGGTGCTTTTAACCGGGGGAAAAACCTGGCGGTTGAGAAGCGTGATCAACAACAAATCACCTCCCTGCATAGACGTTGTCTTGGAAACACTATATTCTCTACCACATACTGAACTCATGACCGTTCATGGAATGTTGTAGTATAGATTTTTTTTTTATATAAACCTAAAAAAACGCTCAATGTATGAGATCTCTAAAGATTATTGCTGTTAGATCATCTTTCTAGTTGCTCAATATCTTCTTAGATATTTATTGACAGTGATAATCAAAAACTCCGTTAGAGAGAATCAAACTGTGTTTTCCTACTTTAAGATATTCCAAATAAAACCATTCCTCCCTCAGAGAATTGGAGAGATGGAAATTTCTCTACAAAAGATTAAAACCTTATCCAAGTGGTGCTCAGTATTCAGAACAGACAGTCTGTGGGCTGATGCATAATTTATTTCATTACTCTTGATTACTGCAGTCCTCGGCTAACTCAGTTAGCTGGTTAATAATGCCATTGTACGCCTTCCCTCTCGGCTAGAAATCAGGGAACATTTAGTGGTAATTATGGGTGTCGCTCTATTGTAGTGTGTCTCTTGTACCTGAGATCTTTGTCGAAAGTACAAGCTAATGGAGGAATGTGAAGAAGGGGTTTAGATGAGTTGAGTTTGAAGGAACAGATCCATCAGATACGGCTTAACTCATTATTGTTTGTTTGCTTAGCAGATTGAAGAAGGGTGGAATCGAGTCGATCTATAACATATACATTTTTATTTACTTTATCATCATCTCGTGAAATATTTAATCTTTAAAAACAAACAGTCTATGGGAAAGCTTTACAGTTTTTGTTTTTTCACTCATCATACCGTCGATTAGGGACAAAAAGAAAACGTTTTTTATCTTTCCAAATCATAGTATTATTCCTTTTAATTGATGTCATTCGTTATCTTGATTTTTAATTGTATACGATAATTGGAAAAAATCCAATTAATAATCATTTAATTTACCACCGTGGGAAAAGAGGATTATTGAAAAAAAAAGATAATTATTATTCGGAACTTCAAAAAACTAAGAGGTTGCATATTTAAACTTTCATCTAAAACGCTGAAATTTAAAGTCTGCATGCTCGATAATAATGGAAATATTATTGATTCTATTTTGATAAAATATAATTATGTGTAAATCAATAACATATTAATTAGTATGTAAAAACGCATTCAACAATTGTAAGTTAATTTTAATCAACTAATGTGCCGTTTACTACAGTGAAAAATACCTTCGAATAATTTTCACGAAAAATTAAATTCCGTTAGAGCCTGAAGATAGAAAAAAACACAAGTTTTTGATAGCAACTATAAAAAAATGTAATTACAATCCACAACTAAATTTTTATTATCCAATCAGGCGATGATATTACAAATGCTTGACTTTATCCCCTTTGATTTAGATTTTTTAATTTCTATGAGTTTTATTTTTTTTTTAGCATTCATTCACGGTATTTTATAGCTTTGTTAATTTCGGATTTAGTTTATTTAGTAATCAAATAAATTTAAAAAATAAATAAATAAAACAATATGGGACGTTCGGAGAAGAGAAAACAAACGATAGCGGCGCAAGATTATAATCTATGTGTGAGCATTTAAACATGAGAATATTAAATGGATTTTTCAAGCATAAAGAAATTCATAAAATTTCCTGGCAGCAGCCCACTAAGGGCCAAAAATCAATCATAGATTATATAATACTCCGGCGCACCACTAGGATAAAGGTGAACGATGTTAGAGTGATGAGAGGGTACGAATGTGGTTCAGATCACTTTCTCTTAAAGAGTGTAATAAATTTTAAACCTTACAATCTTTGAAGAAACATCCAGGATCCAGAGGAAATTCAGATTCTCGAAAACCAATTCGATACTCAATTGAGAGTATGACAAATCAAGAATCGGTAAAAGGAATGTTCCAAAACCGACTAATGGAGAAATTGAATGATGAGAGAGGTTTGAATGATATTATGAGAATATATTAAAGTGTATACATGCCGCAGCTTTGGAAGCCGTCGGAGAGAAAAGGAAAGAAGTTAGAGGGAAAAATAAACCTTGGGGGAATGAGGATGCTGAGGTGGCTGTCCAGGAAAAAAAGCGTTTATACAATAAATGGCTGAACTCTAAAAATGAGGAGGATCTGAGGGAATATAAAAATGACTGTAAAAAATTAAAAATTATTAGAAGGAAGGCAGTAGGTACCTATTGGGAAAAAACCTGCAAGTATGTGGACACTTACATTGTATGTACTATGTATACACTTACATAGTATGTCCCTTTTATATAATCATTTAATGATTATTAAGAAGGGGCATACTACGTTTGTGCACGAGGAAAGGGCTAAACTCCACCTTTAAATTGATAACCATTTCTCAAGAGGGAAAAAATGAATATACAATGATTGTGCATTCGTTCATCGATGTACGTAATTATTATTATTATTTTTAAATATTTTTACTACATATGTATTCCTTATTAGTACATATATAATGTCGAATGTTTGAAGTATATTGTTCAATTTATGTGTGTGTGTATATATAACATATGTCTCACTTCCATATCCGTCTATTTCCCAAATCCGTCACCATCTTGGTCCCATAACCTGACGGATAATCGAGGTTCAACTGTAGTCTCGAATGTCCTGTACACAGCAAATAATAATAATAAATGCATATTTATAAAAACTAAATATAATATAAATAATGTAGTATTTAATTATATTAAATATGGTTATAAAATATATCGTGATTATTTCGATTTATCTCACTAAATGCACCGATACTGATATAGATATCCAATATCGTCTACTAGAAGGTCGATCACCTAGAGAGGAAAATAGAAAAAAAACTCAAGGAATTCTTTCCCCCTCGATGCCTCATAGTGAAAGCTTTGAAATATAGGCTTCACTAAAGGTATTGGCATTCTTTATCCTTACAAGAAAACGCCTGATACCTGATTTTATATAGTCATTATTTTTGACAATAAATTCAGCGCAATATATCATCATTTCGCATTAAATTAACGATATCTTAAACCTTCAGATATGTAGAAAATTTTTGATGGAGTATGTTTATTTTTTCCATTTTATTTTTTGGAACAACGGCAACACGTCAATACAATAGGTATTAACCCTTTTTTGATCTCATTATTTAGAACTGCCTTTCATAAAGATTTCTATTTCTCAGGTATTTTGGGGATTAAAACAAAACTTCACTATAAACTTTATAATTAGTTCTGAACTTTGGGCTTATATGTCACAGGGGCTTTACGACTTTTGACAAAGGCAAATTTTAAAACTTTCATCATTGGTCCATTGGAATTTATTCAATTAAATTATAAATACGATTGAAGCGAGAAATACGTACCTTGATTTTTTTTTCAGTAATTCATTTTGAATTTCAAATGCACAAAGCTCCGAGAACTTATTATCCATTTTCAATGATTTAAAAAAAAATTGGAGTTTAGTAAAATAGTTCCTTAAATTATGAAACTAGTTATTGTAAAAAGACATTTCGACCAACTTTTGAGGTTTTCTTTAGGGGTTAGTGGTCATATATTTATATTTTATTTTTCTTGGGGTTTTTTACAACTTAAGGAGTTATATCCCCAATATCCAAAAGCCACTACTCTCTGTCCATCCAATCCCCCTCATGGAGCCCTCTGTCTGCCATGCATTCCTCCACGTCCTCCATCCAATTTGTCTTTGGTCTTCCACGCTTTCTTCTTTCAGGTGGTATATAGTTATGAATTTTCTTTGGCCAGCGCTTTTCGTCCATCCGCGCCATACCACTTTAACCTTTTAGTTCCGATCTGGTAAAAGATGTTCTTATAACATCCGACCTTGTCTCTAAATTCTGCGTTTGGGATCCGCTCGGTTTTCGATATACCACAGCTTCTTCTCCAGAACAACCTATTCTCGGCCTTTTTGTCTGAATTTCCTCTGGATTCTGGGGAGTTTCTAAGAAGATTGTGAAGTTTAAAATGTACATTACTCTGTAAGAGAAAGTGATCCGAACCACATTCGGACCCTCTTATCACTCTAAAATCGCTTACCTTTATCCTAGTGGTACTCCTGAGTATTATATAATTTAATATTTTCATGTTTAAATGCTCACACAAACTTATTAATCTTGTGGCGCTATCGTTAATTTTCTCTTCTCCGAAACGTACCACGGTCTCATCGTTGAACTTGCTGCCAACACGTCCATTGAAGTCATAATCACAGTCATACAGATAACAATCTTTCGGTCAGGTGTTCGCTCTATCAATTCACAAATATCATCAAAGAACGTCTCTTTTATGGGTTGTTTGGAGTCATCAGTTGGAGCGTAAACCCCAAAAATAACAACATCTTCTCCAAACAATGACATTTCAAGTTTAATTATCCTTCCATTTACACATTCATATTTCTTAATCCACCTGCGCAATTTCTTGTGAAACACCACTCCACCTCCTGCTCTAGCCCTCTCACTTTTTCTACTCCCCTGTAAATATATATATGAATTCTCCTGAAAATTCGTTGCAACTTCCCTTGATTTTAGTTTCACTAGGGACTCCCTCATCAATGTTTTGCTTTTTCTGTTTTCCACCTCCTTCTTTGGTTCTTAAACCTTGGACATTCCATGTACAATAAAACATGTTCCGTTTTCACGCCTTAAGTCGTTAAATATATAAATATATATACATGTGTGTGTTTTCTTTTTATTTTTTTTTACGAGGGTAGGTGGAAATCTGGGGGGAGTGGCTGAGTGCCGCCTCATTTCAGCTACCTCCTGGTTCGCCTTTCTTTCTCCTCCTTTCTTAGCTTTTGTAGCACCTGTGCTGCTAACCTTTGACCTGCCATCCAATAATCCTGATTGATCAGCATAAGGTTGACAACACAAGGGTGGCAACGCCAATCCTTAAGTCTTTCACAGTCTGCCAGAGAAGGTCATGAGCAATTTCGCAGTGATTGAGGTTGAGTTGTAAGATCCTCATTTCGCATGATTTCCCTGCCTCCTTTGCGCTTGCAATGCAGGATGTAATGCCGGACATTTATTTCCGCCACAAGAGAGCCCGTTTGCGCCTTTACCCGTGCAAAGTGCACAGCTAGGACTCTGTGTACAGTCGGCGGCTAAATGTCCTTCTTTGCCACATTTCCGACAACATTTTGTTCTGTCAGGTCCTTGACATCTTCTGGCCAAGTGTCCGAATTCCCAACACCGGAAACAGCGTTGAAGTCGCACTTTCTCCCGTACACGGCTGATTACTATGCCTACTCTGACCTTGCCATTCGAGACAGCCTTCCGGGCCAGTAGAACTGGCAGAGCAACCACTGCAGTCTGTGTTCCAGCATACGCTACTCGCAACGATCGCACTGCGGGCTTTTGACGTAAGTGCGTCCAAGTCCCTGATTTCAATCAGTGACTCTTGCGTCTACGCTCTAATTTGAGCCTCTGTTCCCAGTGCACCCTCTAAAGTGCGCTTCATGGTCTGCAGGGCCCCACCAGACATCCGATCCAGCTGGATTAATAGATTTCCAGCCTTATTTTTACGGACCTTTGAGATATTTGCACCCAGGTTTTACAAGACGGGGTCGTCTCACCTTCCGGAGAGTATCCGCATAGGTGCTGGACTCCGAGATCTTAATGATCAATGCATCCGGCCTTGGTGGTTTAGGGCGCTTTTCCTTCCCAATGTCCTTTTTCTTCCTGGATACTGTTTTCCACTGCTCAGCTTTTTGGAATTTACGGTTTTCCACAAGTTGCCGGTGGTGATCCGGCGTCCTTCCTTTTGTCGATACCTTTGTTCTCTCCATAATGCTGGTGGGCTCCAGTCGTGATTTTGAAGAAACTGGTTGTCTTGGTGCTCCTTTCTTTGAAGCCTTCGTCTTCTTTTTAGTCGTAGTCACCTTCGTTCTTTCTTCCTGGCTTCCAGCTGGTAAAGATGGAGGCACATTAACCTGTGCCTGGTAATAACATTCCTGTCTGAGTGCCTACGTCTGCTTTCACACTCTCCGCTATGTGTTCCCGTAGTTTGCTTTTCATCGCTTCGAGGTAGTTCTGTATTTGACAGACGTATTCCCTTATTTCACCGTAGACATTATGCCTTTGCTGAATGTACTTCTGTAGATCATCTATCACTCCAGTTAGCTTCGTCCAATCTTCTTGACAATCTTCAAGACTTGTAGTACTGAATGCCACATCAGCCAAGTTGACCACCACTGCGGCACTGCGGTCGTGTGATAACGACGTCCGGGAGCCCCCTTGCTCACTCCCGTCAGACGCCGGTACTGGGGATCCGACCCCCTCCAGGTTTGTCAGATCCTCTTGACTACCCATGGTTGGTTTATTATTCGGGGTTCCTTCCCCAGTCTGTTTGGTCCACGGGAGGTATTTTAGTTCCCTCCAGCCCTCTATATCTAGCGAGCATTCCCCTATCCGCCACCTGGGGACGCGCCACATATGGGTTACAGACTCCCACAGTGGTGTGTGTGTGCGTGTGCATATGTGTTTGTGTGTGTGTGTGTGTGTGTGTGTGTGTGTGTGTGTGTGTGTATGGGAGTTCACTCCCTTAAAACGGTATTCTAATTATTAGTTCCCATTCCTAATTAACGGTATCATTATTTAGAGATGTTTTTTTTACCTCTACCAGGACCATTTGCATCTCCTTATTAATAACCACCTAAAAATAATTATCCAAGTTATTAACTAAGCAATACATTAAAATATTTAAATTTCTTTTCTAAATAAAATTTTAATTTATTTCAGTTTTGGAACCGTCTATATTGTGTTAACTCAATAAAAATAGAGCTCTGAATAATAAATAAATATATGCAAGTATTGTTGGTAACATATTAAAGCGGAAATTTCCAAGATATTGCCAAATAGTTAAAGAGGTAATC
Organism: Troilus luridus; assembly: GCA_964056705.1. Lineage (NCBI taxonomy): Eukaryota > Metazoa > Arthropoda > Insecta > Hemiptera > Pentatomidae > Troilus > Troilus luridus. Next base: position 101,848,171 of record OZ057412.1, on the reverse strand, counting down.
TTTAAAAACCTTCATTAATGCCAGGAAATCTGTATAAATATTAATTACGCTAAACCAATATTTTTTTAATGAAATTAACAAATATACGAACATAATTTATAAAGATTAAAAAAAAGTAATTATAAAGACACCCGTACATGTGCCACTATACCTAATTGAAGATAACGCTCTCAGCATGTAGTGAAGAAGATTAAATAAATAACTTGTGGTATCTTTAGGCTTTTATTTAAAATGTCGTAAAAGAAGGAACAGAAATAAAATCAAATAAATTTTTTAAGTTGTAAAGTGCCAACTAGAATCTGGAGACACCCGTGATTTCATTATTGGATAAAAGTTGGAGGAATGCACTCATTGAAACATTTCAGATTATAATGCATTTGTATTAACACTTTTAGCAGCTGTGGGGACTCGGGACATTCTTAGGTTATTTCACTAGGTTCAAGAAGGAAAAGAACAACGATGGAAAGAACTTTCAATTTCAATTAAAATTTCAAACCCTGCTTCTCTAAAAAAACATATTTTCGACAAAATTAAATTAAAAATAAATAATTCATAATTAAAATGGTAATAATTAAATTATTAATAAAGATCAAGATAAAATATATTTTACAGCCGAAAAATGTAAACCCCTGAACTACATCTGGGCTTTTCCTGCAGTGAGCAAATTAAATATTTAAAGTAGTATCCTTGTTCCATTACTGAGGCTCCTAAAGCTCACCTCAAACCTCATTATGTTCTCGTTAAGTTTTGTTTTTCATTTATTTCCATTATTTTGTAGTTTTAAGCTTTTTTCTCACGTTACGGTTAATACTTTAGTTATATTTTCCCAAGCAAAATGACTAATTTAGTTTCCTGTTTTAGAATCTTCTAAAGGAAAAAAATATATTTAGAAGAAAAAGTGGAGTATTTGTGTATAAGTTATATACATGCGGGAAGGTAATCTGTGAATAATGTTTGATATCTCTGTAGGATATAATGCTTTGGCTGGAAGGGACATTTGGAGGGGAATATCTAACGTTGCTTTTATATATTCAATGTGAGTTGGGTTAATGATATCAGGATGTGGATGAAAGATTTTGGAAAGGTATTGACCAAATAACTGTGATTTTTCTCCGTCAGATCTTGTCCAGTTATTTGATTCAGTAAGGAGTGGATGACTAAATTTTTTGAGCTTTAGGAGTTTTTTGGTGGTCATCCATAATGTTTATTCGGTGGTTGTGAGATCTTCAGTTCAGGTAAACAAATTTTGAATTTTGAACTTCTTGATTTCTGCTTTTAGTTTGTTAGTTAATTTTGTATATATAGTTTTATCTGCAGCTATAACACTGCGATCTTGCTCTGCTTTTTTCTCTTAATAAGATACGAATATCCTATGGCAAATCAGTCTGTTGATAGTTATTAATTGTATCATTTGTGATGTTATCATGTAAACTGCTTCTGATTGATGTTGTAAGTTTTTCTATGCCTGTATCAATGTCTTGTTTTGTCTTAAGTGAAATTTTTAAGTCCAGTTTGTCCTCCAAGTAATAACAAAACTCGTCCCAGTAGACACATCCTTTAATCAATGTGGGAGGGGAAGGCTTGGAAGCGAAACGAGTGCCAGAAAAGGAGGACTGGACTATGATCTGATGAAAGCTCGTTCAAGGATTTCATATTGGCTTGTCCGGGGGAAATATGGGATGTAACAAATATGTCAAGGATGTCGGGCCAATAGGTAGGATTTTTTTGGGCAAGGATAGTGTAGCTCTTTGAGAATGTTATAGAAAATATAATATTTCCACGCGAGTTGGATGTTCGAAAACCCCATCGTTGGTGTTTATCATTGTAGCCTCCTCCAGCAATGAAGCGCGGTCCAAAAGATCGGAATAAGGAATCTAAAAAGTTATGAGAGATGGACCTATCGGGAGGACAATATACAGCTGAAAGTATGATATGGAAAGGGTGTGATGTTATGGATACTGATGTTGATTGAATAGCTTAAGTTAGAGTGGAATGAAGAAGGGAATGAGATAGAGTTTTATGGATGAGAATGCAAGATCCGGCATGTGAATTGTTGTCTGGGAGGTATGATATATATATGAGTGATGTAGTTCCGTATATTGAAATGTGTTTGTTGAGTGAAGTGAGTTTCAGTCAGGAAAGCCGTTTTTTTTTTGTCATGGAGAACTATGTCTAGTTGATCACGGTGATTGAGTAGGCCGTTTGCATTCCCCAAATGATAGTTAAGGGTTTTATGCTCATCATGGGAGATTAAGGGGAACTTCGGTAAGAAGTCTTGTTAGTAGGAAGATGAGTCCATATAGACCACACAGCCTCTATAGTTAATGGGATGATCTCCACCATAGTGGGCACATTTTGAAGGTTCGGCTTTAGATTTTTCGCAAGTGTCAGTTGGGTGTGAGCCTGTACACTTGACGCACCTTGCTTCGTGATGGCAATTCCTCCTAGCATGACCCAAGTTGTGGCATTTAGTGCATTGTACTATTGTTGTTTTTTTGTTTGAACGGTAGAATATACAAGTCTTGAAAAATGAGACTTAAAATATTTCCTTGTTATTGCGTTCTAGTTCCCAATCCACGAAGAATAATGGTAGCGGATATTTCTCCTTGTGATGCAACACGCATGAGACATTTCTCACATTGTGACCTATTTCTTCTAGGTCATTCTTAATTGCTGACATAGGGGTGGATGAGTGCAGCCATCTCAAAACCACTCTCTATGATTTATCCTGTTTCAGTTGATAACAGTGAAAATCGTAGTTTTTAACAGTCGGGTGATCTATTAGATGTTTGTATTTTTATTTGTTTGGAGTGTTTATTTTGATGTCATTCACTCTGCAATAACAACAGAAGTTTGTCTGGCTAATGATTTCCGCAATTTCTTGGCCGAAGGCATAGAAGTTATTTATTTTTGATATGAAGATCGGTGGTGGATCCGGATCGACGGATCCCTGATTTATGGTTTCCTGTTCAGGAGCTGAATTATTTGTAGTAGAATTACCGTTAGCTGAGACAATTGGTGGTCTATTTTCCAGGCTGTTTTTTGAGTTTTTGGCTGCAGTAGTTTTCTGCGAGTTTTAGGACGCTCTGATACCAGCATTGTTTTTTGTGGTTGTCTTTTTTAAAGTTGTAGGCTTGTTTTTTTTATTTGAGTTCCCGGTCTAGCCCGGTGCATACTTTCTCTCCCTCTGTTGTAGAATTTGTCTTTTTAAGTATTGTGAGTCCGTCTCACTTATTTCGGAAAAAGGAGTTTCTTCCTCCGACACTTCACTGCACGTGTTGTCAATATCCATTGTCCATAAAATTAGAATAATAAAAGAAAAAATATATATAAATATAAATAATTAAAAATAAATTCTTAACCCTAAATTATTTACAAACATATCCATACATCCTATATTAAACATAATTGAATTTTAATTGTTGTTTTCATTAATTATTATTATAAAAATAGTAAAAAGAAAAAAAGTATTGTCTCTCGTGGGATTCGATCGGAGGATCGGAGGGGCTACGTATCCAAGCCTTGGCCTTGAACTCCAAGCGTGACGACTATCCTAAGTCCTGTGTAAGGATTAGGTGCCACGTTGCTGCCTTAGTAAACTTCCACTAATTAATAATTGTCTATTTATAATAGTCACTCACTTCACAATCCTTGACTAAGATAGGTTCAAATTGTTAATAAACTATCTTCTTACACATTTTCAGTTGTATCTGTTGAATTGTTCATTGTATAAAAAGTAACAAATGCGGAGCGTTATTAACAATGAACTGTGTATGCGGTCATGACACTTGATACTTCAATTAATTTTGAAATTAATAAACTTAAATTATATTTGAATGTTTAAAATAAAAAATAAATTAATAAAAGGGAAAACAGATATAACATCATATGCCTTTTTTTGAAACTCTTATAATAAATCCAATGGACAGCCAAGGTGATTTTCAACAATCGTTTCAATAAAATCTATCAACCTTAAATAATGGGCTACTGCTAATTATAGTGGAAAAAATACTGTTTTAAACATGAAATTTTTGACTTCGAAAATTTTTTGTATGAATTTTGCGCCAGAACGGTTAGTTTTGATAAGATATAATGTGACGTCGTCAGACTTGTTGTCAGTTTATCTCGCTACTTTTCCTTGTAATAAAATTATTTTGGAAACATTCTTAGCTTGTTTTAAAAAAATGTCTAATAAAGTTGAAACAATTTCACTTTGTATATTAAATAAATAAATCACTTATCATGCCATACAAATACTGTTGTGTGCCACTGTTGTGTAGCTTTTGTGAAAGCTACACAAAATCAATTCCAGATAAACTGTTCCTTAAAGTTCCCATAGCTCCAATAAGAAGAAAAAATCACTTGTTATCTTGGTTTTCCCTGATGAGAAGCAAAGATAACCTAGCACCTTCTACAAACTCTTATGCCTGTGAAGATCATTTTAATGTTTAAGCTTAAGCTTTGTAATCTTCACTTCTCCTGCACTCTAAGTGTGTTTAATAAGATGATTATCTTGATAATGTTATCATTCAAATTATTTGCACAAATCATCCTTAAAAGATTGTTATGGCTTCTTATTATAGATCTTCTACATTGAATATAGTGTAAAGTTAAAATAGTTTCAGCAATAACTAGTCAGTCTATAGTGCAAGTAAACTCTCTCATATACAAACACCATTTTCAGATGCAGTGAGCTTTTTTTTTCTCTTCTGTTCCAGGTAGAAGAAGAAATAGAAAATATCATTAAGGTTAGATTAGTGGGGGGTCCAATAGTTTTTAAAAAAGAAGCAGTACCAACCAAATTCAATTCCCAAACAAATAGGATCTTAGCACATTCATCTCAACCAAGACCTCTTGGTCTCAAAAGAATGAGACAATCATCAATCAGTGATGTTTTGCCACCATCAGTATTGAATAATGAAAACATAGAAAACACAGGATTGAATGTCTCAGAACCAATAATGGAAAGTCCTACATGTTCTTCAAAAGTGAATGCAGATACACAAGTATCATGGACATCAGGAAAACACAATGTTAAAAAAATTCAAGTCAGAAGCAAAGCTGATCAAACAAAGACGTCTTTGAAAGATTGGGCATCATCGCCTAGTTCAATGACAAAAAATATGCAAATATCATCCATGAAGGTACCAAAACTTCATGCCAGTGATATTTATAGTGATTCAAATAGCATTTCATCACATGTTGATGATAAAACAGACAAAGATTTTTCTACTTTGTCTTTGAGTGGACCAAGTGATTGCATTAAAGAAAGTATTTCTGCATTACAAAGTTTTAAGCACACTCAAAAAAATATCATCATGAAACCTTTGTTATATGTAAGTTATGTTGATAAAACTAATAGTTATTGTACAAAAAGATGTCAATAATTACAAAAATTGACTCTACTTGAAATCGCTAATTTAATTAATAAGCAATTGTTTTATTTCTCAAGATGAACACAATTTTTCTATATGAAAATGCAAAAAGATCATACGAATTTCTTATCACAAAACTTTAAACAAGCCTGATGTCGTCACCAAGCCAAAATGAAGTGTTTAATAGTTTTCATTTTGCCCCGCGTGAATTTTTTCATAATCCGAACGCAATTTTTTCGATGAAAAATGATCTTTTAAAAATGAAATAAATATTTTTGTGAAAGTTACATTATAGTGAATAATATAAAAAATATCTTGGTTGTCCATTACTTATAATTTAAAAAAAACTATTAAACCAAATCAGATACAAATAGTTAAAGACAAAATAAACATGAGATGAAAAATGCATTTATGTTGCATTGAATGCAGTAAACAAAGTTCAATAATCAAAATAACCTTAACAAAATTAACGTAGTATAAAACCAAATAAACTATAATTTTTAAATCAGTTCGTACGTGGTTATTTAATTGAGCAATTAAAATAAATAAATATCTATAATACCCTGGGGTCAATATCATTTCTCGTCAGGCGACTTCAGGCGGGTTTTTCGAGACGAGTTCCCTGCTGCCTTCCGTAGACGTAGGCATTCGTAGTAGGCAGTGGGAATTCGTTGCCGATTCGTAAATTATATGTAGATTCAGAGTTATTTAAAAAGCCGACACACACGAAAAGAACAATAGTGGTGATGTTGACTAGACCAACTCGGGCCGCTATCGAAGCCATCAATGGAATTAGCGACTATGGCTAATAACAACAATTATTAGTTTATACTACAACCAATAACTGTTTTTTAAGTCAATGCCTGACTAAGCCATTAATCACTACGAAAATTTCGCTTCCTTAAGAACAAGAATCTCATTTTGGATAAATTTAGACTTAACTACTTATTCACTGTGAATGTAGATATATTCTTTGTTACCGACTTAATAATTTTCTATCCTAAGCTATTGCCTATGATTTCCTTATTTCCACGAAAAGGAGGTTAAAGTAGGTATTTTACTAGATTAAAAAATCGTTGTCAAGAAATATAATTTGCTCTTTTTTTTTTTATTCACTAATTTTAAAAGTAAGTTCTAGTTCTGGAGAAAAGATTCTTTCTAGGCTCGTTCTTTTCAGGAGGATTTTAAAAGAAATTTATGGTCATTCTTCGGATTGAACTCCAAATGAAATGGGTTGAAGTATTTAGAACAAGCCTTCTTCTGTGCCCTGTTTCCTTGAGACCCCATCTGGCCCATTGAGGCCCTTGCACTCAAATGGGTGGTTCTCTCTAAGCTCTTCTTATTAAAGGCTTTCCTTGGAAGTTCCTTCAGATTACCTTGGTCAGTGCTCTTAAGACTAAACTATACAATATATAGATATTTTTCCCCAGTTTTCAATACTTTATTCAAGGAGTGCTCTATATATACCCAAAACCTAAGGTTTAACCGCTCATATTTATCATTATAATAAATGTAAAATAATTATCAGGCAATAGAATTCCAACTAAATAAGGGTATATTTCTTAAATTGAATTGGATTTGTTATAAAAACGACCTAGCTGTTGTTTCGAATCCGTTAGGTATTTCTAACGTATTTTTGGTATCAATAAAACGAAACTTAGCATATTTGTCATCACGGATACTTTTTAATGATGTATGAAAAAAATGTATCAAAGATATATTAACTTCAGTTCAAGTAGATTATGTGATCATCTCTTATGCTACTGTATTGATGATTAGGTAAGTACAGCAACCGAAATATGAGATCATGAATAAAAATGTCTGCATATAAATGCATGGAACTAGTAGTTCAGTACGAGATTTGTATGCATCTTCAATATTTAGAACATTTTTATCTTTATATTGGTATAATATGAACATTGATTTATTTCACTTTTATTCGTCTACTAACTTATTGATCCTAAAAATAAGTTATTATTATTACATTTGCGCTGGAACATGCAAGCGTGTCCTGACCTCCTCGAACACCAATCGCCCTGCTCTTCTGTAGCTGGCGTTGATATCCAGCTATTTACTCTTGCTTTCTTGGTATCATTTTCTACGCAATCTGTACATCTTATTCTCGACTTGAGACCGCTCGACAAGTACCAGTTTTGTCGTCAGCATCCTTGGAGTTGCATTTATTTGCGTTCTAGAGACTATCTGTTTATATATATATATATATATATATACTAGAAATATAATAGAATAATTCTGATCTGTATATTTAAATAAATAATGTATCTTTTTCTATTCATGTTTGTTTTATATAAGGACTTAGTCCCGTAATTATGTTACTTTTTATAACCGGAATGGATATTAACGGGACCGAAGATTCATCGGTGTATTTTTCATTCAAAAATTGGTAGCTTTTAACCTTTTGACTAAAAATGTATGAGGTAGTAGATGAAGTAACATTGAATAATGGGTTTAATCACTAGAAAAATATAAAAGTTTTGTCAATAATTATGATAATTTGAGTTTTATTGTATTCCTTTGTGCCAAATTTTCTCACCGTATGACAGCTCAGCGATCCGTTGTCTTAGGATTCTACCATAGATTTGTTTGGCAATAAGCTTGAAGTAAATAAGTAAGAAACGTCCGTTCAGGCAGGACGGATAATTTAGCTGCACCCCCTGTGAATAAGCGGTAAAGTCGAATTTTGTCCAGAGAGAGTTGATTGTACTAAGGGAAGTGGAATCGTATCATTATCGTAATTTTTGGCTTAAAATGGAGTTTTAATGTAACAAATAACTCCTTTTAGAGCCAATGCCTGACTCAGCCCGTTATTCACGACCAAAATAACGCGATTCCGCTTCATTAAGTACAAGATTAAATATAGTTGTATTACAAGCAATAACTTCTTTTTAAACCGACCTAACTCCTTATTCACTCCACAAATAATATGATTCCTCTTCCTTTAGTGCAAGAAACTCTTTTTGGAGAAAATGCGACTGAGTCTGTAGTACCTCTATGATCCTCTATGAACACGTGATGTCCACACTACAATAACTGAAAAAAATTCAGTAATTTTTTGTTTAGGGACTTGGTGGTAATTAAGTATAAGTGTTAATGAACCTTACACCTGAGGTACGCCAGCTGGGTCCTAATAAAAGTGAAACCCTGGATCAGTATGCAGACTGCTACTGCTGAGTTAAATAAGAGCCTATATTGGGGTCGGGCTAAGCAGAGGAGCCCAAGTGGAAGGTCAACATTGCGTCCGAGTTTTGACGGCCAATATTTCCTTGATTGACCGTAGCGGCTATTTGCTCCACTGTTCCTATATTAGCCTCCCTTTTTCATTCTGCAAAAGCTTTGCTCCTCTCAACTCCTCCGGCGGAAAAGCTTATTTTTCTTTCCTGTTATTACATGTTTTTCTTTCTAAATTTCGACGGAAGCTTTTCCTAAAAACTCCGCTAGAATAATTTTCTGATTGGGCTCTGTGATTGTTGTCTGAATTGTTTCCAAATTAAAACTTTGACTATATTTTGGGTTCAGTTAGTCGGATACTTTTTAATGATGTATGGAAAAAAATGTATCAAAGATATATTAACTTCAGTTCAAGTACATTATGATGTCATCTCTTATGCTACTGTATTGATGATTAGGTAAGTACAGCAACCCTGAATTCACTTAACTTATAATAGGGTTTCGATTTGTAAAAATAACTTTCGAATTCTGATGATCCGGGAAATTTAAAACGACCTACTAAAATGTCAAAAATAAACTGGCTATAACAGAGCGTGTACCTCTATTTTTTAAAATCCTATAATCCTCTAATTCTATAATGGCCTAGGATGTTTTCACCAAACTATAGTGAATTAAAAACACAATAATTAATATAAAATAATTTAAGGAGTACCTCTTTGTTGATGATTTTTTAAAAACCTTTTCGTTAAGGCTGACGATTTAAATTAGTTGACTTATTAAGAGTAAAGATATTGTGAACATTTACATAGGGTATTTCGTAGTTAATCTGTCAATCGAGCATGAAACCTTGTCAAATCACTCAAAAATAATTAAAACTTTTCCGAGTTTACAAATTCTTCCGAATTAAAATTTTTGTAACTCCCAGCTTACTCAATACAATAGTTGATCCCGATTCATCAGATATTTTTAGACTTATAAAAATAAGTATTGATAAGATGCATAATACGAATTGGAAACTGAATGCAGTTATTCGTTGTTGTTTAGAACTTTTAGATCATGTAAATAACTCTGGAGATAACGCTTATGTACTTGTTTATTAATATCTTTTATGGCTTTTTCAGTGAATAGCATTTCTTATTTTTAGTGCTACTCATTATTTGACTAATACGTTTAAATTAAAAATAAAGGTATTATGAACATTGATTTAGTGTATTTTGTAACCAATTTGCCAAGCGTGGTAACTTTTCAAATCACTCTATAATAATTTAAAAAATTCCGAATTTATAGTATATTCGACAATTAACATTGCCTGTTTCATTATTTTATTATTTAACGTGATTTTGAAATACGAACCCACTAATGCCATGACTATTGTTCTCGTTTCACATCACATACCTGTAGCACCACAACCCTTAGGTGGGATCTTAGGGACTATTTTTTTCCTAAAACATTCCTATGGAGGGAATGAATTTGTCCAAGCTCTACAGCAAATACGAATAACTACTTTATAGTGACTGTCCGTAAAACCGATGAAGGTCTGCAGATTCCAGATACAGATACAGATCCCAACAGGGCTGTTAACAGTATCTCATTTGATTTTTTTTTTTAAAGTATATTAATGAAAATCAGTATCTTGAGACCTCATATATTTAATCTGTTAAGTCCCACACAAATATTTAAGTCTGTTATCCGCTGTTCCTTCTGCAAGATGAACGGCTATATGATTTAATGTTGAAAATGATTTTCCACCAATGCAGAGTTATTGTAAAATAAAAATTGTTTGACTGTATATCTCGTGGATGGGTTAGTAGAGTGGTAAAATTGGAGTAAAAATGGATAAAATTATGAAGTTAAATAAAATATCTATAGACAAGATATAAAAAAAAAAATTAAATCATCCCATTGGTTGATTACACTGGTCGACAAAAATGAAATTTTTTTTCATTCACAAGAACTAAAATAACATTTTCTAGAAGTATTTTTCAAGCTGAATTCAAATATAACTTTTTTCTCCATATAAGTTTTTCTCTATCACGCAGGAGTTTTGTGTAATATTTATTTGAATTTTTATAGTATTCGAAAAAAAATCGATCTAACTCAAAATTATAACTACTCATTCTGACTTACCTAGAAAGTGGTAGATAGTGATTTTCGGGCATATTTAGCATCTTCAACGTCTCTCTTCTTGGTCCAACAGTAGTCAGCCTGCATATTGGAACTCCACTTGCCTTGGTACCTCTTTTCCATATTGGAAATTTGCTGATGAAAACGCTCACCGTGCTCATCGCTGACAGCTCCAAGATTTTCGGGGAAGAAGTCTAAGTGAGAGTCCAAGAAGTGAATTTTTAAAGACATGTTGCATAACAATTCTTCTTCTTGAGCTCAATGGTCGAACGGTTTAAAAAAAAAAAAAAACCCGATTTAATGATCCAATGTTAAAAATGGATTTAGGTTTAATATTAAAATTTATTTGAAATCAGGATTCATTATAGGATTAAAGAAGATTTCACGTTTCATTAGGAAGACTTTGTTTAAAATGTAATAGGTTTTAAGGTAAATCGCTCAAAAATCGAATCATTCCATCCTAAGAACACATCTATTTAAATTAAAGTTATATAAGACGCATGTTTAAATTACAATTGTATTTCGAATAATACGTAACCCGAAAATGGACCCCAATAGAACAAATTCAAAAAATAAAACAAATCTTTTTTTTGAGTATTGATCTTAAAATCGATTGTAATTTCTAAACTAAACACTCAACTTTTAATTGGATTTCAATATCTGAGGTAAAAAACAAAACAAATCTGTTATTGATCGCTTCATCGTAAATCCGATTGTTCTTGTAAAAACATCTTATTTTTCCTAAAACAACATCGTAACCTAATATTAGACCCAAGTATCGACTAAATCGGAAGATTTAAAATAGATCATTTCATAAACAAATGACTAAATCGATTCTATTATTGGAAGGGATATTAGGGATAACAGTGTGATGTACTTCGATATCAAATATACGCGAAACGTTAGATTAAACCTATGTTAAGGATATTTTGTAATATAATAAAAAAGAAAAATTAGTACATCTAAAAATTTACGCGTTAACGTGATGTTATTAGAAATAATAATAAATGCGATATATTTGCAGTCCCGATGAATAAGTGGTTAATTTGAAGTTTGTACAAAATGGGTATCTTGTACTGAAGGAAATGGAATCGCGGGGTTGTCCATAAGTTGGTAGATCAGAAATTGGTTTGAAATGGAGTTCATATTTCAAATTAAAAACCGCGATAATGGCGCATTTCCATTTTATTCAAAACAATTAACTCTCTCCAGACAAAATTCGACCTCGCCACTTATACATGATACTAAATAATGAACTCGATTTTTTTTTAGTTAAATAATAATAAATAAGATTGGCGATTAATAACGACACGTTATAGTCCAGGATCCATGGTCCGTTTTTGCACTTGATTACTATCAACGTGTATCGATTACGAGGTCATAAAAAATGATTACTAACCAGCTGATTTTTGTTTTTTTCATTTATATTGGAAGGAGGGGACTCTTTGATCAAACCATACATTTTGTAGGACAAATATTTTTTCAAATAATTTAGATAATTGTCTAGAGATATAACAAAAAAATAACCGAATTAGTAATACATTTTTGATACTCATCAATTCGACATATTTTATCCTTGATACCTCTGTTAGCTACCACAATCGAGAATTTTCGCTAAAATTTCGCAGGAAATTGTTGGGTGTCTTATCGAAACGAAGCTATTCACGAAGATTCAGCTTGATAGTAATCAAGTGCAAAAATGGACCATGGATCCTGGACTATTAGTGGCATCGAGATGGGTCATTGACATCATGTATCAGTACGAATCAATGGTTTTATTTATTTGTTATCACTTGGTAACGAACCTGATAATAAGGCAGTTCAAGTGTTGACTGTTGGAGCGTCTCTAAATTTGCTGAATAATGTGACAATATTGTCTGTTTTCAGGAAAACGCCAGAAAGACGAAGCAAAGGGGGTTGGAAACTGGAATTTAATACCCAAAGGTATGCCAAAAGCAACCTGTTGCTGGGACAGATGTATAGGGGCCGGATTTTTACAAGTAACCACCATCTCACTTATCCCAACTCTCTTTTATTACATTCTGTTTTTATTATTAAAACGGTATATCTTTCTCACTGAATTCGGAATTAGGAAGCAGCTCGGAAGTAATGCTGAGGAGCAGAATTTTTTTAATGCTTAAACATGATTATATTGTGAATGAAATATTAAGAATTACCTAAGGAACTCAGTAGGTCGCTATTGAAAAAATACCTTCCTCAGTTGTCGTCCATTTATATTTATTTTGGTTGGTTGCTTGGTTTATTTTGGTTTTTTGCTTGATTGTTTTGAGTTAGAGGTGTAAAACCTCTAATATATGATATTTATATTCGTTTTTTTTAGTAATAATTTTTATAAAACCGGAACGAAAAATAATAAATAAATAAAAGTAGGAGGTAACGGTATTAGATATTCTTAATTAATCCTTTGTTTTGATAGAAAGCCGTTGACATTAACGTATTATTCCTCATTTCCCAAAACCATGGATACATTGGCAGGTAGTCCTATTTTATGCATCGCTCTTTTGTAAAAGGTAAAGCATTCGAAGATTTCTTCCTTCACTTCATGTTGGCGGATGTTCTTTAGTGATTAAGTGAGCGTGGGTAAGCCTTGTATGCCCTATCCTAAGTCGTGTAAGCACCACTTCGTCTCTTCAGATGTTACGACAGGAACTGCTCCGTGGTCTAACATCAGTTTTTGTAAGTTTCAGTTTATTTGGAGGACTATTGTCCCGTTAGGCCTGCCACTCTTTGAGTACGTTCTGTCTAAGTGGTCATGCTAGATCGGGTATTTATTTTGCTAATTTATTACTTTAGATGTGTTTGTTATTATTAGTTTTTAAATTTTCCTAACTTCCAGATTAAATGATCCTGTTCAATTAGTGATACGAACATATTTAGAATTATAAAAATAGATGTGAATAAAATACAATAAAGTAAGCAACAATAACAAGTATAATATACTTGTTAGAACTTTTATATATTATATCTTAGAACTTACTGCGGATTATCCGCAGGGGCCAGTCTATATGCCAGGCTATTGGGGATTGACGAACCGCCGGACTCCCGAGTTCAGTACACTGCTACACATGACAGAACAGTACACTCGACAATTATTCTGACATAAGGTCACGTACAGTATACACCTCAAGGCCACCTTCCCTGGGAAGACCCAAGTTTGGAGGCCACAACCAAACAACCAGTTGTCCAGAGGTTCCGTGGCCTTTCTTGCTGGGCTAATCACCCGTAGGAGAGTAGAGTTGATTCAAAGTAACTCTACGAATAGCCTCCAAATGGCTAAACGCTCCCCTAGGCTGAGAGGCACAAAAGGGTATTGCGAAAGAAGAAGAACTTTTAGATTGAAAGTAAAACTAGGGATGAACTTACAGAATACTTTTATTGCACCTGTGTTTGTAATATTATTCCAATGTTTTCATAGAATGACTCTACTTAAATACATTTATAACTATATTAAATTTCGAACACTGTTCTTAAATAAAGTTGATAAAAGGGTATAGCTCCCATTTGCGGGATAGACATCAATAACTTAATAATTGGAATGGTTTTCTATTACTTATTGCATCCAATTGTATACAATTGGAATTTCTAGAACATGAGCAGTATTGAATGTATTATAAATTGATTTGTAATTTATAATTAGCCTACAGATCTGCTTTAATTAGTGCTAATGAATTAAAGCTGATTTTTTTTTCGTAAGAACACTTTTTTCAATAAAAATAATAGTTCATGTTCTTTTGGTATTGCATATTATTATTTAAATTATAATTATTCAAATGTTATCTTAATTATCCCTGAGATCATTGTATGGTCAGTGAAGCCGATGTAGTACATCATTAATTTAAATAGGACTGTTATTTCATTATGTACTTATAAATTACATCACTATTTATATGTATGATTATAGTCCTAATCGATACAGTTTATGTACCTTTTGATAAATCAAAAAATATAAAATCTATAATATGAATGGAGAAGTTGGATCAATAGTCTTTCAATACAACATAACTCAATATTACCACCTGAATTTATAACTAACGAATTATTAATATTACTTTAAATAAAGTGAACTATAGATTTTATTAAATGCTTCAGAAGGATTAAATAATCGCTCGAGAAAATAATTTGCTATGTTTAACCCGTATTATTCAAAATAACTTAATATAATTTATTTTGTTTACCTGTGAAATCCTTGTGTAAGCCACTTATTTGTGTCTATCAGTTTTGTCAATGAAATGGCGCCGTGTTTTCTCTCTTTCCCAAACAATATACTATTTGTCTCTAAAGTCGGTTCATTATTCCTTGACAGGCAGATGGGAAAAGGGAATTCGGAAATGGGATAAAGGAGGAAAGAGATTTTTTTAAGGATTTGGAATGATTAGTTTTCAGAACACACAACATTCTCTAGCAAGCTTCAGTATCCTGATAAAATTTACAGATTTCCGTATCCTTTATTTGAGCTTAGATACATTGATGGATAATAGCATTAAAAAATTAGATAAATTTAATTGCAAATCACTTTAATTGTACATTGATGTAAAAAATTAATTATTGATGTGAAAATTAAGTATCATGAAACCAAGGTTATAGTTTATATGAACATATGGATTGGATAACACATATTTGTTTTCGTTCGTGTCGAAGACATTTTGTTTAAAGTTGGTCCATTTTTAGCCTCCAGTTGAAGTAATGTCTCACCCGAATAGATACAGAAAAAGGTACAGATATCGAAAACATGAGCTGTCAGCGAATGCTTCTAATCAATGAACAATTGTCTACAAAGAAATTATTATACTATAGAAGATTATTATACTGACTTCCGAAATTCCAGTTTTCCAGAGCAGAACTGTAGAAACTACCAAAATCCTTCTTGACTACTATCAGTAGATAAAATTTTTAAAAGCAAAATGAATGTTAGTGAATTTGCTTCTGAATGCACTCCCTGCTCTTTACGATTAGGTTTGATGCACAGGAGACTTTCCTGAAATATTGGAGAAGATTCATAGCAGGAGGCTCCACTACTGATCTATTGCATACCAAATATGAAGTAACTTGCTATGCCTATCGAAGAAAATACAACTTGACATTCAACAACATCAACAACAAAATACAAAGAAAAATAAAGGGCCGGTATATATTGTGGCATTTGTAAGGTATATGATTACAGAGAACCGTATCACACCCTCCTCCAGTTATGATAATGCAAATATAAAATTGAACCAATCGTTTTATACTAACCGATTAGTTTCTAATGAGACCTTTTTATATTAGAGTAGGTAATTAGTAAATGTACTCTGTAAGTTGCTGTTTTCATCATAAACATAAATAAAGGCTGTTTATTATAATTATAAGTAATATATATTTATTATTTTATTTTATTTAAACAAATGTACAAAACAGCGGCTCTTGGTTTGGTCGGCGAGTCATTAAGAACCAGTCACTTGGGAAAATGGAATACTTTGGAATCTGTATTCCCTAAACGAAATTGAAAATATTAAATTTGGTTTTATTGTACTATACAACCGTTTTTAAAGGTACCTTTCAGTTAGCCAACTTTAATTTATTTTTAATAATGCTCTGCGTGTTTTATCCCTCTTTGTCCATAATCATTATCGGAAAATTGATGGTAGGTTAATAAAAACCAAACCTGTTAAATGGAGTTATAAACTGTTAAATTAATAATCTTTCCAAATTTATAATCCCGACTGGTTTAACATTTGGAAATTAGTTAGCAATGAAGAAACAAAAAAAATACACTGCTTCAAAAGAATTCATCGAAGAAATAATGGTAATTAGGGAATAGAGGATTAATAATTTTATTTAATTGTCAGTGTCATCATGTATTCATTCTTTTGTAATCCATACAATAACCTAAAAATCATTGCTTTTATTCAGTAAATAGCAACCTCGGGAATTTGAATAGGAGGTTCCTCCTCTACCAGCACATTGCAGATTCCAGATTTCGGTATAACAACAGCTTTCGTCGTAATAACTTATCAGCAAGAAACAGCCTTTGGGTAAAACAAGATATATTCTGGGAACTCATGTCTTTCTAAGCTCAATTGTTCTTAAAATTAGTTTTATTATGACCATACCGGAGCGGGGTAAACTGCTATGTACTTTTACTTCGAATCTGTCTTTCCGAAACTGTGCTGAATCAAGATAAAAACAACTATAATGTAAAAATGTCGGATGAATAAATTTGAAACTCTTGACTCATCTATTTCAGTCCTTATTTCTCTTTCACATAAAATCTGTTATTCATTTTCTGAAGTGGTCTCAGTTCAGAAACCGAAGGGCAGCGTTTATTGATTCTTCCGAGCGTCCAACACAAAAACTCACTCCACCCTTGATCAAGCAATTCAACCGTACCCCAGGGTACAAAAGTTGCACAAAGGCCCCTAGGGTCGCCCGGGGGTAACCGAAGAAGGCGGCAGATGTGCCGATAAAGCCGATTAGGGGAGGATGCATAATGCATAAGTCTGGTGTCAATTAGCGAAGCACAGCCTCCTTATCAATTTGTACCATTAGGGTCCACTTTGTAGATGGGAGCCTCCATCAGATATCTAGTTGCCTACAACTAGCTAGAACATTCCTTATAGATTACCAAGCCAACAGTGTTCATGGAACAAAACCTAAGCCACGTGAAGCTATTACTAGATCGATATAAACTTCCAACCATCATTAAAGTCAATTATAAATGTATTCTAAATGTTTTGTCTTCCTTAAATACATTGAGTTTTATATTTCTGGCTGCTAAAAGATGAAATCATAGCCTTCCAGCATCAGGTTTGAACCCAGGACCTTTGGCACGGCAACTCAGCCCTCTACCACTGAATCATTCCGCTGTTAATATGAAGATAGAATAAATATAGTATTCAGAATACAAGTGAAATATCAGCACTTCCAGTGAATAGCTTGTTAAGTCGAATTTAGCCTAGAGTGATTTGCCTGTACTGAAGGAAGCAGAATCGTGTCATTATCGTAGTTTATTGCAATTGCTCTTTTTCAAGTCAATGACTAACTTAGCCCATTATTCACTATGAAAATGACTTATTCACCGGAGCTTAATTTCATTTATTACTGTACAGTTAGATACCATGCGAACAAATATAAGCATAAGATTCGGGTTGAACTATAGAGATTTAAATTTTTTCGGTTCCTCCCAAACAGCTATTTAGTTCCTGGACAGTTTGAAATGAGCTATGATGAACATTATAGCTTTTGTGGGGTAAGGTTTAACAAACAAAATAACAACAATAAGATAGTTAACAATAAGTTATTCCGTTTGTTTCACAATATGCGTTAGTGTAAACACTGTGTTCAGGTTACAATTGAAATATATTGTTTATGTATTATATTGTATTAACTATATGTATGCATTGGAATTGGTGATTGTTTGTTTAATAAACAGGTGCTAATAAACCTATTAATAACTGATGGTACATTAATTCAGCCAGTAACAACCCATTAAATCATCTGAATACTGAGCTAATAAGAAATAAACATTTAAGATATCCGCATTAAAGCTACAATTCTGTTTAAAAGGTAAGGAATGAAATGATCCTTTAGAAATAGTTTTCAAAAAGGTTAGATAAGGAAAAGAAGATATTAGGTTTTGTTTTGATGAATGGAATATAAAAAAAAGGTAATAATGTAGATTTTTATATCTTGAATATAGTCAAAACTAATATTGAAGAAATGAAGGAGGTGTCACTCAGGTTAAAATAAGAATATGTTCATCTTTCTACTATAAAAATCAAAAATAAAATAAATAAAAAACTTTACGTGGTGTAATAAATGTACGAATTCTGTGTTTTGCGGGCAGTAACATAGCGAGTAACAAGGAGCCCATCTAGATAAATAATAATGTACTAAGGTAGGATTATATATGTAGCCAAATTATTGGTCCGAAAATAACTAATGATTATATTATAAAAACAAAAAATATCTTTAATCTATAATAGTCACAGTAAAAAAATCAGTTTAAAACTGTGTACAGAGTATATAAAAAGTTGTAAAATTTTCAGAAGTTAATTTTAGTGATGAAGGACGTCTCAAATGTGTTCCGATAAAAAAAAAAAAAAAATATATACTGTTTAAGAATGATAGAAGTAGGGAGTTCCAGTGATTTGAACAATCATAGAAGTGAAACAACAGGGGTTTGTCCACCGCTTGGCTAATAGGGGTGCTCCCCTAGTTTAATATAAAAATAAAAAGTTTTAATAAAGGAAACATCATCAAACAGGAAATGTTCATTATTAAAATTTCAATAGATTAATTCCAAAAAATAAATTATTTATAAAAATAAATCACGAATCAACGATAAAGAATATCATGTTGAATCACTAAGAAACCTTTTGAAGAATACTTCGTCTGCAATTTAGTATGCAGTCAATATTTGTTATTTGCAATATTTACTTACAGCCATCCAGGACTATCAACCACCATTTTGATAATTATGAACATAATTCGACCTGCATCACTTTAAAATTTCATAAGTGCAGTTAGCTAGCGATATAGTGCAAATTTCTTACATGGAGCACCCATGAAACTATGAACATACGACGATACCACTACACCTTGAATGCTTGTAATTGGTGCAAATTATAAATAAAAACATACAATTAATATCAGATTATGAGAGAGAAGCAGCAGAAAAGAAAAATATATCATATTTAATAACTTTATCCTATTAACTTTCTCCGAATTCGATTAAATAGAAACTAGTCACGGAAATGAGCTTCAGGCTATAAGGAACAAACAAACATACAAAGAAATAATAACAAGAGTAATAGAGTGGATAAATAAGATAGTGAATAAATAAGAGTGGATAAGAGACGCTGATAATAAGTAGTGACAACTAACATTAATACATCCTTTATCATTCTTACATATTTATATCTTTTATCTTTCCTTACAATATCTAGTTAAAATTTATATTTAATTCTTCTCTAGGATGTACAAAGAATGAGCTATTTATACGTGTCTCATAAGCATTCAGACCGATTCGAGAAATTGAAAAAAAAATGACACAGAAATCGTATTTATATAATTTTGTCGATCATGTTTAACTGTAATAACCTCACTATATAGAATCTGCTCTCACTACCTCAACTTTTCTCATTATTCAATATTTTAATTATTTTGGCGTACCTATGTTTATATTATAAGAATAAAACGATTAATAGAAAAGATTGTTAGGGAGCACGCGATATCATCATATCGATCGGGCAGGCACGCTATGAGCAAGTTCACTGCCCCCAGTTTTATTTTTTTACTTTTTTTGTATTTTTAATAGTAGAAAAAAAGTTGTTTTAAAACTTTGAAAGAAGGAAGATTTGTAAACAATTGAATTTTGCTTGTTAGAGTCTCAAATGAAAGATTGAATCCCCTTCTTGTTTTAAAATAGATTAAATTTATTATTAGCAAAATTAAAAGGTTTGTTTTAAATTATATAAAAGATAAACTATCATGATAAAATCCATTATTCAAATACTGTTATAAAATTTAAAGTTTAGCCCATTTTTATCTACTGTCATTAGTCATCTCCTAGCCAATTGATCGATCCCACGCTGATAAGAATGTCTAAGTTTATAAAAATTATCAAAAGTTTTTCCTTGAAGAAAATGGCCAATCGAAACAAGTAGTAATCCGATGGTGTCAGGTCTGGACAATATGGTGGATGAGGGAGGATTTTGAGCCCATGAAGTTCATTAAACTTTTTTTGGTTCGAACGGAAGTGTGATGATGAGCATTATCTTGTTGGAATAAAACTCTTTCTCGGTTCATCATTGCAGGATAACGCTCTGATACCTTCGCCTAAAATCTTTCCAGTTGTTCACAGTAGAGTTCAGCATTCAAAGGGCATCCATTAGGAATAAATTCGTGAAGGATAACACCTTCAAAGTTCCGAACGAATAGCAGTTTGACCGCGATCTAGCCATTGTTCAAGGGTTTTCGTATTTCGCAGGTAAACCCCTTTTTCACCCCAGGTGACAATCTTTCGTTATAATCCCATATGAAAAGGATTTTTCACTAAATTTTCATAAATTTATATTGCTGAAGAGTAGGTTCGTAACGGACCAGTATACACCACCTGTTCACCTTCTCATTGGAGCGTAGATGGCAACTAATATTATCTTTCGACACACCACACTCCCTGGCAAGTTCACAAGTACTTGTGGATGGATTGGACACATCAGCTTCCTCCAGTAACCAAACGACCTGGCGCTCATAAGAACTTACGATTTGGAAACTGAAACATGAAAACTATGACAGGGAAAGAGGAAGAGCTGGTAGAAGAGATGAAGGCCTATAAGGTGGATTTTCTTGGCATTAGCGAGGTTAAGAAGAAAGGGACTGGAGAAATAAGGCAGAACAATGACTATGCTCTAATGGGGTTCCAAGTCTTTTCCCACAAAGATGGGTGTGAGACAGGGTGACAGATAAGATTATCTTTTATTTATATTGTTTATGGAGGAAATCAGTAAAATCTGTGAGGCCCGGCCCGTACTGCCTGGACGGTCATCGGCAATTGGAACTTAAGAAATTTTATGTTTTTCTTCGAAGTTCGAGATGAACTGTGCTTCCTCTATAATTGGCTGGATGATCTTCGCCGCAGAGCGCACAGGTAGGCGGCTCTTCACGTGGTTTCTGGCATCTGTCACTAGGATGATCTTGGCTGGAGTCGGCAGAATGCTCTGGTATGTCCATATTCCTGGCACCTCATACATTGAACAATGCCCTTTCTTTTATGAGGTTCCTCAATTTTAACTTTAGTGTAAGCTAAGTGGGTTATATTGAAGACTTCATTGTTTGTAGCCGGCTCAATATCCACTAAGAAGAGTGGGAGGGGTTCTTTCGACCTTGGGTGTAGTACATTATTGATAAGGCGAACAGTGAATCCTTTTCTCTCAAGATCATATGTAATCATATCATGAGGTGAGGAATAATAAAAACAAACCGGTAGGCTTTTTCTTCTTTAGGTTGAAATGTGTGAAAAGAAAAGTTTTTAGATTCTAAATATTTTATGCAGGCTTTATATGAACCACTGGTTTTAGTTTTTAATGTGATCACTTCTATAGTGGAACAACATTCAAAATTATTCTCTTCTAACAGAGCTAATAAGTCTGTGCATACATTTTGAAAGTTGTTGATTCCCTTTATTTTTATTGGTGGTGGTAAATGGACTACTGGTGGTGCGACGCGTTCTTCTTTCATTTCGACAGATAGTGGAACAAACACGTTACTAACAGGAACATTAGGAAGATTGCTTAGTGTAGGAATATTCATTTAATTATGGATCGTAGGTTGAGTCAATGGTTTTTGTATAGAATGAGTCGATCGTCAGCTGTTATGCCAACATTTTCAGAATTAATGTTATTATTTAAATTACCTCATGGTTTTGATAGGTTAGGTTTTTTAGTAATGATTTCACTTTTGAATCTTTGTAATTCATCCTTTTTTTGAAAATTTGTCCGTCTGATAAAGAAATACTGGAGTTACTCCTTACCTTTCTTTTCAAAATAGTAGAAATAACGGCTTCGTCGACTTTACTCGTTCCAGCAATTTCACTGTCTTTCATCAGAAAAG
This sequence comes from Troilus luridus, assembly GCA_964056705.1. Taxonomy (NCBI): domain Eukaryota; kingdom Metazoa; phylum Arthropoda; class Insecta; order Hemiptera; family Pentatomidae; genus Troilus; species Troilus luridus. Next base: position 101,825,873 of record OZ057412.1, on the reverse strand, counting down.
TGTCCTTTTTCACTAAATTATACCACAAATCACTGGCCCAAAAGACGAATATTAAAATTAGTACGTTTTAAAAGTATTATGTGTTAACGAAAAATATATCAATAGTACTGTGATAAATTAAAAATTAAATTTGTAATTAGATTAAGAAAGTTTATAGTTAAGGATCTCATCAGCGACTTTGACTTGTAATCCAATCATTTCCAAGTCCAGGTTCTGTAAACGTTGCAGACCGGAAGTTGTCTGTTTTTAAACTATTCCCACGGGACAGAAAGAAATAACCCACATGCACATCCAGGAGAGTACTGAAAATGTTTGCGCTAGCGGGAATTCACCTTATTAAAGTGCGGATTTTTTCCCAATAAATCAGAGTTTGAAGACTGGTACTACCGAGAAGTTTCGTGATCTGACCAGAAGCCAGATGAGGTCTGAAGGTAGGAATCATTCTTTCTACTGCTGTCTGACTAGATTCGTGGTGTAGCTAGATGTATTTTAAATTTCTAATGAGAGCCAATCAAGTATGATAATTAAATTTCTATCTTTTCTTTTATTTTAAATTTTAACCCATTAAAATTATTTTGATCTACCTAATTTTTATTAAGTAGAGTATTTTTCAATTATTTATTTTTTATTTATTTATAATTTAATTTTCATTTGCACCTGCGCAATTGCGCATTCAGCAAATTTGATACTAGTGTTTTTCACCTTGATTTTCTACTTGAACTTCTTTATGATGATGGAGTAAAAATATAAATATCAATAGGTGAAAACATAAATATTTTCAATTAAAATATTTTTATTTTACTTGGTTTAGATTCATTCTTTTTTTTATTAATTAAATTTTTATTGATAAAAAACTAAACGGTTATAAAAACAAAATAATATAAATCAATTAATAATTAAATAAAATTATAAATCGCTTTTTGTCTAATCTTAAGAGCAGTATTAATCAACTGCCATTTTTTGGACTAAAAAACAGACAATAACAAAAAAATCATGGTCTGGTTTTCAGCAATGTTATCACTGGTGTAAACAATAATAAATAAGCTATAACTATATTTCGGATTTCACTAGAATATCTAAAGAAAAGTTTTAGGGATCCGACCTGCAAAATATATTTTAATAATAACAAGCTTTCCTGAGATTCTACTACTTTTCCAAGAATCCATCTCGATCATTACAAATGTAAGATAGCGATCCTTTTGTATTTATTAAAGTATGAAAGTGAACCGAGTTATGAACTCAATTGATTTGAGTCTGTGTTTGACGTCGCTATAAATTAATGTAAAGTTGTTTCTTGTGAACCCTGCCCTAACAAATCTTTGACAAGTTTATAACAATTAGGGTTTGGGTCTATTTAGGGATTGCGTTTATAAGTCAAAACGATTCCTAATAGTTATCCACTATTTGTACAAGTAGCGAAGTAAAGTTACTACTCGCTTCACGGGAGTACATAAATAATAATCATGTTGGTGCAGTTAAAAAAAAAAATGATTTATTGAAATTTACATCTGTATAATAATAATATATTGTTTAAATATAATGAAGTAGATATAACGGAATGAGATAAAGGCTAGTAGAGAAAATACCCCCTGGTAGTAGTCTAATAACAAATTGAAGTTCTATGAATCGGATTCGGGCTAAATCAGTAACAAATGGGACATAAGGGTCATTATAGATGACTTTGTTCGTATCAAAGTAAGGAGCATTGAGAATTTTACTAAGGTTTTTTAATTGTAAGGATTGGATATTAGAAGAATTTGATGGCTTTGTGGATCACCAAAGCACAAATTTTTAAGTACAAATGAGTCTTACGATATTCATATATATGGGTTTTTGCTAATTACTTGGTAGTTTGGAGTAAATGTTGACGTAGCCTGACACTGCGAGCTGTTTTTTGTCGTTTCATTCTAGTATGGCTTTCAAGTTAAACTTTTGCCAAGATGCAGCCTTAACATTAATCAGTTCAATTATTCGAACTAGCTTCCTCGCGGAAAAGATTCAAGAAGATTCTTTAATGAGTACTCTTTCTAGGAGTCTTAGTTGCCATGAAGAGGAAGAAAAAATTGAGAAAAACTAATATTAAGACTTTATTTCCGCCTCCATCTTGATAAACCATAAGTAAATATTTTTATTGATTTTTTTAACTATTATTTATATGAACTGTAATTTTTGAAAGCGGTCTAAATCTTTATTGCTTAAAATGATTTTAATGATTATTATTTCATAATAATATTTAAAAGATGTATAGGGTTTTAAACTTTTTGTTAAGTGCTAACTTTTTAAAACTCTTTGTTAAGTTCAAAGGGATAGAAACATTTGGCCACTTTCTCTTATTTTCAAAGTAATTCAAATGGAAACCTTTACATACCGCGAATATGAAAAAATGGACTTTCACCACATTCAAAAAAAAAAAAAAAAGCTCATGTGTAATTTTAAGTACCAAATCAATATTTGTTTAGATGCATGTATATATATATTATTTATTTTTATTTTTGATTATTTAAATTTTTTTATTTTTTTTTATTTGAAGAGAAAAGATTATTTGTTGGTCGGGAAATAATCTTTTCTTTAAAAAAAAAAAATGATGTATATAGTATATTATATTAGCCACTGGTCCTGGACGGCCAATCCATTGGGTAGGATAATTAGTATTTAGCCATTGTCGTGGAGCTCTTCCTCAATGTGCAGGACAACCATCTAATTCAAACCACATGTTCCTTCTCAGTTGTAGTGGAATATCTTCAACTAAATCGTGGTAATCATTATTAAGAAATTCCAAAAGTGTGTCCGCATTGAGTCGAGGTGGTAAGAAATGCGGCCCTATTAAACTATTTTCTATTATCCCGAACCACACATTGCACTGAAACTCGTGCTGAAAATGATGCTGACAAATTGCATGGGGATTTTCATGCAACCAGAGATGATTATTTTTCTGATTGAAGATACCTCTTCTTGTGAAGGTAGCTTCATCTGTCCATAAAATTTCTCCTTAAAAGTGTGGATTGTGATCAGCTTGATTTAAATACCAATCTGAAAAAATTCTTCTTTGCCGTAAATCTTGCGGTAGTAAATTTTGTACCCGTTGCTAACGATATGGGTGACGTCCATCTGCAATGAGAGTTCTCCATACTGTAGTTGGCGTAACGTTTAATTCTGATCCAGCTCTTCGTACACTGGCAGATGGATTGTCATCAAAATATTGTAATACGGTTGCACTCCTTTCTTCATTTCGTAAAGGGGCTATAATGCCATCACCATGTGATACTACAGCAAATGTACCAGTTTCTCTAAGACGTTGAAACGTTGAGTTAAAGGTAGACTTACTTGGTAATCTTCTATTTGGAAATCGCATGGAATATTCACGACGGGCAGCATTGGGATTACCATTGCAAAAACCGTACACAAATATCGGCATATTCAGCATTAGTATAAATGGAAGGCATAATGAGTACTCTGCGAAAGCCTCAAACAAACTGATAAATGTTATTGATAGTTCTATTCTTATTATATTTGTTATTGATGTTCTATTCCAAACAGTATTAATCCTAAAGTCCATAGTTTATGTACAGTTAGGGAGACAAGGTCATATTAGTATTCTATCTAAAATTATCTCCTAAACAAAGCGTTTGGAAACATACCTTCGTACGAAACATTTTTTTTCTTGTTTAAGGTCCTTAGTTCATATTTTCAGTTTGGTCACTGCTGCTGTTTAAGAAAGATGCCGAGCCTGTCTGAATGCTCAAGGAAATCACTTTGAACATTTAATATGAATGTTAATGGCTTACATTTAATAAATAAAGTAGTTGGAACAAATCAAATAAGTTTTATTTATTTACTATGCCAAAATAATTCGTTACAATGAAATATTTTGATATGAAATCTCCTAAACAAAGCGTTTTCAGTTTGGCCAATTAACCCAGAAACACCCTGTATATATACATAAATATATATATATATATATATAAGCTACAAACTTTCCGGGTTATAGTGTTAATGTAGTACGTAACTTCTATCGCTATTCCATCCTGGTCAGTAAAGAAGCAAATAGCCTGTTAATTTAAAATCGTTCCTACTAATAAAGTATTAAGAAGCTAGAAATTATTAAGTCTGGACAGATATGATTTTATACCTAATTTTAAATTGAATTAAAAAATTAATGCATTATTGTATAAATTTTATTTTATTTTGAGATGGCCTCGTGACCTTTTAAGTTAACTTCAATTTCGAGTATAACCATTGGATAGTTTCTCTACTTGCCTTTATCTCGTGACATTATTTATCTTCCATTATATTTACTTATTTTATTCTATTATACAGTAGTAAATTTCAATAAATAAATTTTAAAAAATCTATTTTTCAAGAAAAATAAATTGAATTTCCTTTCGAAAGATTCATCATTTTTTTTTTAATTTATAAATGCCCTGAACTGTTTGATGTTGTATGACCTCAAGTAAAACTGATTGGCCTATCATCTTCAGCTTAATTTTTTTTTTTTTAATTCTGCTTCGTCCATGCAGCGTAGATTGATGGAGCTTAATGGATTGTAGCCCTGCCCTAGCTATTGCAGGATATGACGCAGTTTACAGTGGAAGCAATATTGCGCGGCAGTGTTCTCGATTGGACGCCTTGTTGATAGGCAGCCGGAAAGCTGATAACAGATGTTTGCTTCTAACTCACATCATTAGCGCATTCTGTGCATCTTGTTTATGCAGAATAATGCTCTGTCAATAGCGAGATTTCAACGCTGTTCTATTGTCTTCCATCGGTTCCTGTTTGGTATTCGTTCCAACTCCGGGCTGGAGTTTCCATCCGTGTCATCGCTGGAGAAATGATTCTAATCAGTGAGGAATCGAGTTCAATTTAAGTTGGGGCCCTCAAATTAGATTAGGAAGGGGCAGCTAGAATGAATAGAACCAGGGAACGGGCCGCCATCTGGAGTCATTTCATCAGAATTTTAAGAGTCCCATCGAGACGGTGAGCTTTTGTGGTCATGATGAATGGGGAATCAGCCCTATCCAGGCTATTGTTTCTTTTTAAAATGTCGGAATTAGAAAAGCTGTAGAATTAAAAAAAGTCCTACGATAGTAATTTACAAATACACACACACACACGAGGGTGGTCTGAAACGTTTCCGACCTAACAAAAATACAAGACATTTTTTCTGAATTTTTTTTTCAACATAGTCTCCATGTAACTCTACACACTTCTCCCAGCGATGCTCCCGTCTCTGTAACCCGTCCAAAAAGTACTCGGCGTTTTTCTCTGCATAATAATTGTTCATTAAGGTAATTGCACCTTCATTTGACGAAATTGTCTGTCCTCCGAGAGCAATTTTTAGATGAGGGAACAAAAAGAAGCCGCTTGGGGTTAGATCTGGTGAGTAAGGCGGATGGTCAAGCAGTTCAAACCGTAATTCGTGCATTTTCGCCATAGCAATCGCTGAGTTGTGATACGGTGGGTTGTCTTGGTGAAACACATTTCATGCAATGTGGCCGTTTTACCGCAAGTTCTGCCTTCAGCTTCAAGCAAGTTCTGTCAAGTAATGATGCGTAGTATCCTTCTGTAACGGTTTTTATTTTTTGATGATAATCGATTAAAATAACTCCACGACTTTCCCAAAAAACAGTCGCCATCACTTTCTGAGCCAAGAAAAAAGTGTTTGCTTTTTTTTGAGCCGGTCCCCCCTTTGTAGTCCACTGTTTGGACTGTATTTTTGTTTCGGGCGTATAATGGTGTGTCGAATTTTCGCCAAAACTCGGATTTACAGCGCCTAAACTGCGCTAACAGAGCGTTGGAAATGTTCCTATATCTAAATGTTGATTTAATATGGATCAAACACGTTCTTTTGACATGTCCATAACCTCAGCTATCTCTCTCACTTTAATGCGGCGATCGTCTAGAACCATTGGTTGAACTTTGCTTATGTTCGGCAGAAAATTTTCAGACCACTCTCGTATATATATATATAAACCTATGCGGTTTCAATCCATGAAAGATCATGAGTTCATCAAATCGTAGATAATGTACTATTTCAAAGCCAGAAGTTGAGCAGGGAGGTGATTAGACCGACTTCATATAGGCTGGGTAAGCCGTTGGAGGCTCTGATGGTACCACATTGGCGATCAATGTTTTAATAGATTAAATCAATTAGCTGTCACAGCAGGATTCGACCCGGGACCTAAACCTCAAAAAATGTGCTCTACTCACTGAGCTAACCCACTCAATTTCATTTTCCGTTTGAGTTTTTCATCATATTGAGTGATTCCTCAAATCATTACCTTACTAAATTCAGTGAATGTTCTTTTTAACGTTTCAGTGAATTATCGAATCTTAAGGACCAATTTTAAATGTGTTTATGTATTTTATCTCTAATTAACATTACCATGGCTTGTATATTTTTTTAGATAATGTAATCAATAATACTATATGTCACGTAATGAAACTACTGTTGGTTTTAGATAACTATTCCCATCATATAATTGATGTAATAGACATCATTGTTTTTTTCTCAGCGCCATTTTTCCATGAATACGCGAGGTTTTCTGTTTAACATATACTTGTTCCTTTTTTTCAAAGTTTGGCACCAATGATTCTTTAAGTCTTATCGATCATATGTTTGTATTATTTTAAATCTGTTTTAAGGTTTCTTTTTTATGTTTAAGGACAAATAGTTTTCCCATGCATCACCAAATGCTTCGTTCAATAGTTTTGAATAAAAAAAGCTTTACATGAATATAATTTTCATTCTATTTTTTTAAATATATGACGAATGGATTTCCTTTATTTTGTTAAAACGGAACCAATGTTAAAGAGAGATTGCTGTTTATAAAGGTTTTCTTCTAAAAAATGGCCAGTTCTATGATTGGTTCTTTGGTTAATCAGGAACAGCCCTGGATAAAATATCTAGCTTGAATCTCCTACATTCCTGGAGATGTTTGAAATTCAGAGTTGCATTTGTATTACTTATCTCGATATTACAAGAGGACAATGTGAACTTCGGCGAAAGAGGTTTATGCAAAGTCCCATTCGTATTCAAGAGATTTACATCGGATTTGAATAGGCGGTTGCAAGCAAAATAAAAATGCCTACGCTGGTTATCTTCATTGAATTAATACAATTGTATTTTAATATCAAATATGTTTTCGTACGTATTTAGTTAAAATTTTTAACTCCTGTATGATTTTATTCTTTTTTTTTTATTACTGATCTAAGCATTTTTTTTTAATATGATTACCTTAATGTAATTATTTATTTATTTTTCTACTTCACTATCTCTATTAGATTGATTTATATTGCCTTCTTTACTACTTATTTGATAATACTATACATATATATTCTGTTTTTTATATTTATTTAAGGGTCCCCCAACCTTATGTTTTGTAATTCATATACATAAGGTTATATATACATGATACCAATATGTGTTTTTAACATTCATCATGTACAATTTTAATTTGTCTTAGTTTTCTATATTCAGCTTTGAAGAAAACCGGCATTGTGGGTCTTGGCTTTATATTATATATCACAATAAAAAACGGGAATAGTAGGATGGTTATTTATTTTTTTTTTTGTATTTTTCAAATTTGATTTACTTTTACTTTCTATTTCTATTTAAATAAGAAACTTAATTGGATTATAATAAAGATTTTATTGGACATCAGCGTTTGTTTAAAAAAGGGAATACAAATTTCTTGACCAAATTAATAAGATGATATGATAAAATAAAATAGGTCCTAAAAAAAAGAAATAAACTCTTCCAAAATACTTTATTAATTTTATATTTTGCCCTCTAAAGATCGCATGATGATTGATTAATTTATTGTTTATTTATTTATTTCATCTAGGTACATCTATTGCCGAATTACTATATCTGTAATAATCTAACATTTCGCGTAAAATTATATACATTAGAATAAAACATTTGTATCGTTATTAGCCATCGTTCCTTTAAACTAAATATTAATATGCCTGTTATAATAGTAATAATAATAATAATATCAATTAATGCTAGATATATTTTGCAATATCTACTTAATAAAACAGAACATAAAAACAAATTGTATTTACATTCTTGGCGGATTACTAATACCGTTTCATAAACCCTAGAATTAAATTACTACTTATTTCTTTTGACTCTTGATGAGATATTTTTTCATATAAAAAAAAAAATTGTCTTTGAGTGTATATGAGATGACTTTCAAAAGCTTTACCGGGCAGCTTAAAGGTAATATTGTCATATTCTTTCAGACTTTTTAATAATATTAAGTAAATATTCAAAGTTCTGTTCCTTATATATTTTTATTTCTAGCATAGTTTATAGAAGATACATTTTCTTTTTTATTAATTTTTTTCACAAGAGATATTTCTATTTCTTATAATATACTATATGCCTTCTGAGCCTTTAAATAATTTATGAGTTAGTATTAAATATTAATTTTTTTTTAATTAATCAGATGTCTCAGAATAGTAATCTTGACTATTTTGATATATTAATATTAATTTTTGATAAAATTTAACATTATCGTACGGAATTCGAATCTGTATCTAGTTGGCTAACACAAAACTCAGAGTCAATATTTTTATAATTGTCCATTTTATTTTTTGAGAGGGATGTATATCAATATATTTTAAAAATATCACATTCATTCTCACTAAAGGTCTAGTGATAGAGATTAAATTCATTCAGACGAAAGTTGCAGATCCTCATTTCATTGTTTATCTTTAATATATAATTTTAATTTAAGATGGTAATGGATTTTTTTTTTTAATTTCAATACATAAATCAAAATCTTCCTGTTGAGACCTGTGGTGTATATGTACCCATTATAAGGAAGTAATAATTGTTTCATTGAAACTCAACACTATGTATACTCGTACCTAGGAAGGTAAAATTTAGGATTCTCACAGTAGCGTGGAGAATTAGCCCTTAAAACCTGGCCAAAAATATTAATCTTTTGATATCTGTTATTTAAGTGGTAAAATAAGTTTATTTATGCTTTTTTATATATTTAAGGATATTTTTAAGCCTCAACAGAGTTTTACAGCTAAAGAGACTAAAAAGTTATGATTAATAATACTATTCTTATTTAACTTCAATTTCCTTGATAAAAAGCTCAGGGTAGGCTGTTAATCAAATCAATAAAAATCTAAACTAATTTTTAGGAGTTTTCAAAATTATTTATGGCATCCTTTTTTATGTACGTGCATATTTGTATGTATATATTATATATATAAATGTATATAGCCTACTTTAGTTATTCAAAACCATTTAGTGCAATATTCGGAGTGCGATTCCTTTCCTCATCCACAATGATAAAGAATGATAACAAACTTAACCATCTGGAAAGTTGTTATTAATCTATTTGAAAATTAAAAAAAAAAAAAACACTAATTTACCTGAATATATATTTGGGTTTGAACTCATAAAAATACAAACTAATAACAATGAAGTTTCTTGTATTTTTTATCAATGGTAATTCACTTTTTGAATTTAAAATTTAAAAATAATTAGAGTAAAGATCTTTCAAATTTCAAATATTCTGACACGGTTTTGAAGACAGTATATCTCAGCATTAAGCTATTTTAAAAATATTTTGTTCCTAACACGTAAAGCAACAAATGAGAAAAATGAATGTGCTTATACTCAAAAATTTAAATCCAATAGTCCGATCTGGTAAAAACTGTTTAGGAGCATAAACCACAAAGATTAATTTGAAAACAAAATCACTATAAAAACAACACCACTTATTACTCACTCACTTATGTACCCGTAAAACATCTTTTTAATCAGATTCATCACTATCAAGCAGATCAGATTCATCATCTTCCTCAGTTGGCTCATCATCTTGTCCCTCTACTTCCATACTGCCCGATGGCGATGGTATAATATAATTTAGATTTTTTAAATCATTTTTTTTAATTTTTTAGTTAAAAATAAAATGATAAACAAGCTTGTTTCGTATTAAAAATTTGTAACGCACTTCTAAAATTGTCAAATCTTTAAATTAGAGCCACTGGATCACCAGATTTAAGTTTAACAGGCCGAAAATGGTCAAAAACATAAAGATATTTTAGCGTTTGTCCTTCTTCCTTCAAACCCCATTAAAAATAAGATTTTTTAAACCCATTTATAAAACAATGGCTACTACTTACGGAATATTTTACTGCATGGATTATTTAAGTGTCAAAAGTAGAATAATATGGTATTAACAAATTATCCAAGACATACTCGGAACAAGATTAAAACATTACCTTAAATAAATATTTTACTTCTTGATTATACAAAAAAAAAGTAAAATTTGCAATCAAGTGCTGATATTAATTTCCAATAAACCATGAAAACATTAGTTACATACCTCGAAAACAACTGAGGAAAATATATCTCTAGTCAATCACGCCATAAAAACTATAAAACTAATTATATTGAATATAAAAAGCGTACTGAGTGATCCTTCGCGTCGTCCAAAACTTGTGAGTCAACTGTCGTTTAAGATAAGTCAGAGCGATTTATCGTCTCGATATAGTGCCGAGCAGATAGGCCATTTAGTTATGAACCAGGGAATAACAATTTTGATACCATTTATTGAATTTCGGTATTTCTAGTTTTACCCAGGTTTTAAGGGCTAATACTCTACTGTGCATCGTCCGATTAAGCATGGCAGCATTAAGTTTAGTTAAATAATTAAAAAATAACAGTTAGATATCAAATCATAACAATACATGTATGGAAAATGAAGGTAAACAGGATATTATTGTTATTTGGGTCAGTTGAGAACCACTGTACTCGTAAAAACTCCCAAAAGTAGCAAAATTAAAAAATGCACTTAGCATCGCCCGATTAGTGACGCATAAACTCATCAATGTTCCAAATTTGTATTAATAAATTCTATTAATATATCCACATTAGATTAATTAATATCTTATTTCTTTTACCGGCTCAACTGACCCGTGCAACCGGCCTAGGCTTGTACAACACTTCATCCTACTTCGATCTTTCCTGCAGTAAGTTAATACTAACTTTATACTAATAATTATATATTGAATATTATGTTCACAATAATTTTTTTTATGCTGAATCATTAAATTTCAAAATTGATTATAACATCCATCAGCCTTCTAATATAACACGGAAATATCATAGCCCGTCAGAATTAGTTTTTTGGAATTTGTTATTTTTTATCTTTTCATCTAACACATTATCTATAAATAATTACATATACAATACATTATGAACTGTATAAGCAGTCATAATATCTCCTTGAGTAAGTCTAGGGAATTTAAGGTTTTATATAATGAATCCAATCATTATGTCCCTGTACAAATAAAAAGTAAAAGACTATATATAAAACCTTAAATTACCAAGGATAACTCAACGAGATATTATAATTGTTTATACAGTTCATAATATATTGTATATATAATTATTATAGGGAGCCATCATTGGGGAAAAAATGTAATCAAGCTCATTTTAAATTGTACTATTACGAATATAACAAATGTGTGTGTATATATATATATATGTATTGTCGGTGTGTATAATGTTATATAGATAATATAAATTTTATATTATATCATAAATCTTATATAATTATGTTTTATTTTAATATAAACAACTTCATATAAGTTACATTTCTGTTATATGTTTAATATGTAAATATGGTTTTACTATGTGCCTAATATAGCATGGTATGTTATTATGTAAATATGTAACAATATTTTTACTAAGTGTAATAAGGCAACAAGAATATATAAATGTAATTATGTAGATAATTTAAATATGTATATTCTCTAGTGGTAATTATGTAGATACTGTAAATATTTATATTCTCCAGTAGTGAGGGCAATAATAACCATTTGTAGTTGTTTGCCCTTAAAATAAAACAACAACAACAACAACGAATATAACAATTTGAGACAAGACTATAAAGGTTACTTTTTAAAAATAAATCCTGTCTTATTTCGAGGAAATGCCCCAATCCTAAATGTGCCATTTAAAAAAACGTTCCAAATGTATAAAATTGAATTCAGATGTGCCTTTGATCAGAAAAGCTAACAACTGCTTACATCTATACCAAATAAAATTAATCATGCAAGAGGGAATATTTTTTTGGTTTCTTCGTAAGTGCTCAAATCAGACGGGTCAATCATAATAATATATTCTAAATGTTTCTAAGCATAAGCAACTACGATTTCTTATTACAAATTCCAAATTTGTATTGAAAGCCCTGTAAATAAGAAAATATGCTATTTACGGTTACTTGCTTGTAACCGTAATTATGTAAGTTAGTTAGTTATTAATACTAAAATCCATAAACATATAAAGTATTATTACTTTATTTTTTATTTTGAAGAGAAAAGATTTGTCCTGCCCGGGATTCGTATCCGGGTCTTCCGAAACTCTAGCGTGGTACTTTACTAGCTAAGCTACCAGGCTCGTAACTCGCTTAGTTGGCAACTATCACACTAGAGTTGCGGAAGAATCGGGTTCGAATCCCGGCCAGGACAGATCTTTCCTCTTCAAATTAAAACATATTTAATTAATAACAATTATTCTTACTTTTTTATTTTTATTTTAAAGTGATCCGATTTTGTTCCTAAAAGCCTCTCTTTAGCAAAACACCTTGTTTATTATATATCATTATTTTTTGTTTAGAAACAAAACCCAGAGCACTCCCCTTCCCTGGAGAAAGGGTTTTTATTTGTATATGTTTTTATTTTCTTCTCTTGATGGACAAATTCACAATTAAGGTACATATTTACAAATTCATGATTGTACATTGTTTTAATTGTATTAGAATAGAATAGAAAAGTAACTTTATTCTGGGTCCAAACCCTTTTAGAATAACAAACATAAAGAGCAAAATAAACATAATTTATTTCTATATTATTCATATCCACCAATTGACGATATAAATTGCTTAAACTCGATAGCTAATTTAGTAACTTTTATTCACTTTATTTGTTAGGAACCATCTAAAAAACTGTTTTTAGGTTCATCCAAAATCAGTGCGTATCATCAAACCTATTTCATCTATATGCTATTCATTATCCGAGTTTTTGTATATATAAATGTCTCTATATTAATTTTATATCAATTATCAATCCTAAAGTAATTCCCGTCCAGGATCGGGTTACAATTACCCTGGGGTAGCTCTTGACTGTAGTAAGAGGCGACTAAAAGGGGCACAGAGATGGGCTAGCAACCCATCCTGTGTAATAAACAATATTGCTAATAAAAAACTCAACAAAGCCTCGAATAGAGACGGATAATTGCTAGACGACCTCGCATGTAACGGACTAAGAAATTGATGATAGGAACGTGGGATGTTCAAGGGCTACTGGAGGTAGGAAAGAGTCGTGCACTGGAGAACGTCTTGATAAGTATGGAATGGATATGGGGGCATTACAGGAGATCGGATTGAGGAAAATGCCTACCAAGGTAGAATTAAGCAAATACATTCTTATCAATAGTAGACATGCCAAGAATAGTCTAGCGTGGTACTTTACTTTGCATTTTTGTTTCTGCATAGACTAGGATGGCTCACTGCTGTGCGGACAAAGAGAAATAACTGAAAGATGGATAAGTTATTTCAGTGAACTGCTTAACCCTGATCCTGAAGAAACAACAGCAGTTAATGGGCAAGATAGAGCGGAAATGAACACAGAACCAAAGCCTCCGGACCCCGAAGATGTAGAGGAAGTTATCACAAACTTAAAAGGTAACGACGCTCCAGTAATCGATGGCATCACAGCCGATATGCTTAAATGTAGTGGCGACATATTGAGGCGATATATGAGTGAGATCTATGTGCTAATAATAGATATATTGGAAAAGGAACAAATGCCTGAAGAATGTTATACAACCATTACAATACCAATACACAAAAAGGGCGACAAGCCGGGACTGCTGCAATTACCGAGGAATAACAACCCTAAGCACAATCTACAAGATGCTAGGCATACTGATTTTAAAAGGAGTTACGGCAACGGCAGAAGAAGTAATTGGTGTCATTAGTGTGGATTTTGGTCGGGGAGATCAACCATCGATCATATCTTCATCGGAACATGTTATAGAAATGCTATGAATGGAATGTTGACCTAGACCACTTTTCATTGACTACAGACAAACATCTCAGAAGAAACGAGCTCTATGAAAACCTAGGGGCCCTAGGCTTTCCCCCGAAAGTCATTAGAATGGAAGGGTGACCATACAGGATAGCAGAGGCTTGGTCCAAGTCCAAGAATAACTGACTGCAGGGACAATTGTTCCCAGTCTTGTTTAACATGCCCTTGGAAATGATCATTAGGGCGATGAGAACAGGGGCGGACGGTTGCATATATATTAAGTGAAAGCAAGGTGTTGGGGTTTGCCGGCGATGTTGTCATAATTGGGACTACACCAAATGCAGTTTCAGAGTAATTCGAAAAATGTGAAGCATTTTGTGAAATGTGGCTGCAAACAAAATAGGGCTCAAAACAAATAAGGAAAAGACAAAATATATGATATCGTCCAAGAAAAGCACGACTTGTGGAGTATCTCAGATATATCGAGGATGTAGCTTCAAAAAAGTTACAAACTTCAAATACCTCGGTACGATAGTCACAGAAAAAAACCAAATAAAAGAAAAATTAATAAAAGTGAGGATTCGGTATGGCAACAAATGCTACTGGGATGTCAAAAAAATTCTTCTAAATCGGAATATATCCCGTGAGATCAAAGTGCGATTATATAAGGCCGATTTCCGACCGGTAGTGACATGTACTTTTGAGGCGCGGGCCCTTACAAAGCGACAAGAAAGTTTCATTAATGATTGGGAGAGGAAAATCCCGAGAAAAATATTTGGCCCAAATAAGTCGAAAATATATAAATAATTAAAAAAATTAGAAACTTGTCCAAAGACCCCGAGCTTCTGGGAGTGATAAGATGGAGAAGAGCTTCATTTATGTTGATTTAATATTTCATTTTTTAGCAATTTTTAATATTGAACCAATTTCGTTTACAGTGTCTTCGGCTGAGATAAAACATGTAACATGACAACCAGTCACCAATATTATATCGGTATATCAATTTAACCTGTGGCTACGCTGAACGGACAGAAAAAGCTGTGCGGTTTGCCACTAATCCTCAAAACCGAACAAGCTTGCAAAACGAGGGAGCGGTATAAAACACAGCCGGTGGCAGTTCCATTTCCGACAGCTATACAAGGATCAGAGATATAGGGCTAAACACTATTTACCTTCGACCAATAGGACCATAACTCACTTGTTGACAAGCCATTTTTAATACCTGCGTTTACTCGTCCGGACCGAAGGCTTCTACCAATAGCTTCTGGATTAGTCCGTCACGGGCCAGGATGGATAGCCGCGAACGAAAATTTATCTCATGTTTCATATTTAAACCTCCTCATTCGAAAGAAGGTTGGATAACGCTCGTATTAAATCAAATAAGGTTTAATGCATTGGGGTTGTTATGTTTTGGAGTATTTAATGTGTTTTAAATATTACATTCATTTTGGGAAGCCAGAGTAATCATTTAAGATAATTATTCAAATTATAATTTCCTTTAACTTCCTAACTTTATTTATTATAAATAAGAATTTTTTTAGAGAGTGGTTGTGTTTTTATCAATTTACCAATCAGTCAACCTAATACCTTAACTAAACCATCAATATATTATCTATAGATATATAGTGCAGCTGGATTAAGTAAGCACCAAAAGAATTACAATTAATATGCTTTACTAATACTGTGACCAGGTTGTGGGGTTTTCGGTCCAAGGTCCAAATTGATTTAAAGAAACTATTGTCCAAATAAAATGTTGTATTCTTATATTAGACATCCACGGTAACATTATGCCAACTCCAAAAACATAACCATAATATATATATCGTAACACCACCAACTAAAAATCATAGATACATAATTAATAAAAACAAAGATTATATACACTTTTATTTACAAATATTAATAGGATGCTTACTGCTGAGCCGCAAAGATACGATAAGGTAAAACAATTACATTTGGCAATTACTTGGCCAATTAACCGACTTAAACACATCCGTATGGAATGACGGTCCTCAGTTAAGTGAGGTCAGATAGATAGAGACACCTGACGGACGAATTTAGCAACAAAAGAATACTCGTTACACACTCCCCTCCAGCGATTAAGTCCGTCGGGTTGGATAAAATAATTTAAGTTTTGAGGGATGCCATAAGCCTATTATCTTTCCATCTTTATCTCTCAGTTTACAGGATCCACCACCCGTAACGGAAACAACCGAAAAAGGGCCTTCATATTTGGGGTTCAGTTTAGCAGCGAGTTTATCAGCTGCCGACGATAGCTGAAACCTCATCTTTAAGACTTGGTCCCCCGGTTGGAAACGATCTTTCCGGCGTCTCAAGTTATAACGACTGCTCTGATTTAGACTTGCCTTCAGAGAGTTTTCCTCGGCTATATGATGAACTTCAGGCAGTCTGCCCACTTTAGTGGCCCAAGCAGCATGTTCGTCTGTGCCAGCCACTAGGATATCATCGTCGTTAGCTTGATGTAGAGGCCTCAGTTCTCTACCAAAATTTAAGAAGGCAGGACTGAACTTAGTCGAATCTTGAACGGCGGAATTTAAGGCAAACTGGATCTCTCCTAGTTTTTCGTCCCAGCGTTGGTGTTTCTTCCCTAGGTACGCTACGATAAGTTGCTTGATATTCCGATTCGCTCGTTCTGTCGGATTTGCCTGTGAATGGTAAAGAGGAGTAGTTTCTCTCTTGATTCCAAACTCCTTAGCCACTTCAGTTACAAGATTACTAACGAAGTTCTTCGCATTGTCGGAAATTATTTTATGCGGTGCGCCATATCTGTATATTATTCGGGATTTCAGTTTATTTACAATAACCGAAGAGGTAGCTTTTCTGATGGGACATAATTCCACCCATCTACTAAATAAATCTACAAACACTAGTAGATATACATTGCCTCTAGAACTCCTAGGATAAGGACCCATAATGTCAACTGACACCATTTCCCACGGCTGCTTGTTATAGCGAGGAAACATTAACCCACGAGGTGGCGTGTTATTGGGTTTGACCTTCTGGCATAACTCACAGTGCCTAACATACTGGCTTATATCTCGGTATAATCCAGGCCAATAATAGAGTCTACTAACCCTAGAAACAGTTTTATCTATCCCCAGGTGGCCTGACTGCGGTAGATCATGATTTTCATATATTATTGCTCCCCTTAAATGTCTAGGAACGACAACTTTCCATTCCTCACTGGGGTCTTCTAGCTCTCCCTTCAAAGGATTCTTTCGATGGTATAATAGCTGTCCATCTTTTATCGACCATCCAGGGTGGAGTTCCGGGGACTTCTGGACTCGATAAAATTTCTGATTATACCATTCGTCGGTCGCTATGAAAGTTCCTGAAGTCGAAACTGAATCGGTAGAAGAATTAGGATCGGAACTGGTAGACAATACTGTGATTGCAGCAATTCGTGATAGGGCATCGGCCACTGTGTTGAGTTTCCCCTTTCGATATTCCACCTTGTAGTTGTAAGGCTGCAAGCGAAGAGCCCATCTAGCCAAACGACCTGAAGGGTTTTTCAAGTTTAGTAACCACTTCAGACTGGCGTGGTCAGTTATTACGGTGAATGGATAACCTTCCAAGTAATGCCTATTCTTCTCGATACCAAACAGAACTGCGAGGCATTCCTTTTCGGTTACGGTATAATTCCTTTCAGCTGAACTTAAGGTACGAGAACAAAAAGCGATAACTCTTTCTTCGCCGTCTTGTATTTGAGTCAAGACCGCTCCAAGACCTGTATCACTGGCGTCAGTCTGTAATTGAAAAGGGTGTTTAAAGTCTGGCCTAGCTAATATTGGTGCTTCAGTCAGTGCTGACTTGAGAGCATTGAAAGAGGTGTCCTGCTCTTCTGACCAGATCCATTTAGCGTTACGCTTAAGCAAAGCTGTTAGCGGAGAGACAACTGTGGAGAAGTCTTTAATAAAACGGCGATACCATCCTGCCATTCCAAGGAATCTTCTGAGCTGCCCAGCGTTGGTGGGAGGAGGAATCGAAGTAACGGAACCAACCTTATCTGGATCTACACTCAAGCCATCACTATTAACCAGATAGCCCAAGTACCTAACTTCATTACAACCAAATTCACATTTTTCCGGGTTGATACGCAGACCTGAGGCTTTAAGTCGACTGAACACTTCCCTTAGCATATCCAAATGCAGTTTGAAAGTTGGTGTGCAAACCAAAATATCATCCAGAAAAACGACTACGTAAGGGTAAAGTTCGGGTCCAAATATTGCATCGGCTAACCTCTGAAAGGTAGCAGGTGAATTCGTCAGCCCAAAGGGCATAACTTTAAACCTGAATAGTCCTCTGCCAGGAACTGTAAACGCAGTAATGTCTTTACTAGTTTCGTCGGCAAGGGGCACTTGCAAAAATGCTTGCTTGAGGTCTAACTTGGAGAGATATCGAGCCTGTCGAAGTCCGTCTAAGAGAGATGTCATATTAGGCATAGGATAGGAATCTTTACAAGTGACTTCATTAACCTTACGAAAGTCTATACAGAAACGATAACCTGATCCCTTACGAACCATGACTACCGGGGAAGACCATGGAGATTGGCAAGGTTCCACTAAGTCTTCATCCAACATTCGATCTAACTCCTGGTACATTGCCTCAAGTACTTTGGGTGAGTAATGGTAGGAGCGCTGCTTGATAGGTCGGGCATCCTGAACATCTACCTTATGGCTAATGCGCGTCGTTAATCCTGGAGAATCTTGGAGAATTCGCAAACCTTCACTGACTATTCTATCCAGATCCACCCTTTCTGAGGGATCAAGTGAACTAATGCCGCATATTTTTGATGTTTCCTCTTCTACTAATTGAACATCTTGACGAAACGAGAACTTATGGTCGGGGTCATCTTGAAACCACCATGTCGCTTCACGATGATTAGTACTCATATTTGTGTTAACGATAAAATCTAACCCTAAAAGAAACATAAATGGAAGCTTTGTTAAAACGTAAAGATTCGTGTCATATGACCGGTACCCAACGATAATTGAAATGGAGAATCTTTCATCAACGATACAAGAGCTTCCATTAGCGACACAAATATTAAATTCGGGAATTTTCTCAACTTCATATCCCAATTTAAGGAGAATTTGAACCCCTTCTGGTCCAACAAATGAGGTAGTGGAACCAGGGTCAAACAGGGCCAAGTAGGACAGGCCTCCTTTGTCAGGTTTCCCTATTCGGAAATCAATATAGTGCTGTTTAGGAAACGGTAAACGATAACAAGATACGGTAGAACTTTCGGGAGAATTCGATACGACACATGGAGAAACGATATCAGATTTAGCGGTACAAAAAGGTAAACGATAAGGCACGGTAATAGGTAAATCGGTACTTGGTGGGTCAGCTGAAACCGTGGGAATAGGAATGACCCTCACTTCCGATTCCCTTGCACATTTCCCGGAGTACATTTAGGACACGCGTGAATGGAAACTCCTGGGTTACCACAACGGTAGCAAAACAACTTTCGTGGTAGCGGACATCTGGAATATACGTGCGGTCCACCACAATTCCAGCAAATTAATTTCTTAGCTGGTAGAGCCGGTTTTGAGCCTTTTAGACACGTTTTCTCGTAGAGAATCGGTTCGGTACTATTTCTTGATTGTACATCAGTCGGAGAGAATACCTGTTTCTTAGAGCCAACTGCCTGAATTTCGAACTGGTCGAATTGAGGATCGTGATTCGTTGTGTTAGCAGCAACATCGGTTTGTTTTTCCAATGGCGAAACAGTAAAAATTCCCGGAGATATTTGTTCTTTTCCGGAATTGGATTTGTTATATCGTCTAGTGGAATTCGCAGAGCGGGATTTTTCTATAATAGGCTTTTCTGATCGGCCTTCTTGAGCCATCATCTCAGATACTCGAGTTCGTTCGGTGACGAAATTAATCAAATCCTTATAAGAGGGAATATCTGCTGATTTTATTCGTTCTTCGAATGCTTTTCTAGTCCCTGGATCTAAATTATTAAGAGCTAAATGAAGTTTAATGAAATCCCCCATGTCTTCAATGCCTAAAGCCGATAACGCAGAAAAATTATTTTCATGCTCAGATAAAAATCTCTGCAAATTAGACGCTGAAGAATTGTTTAAAGGTGTAAAATCCATCACCTTCTTGATATAAAATCTGGCTAGTCGCCTTTTATTTTGATAGCGAGAGACCAATGCGTCGTAAGCGAGCGAATAATTAGCTTCGTCTAATGCGAAGCCCGAGATAAGCGACAGAGCTTCATCGCGTAAGCTACTTTGTAGATAATAAAATTTCCTAATGGTCGATAGAGATTCTTCCCTATGAACCATAGAATCAAATAGGGAATAGAATCCATTCCAGTCCTCTAATTTCCCTGTGAATATCGGTAAGTCAATTTTCGGTAGCTCCTGAGGAATAGAATGAGAATGGACAACCACAGGATTATTCTCAGGAGGGCAGGTAGATTGTACCACTTTGTAATAATTCGCTTTAGTAATATCAACTAAATCGTTAAATGAATTTTGTACTTCTGTTGTCTCGAGTTTTCCACTTTTGTTCTTTATACTTGCATTAAATATCCGAATTTTTGATTGAATTTCTTCAAATCGAATTTCATTTTTGAGTAAGCGGTCATAAGCGGGTTTAAAAGCGGATGCTGAATCGGTACTTAAAGATTTGGATTTTGTGAAAATGGATTGAACTGCGGCAAAAATATCCTCCCTCTCTGACACTAGAACGACTGGATCACCCATCGTGACAATAAATCAAGACGTTACCCAAAGTTACAAAAAAAAAATGCCAAAGAAATTAAATGTTGAAAAAAATACCAACAGAACCTTTAAAAGTCGTAAAATACTTAAAATTAAATTGATTAAATTATATTAAAACTAACAAATTAAATTAAACCGGTAAGCGTCCTTTACAAACTTAATATATAATTTTTTCATACGTCAGCCATAGATAAACAAATATTTTCCTTTTAAAAGGAAACACAAGATAATGCTAAATAGAAACAAACAACAGCTGTTGTCTCTAAGTGAACTTAATGCTTACTTGCTAATCTATCATGTGTTCAATTCAACTATTTAAACTTACGGTAAAAATACAAAATAAAATAATATATTAGTACAAAACATGTGTTAAACAAAACTAAGTCGTTCTACGACCTTAAGTAAAAATTCTTGATTTTTGTTGTTGATACAAAATTATAAATTGAAAATAACTATCTTTACATTTCCTAAATTGTGTCAAAGACAAACCTTTTGCTTCAATCAACAGAAATTTAGTACCTTCAATTAATACGAAAATTATATTTAAACATTAGAAAAAAATATTAAAGTATTGTTTGGAAAAATTATTCTGTTACTATTATTATAAAACTATTATCACTTAACTTCACTATTTCAAAAAAATGTTAATATAATAATTAAATCTTCAACTAATAACTTATCTGTAGATTTTTCTTTTGTAGTCCCTGTATTCGAGCGCCATAATATTTGTGACCAGGTTGTGGGGTTTTCGGTCCAAGGTCCAAATTGATTTAAAGAAACTATTGTCCAAATAAAATGTTGTATTCTTATATTAGACATCCACGGTAACATTATGCCAACTCCAAAAACATAACCATAATATATATATCGTAACACCACCAACTAAAAATCATAGATACATAATTAATACAAACAAAGATTATATACACTTTTATTTACAAATATTAATAGGATGCTTACTGCTGAGCCGCAAAGATACGATAAGGTAAAACAATTACATTTGGCAATTACTTGGCCAATTAACCGACTTAAACACATCCGTATGGAATGACGGTCCTCAGTTAAGTGAGGTCAGATAGATAGAGACACCTGACGGACGAATTTAGCAACAAAAGAATACTCGTTACAATACAATTTCTTATTTGGACTATTATTGAATATGAATATAGAGAAATTACGATTAATAATTCAAATTATATAGAGGATTGCCATAAAATAATTACAGAACTTAAATTAAAACTTACCTGGTAAAACAGGGCTACATATAGTTCTTCTTGTCCGGTATGGGCTTCGCGCCATTTCTCCTGTCCCGAGCTCGCTTCTCTACCAGCTTCTGCTTCGACTGATCTTCAAGAACTCCTCGCGACCTTCTACTTTTTCAGAGTGTTTTTCCAACGGTGAAGTCTTGGACCCACCTATTTGGTATCTCTAGACCCTCTTCACCATGGGGTCTTGCTAGCTGCCTAAGTGACCTATTTCTTATAACTGTCTTTTGCTCATTATGCAAATTCATATTTATTTGTATAATAACGGCCGGTACGATAAATAATAGCTGGGTCTTACATTTCAGCAATTATAAATATTAAAAAATTACTATAAAACCATCGATTATTTATGAGTAGTTTGATGCAAAATTTAAAAATTTAGCTTAAGGATTGAAGAATGCTCTAGGAAAGTCTAGAATTATCGACTAAATAGATATCGGTTCTTAGCAAGAATATGACTAAATTAGCCATAGTGATATACACGTTATAAGCCCAAACCACCAATTATTTTATGCTTCCTTTATATGGCTTTAGAGATTTTTTTTTTTTTTTTGGCCATTCTTCATTTCTATCTTTGGGAAATTTCTGATGGTTTTCAGATGTTTCCTTTAGCTCATTGATTTCACCAATCACTTCTTATATACTTTTTATAACAATAATGACCAACTTATTTGCAGAAGACTAACACTCGACCATCAGACTTTTACTCAGATTTGCCATAACAGTACCTAACTTATTTTCACCCCAGGAGATTTCTATTATTTTTCTTATACTATATTTTTTAATATAGTATATTTACTATATTTTGGTATGGTTCACTTACATCTTCTTAGGATTTATATATATATATATATATATTGATATATGACGCAACTATCGTCTAATGAACGATACCTGGAAACAAAGACGGGAGGATATAATTGTTCCTGGAGAATCAGGAAAATTCAATGACGAAATCTTACATCATTGGAGAGTTCAGGTAAATGCCACTAGAGGTCGGCATTCTCATCTATCCTTTCCAGATAAAAAACAGGCACTAGATCTCAAACCTTCGAACAAGAATGAACATCTCTCTCATCTGAAGCCTTCATACAGGAACATACATCTTTCTACCCATAGAGCAATCTTCATAGGAACATCACAGCCAAAGGATCACCTCTTCTATTAAATGCAAGTACTAGATTTCAACATTCTGCAGAATAATGTTGACAAATATAACTTTTTAGAGCTCATTAAAATTAAATTAAATAAATTCAAAGCGCTATATAAATATAATATGTTAGTGTGTTATATATTAATTATAAGGAGATTTAAAAGAAAGAAAGAAAGAAAGAAAATAAATTTTATTCTGGGACATTTAGTCCCCTAAGAATAATTACAATGTACAATAAAGAGACATTTGTCTGGCATTTAAAGACAGTCAGGAATTAATTCTGTAACATGGTTATTAATCCTAAAATTAATATAACTGGTGAACATTTAAAATACGTATATAAGAGTATGCTAAAATATATAATATACAAGAATCTGTATAAAAAGGAAGAATAAATGAAAAAATAGTTGAATGAAGCTCAAAGCTCTGAGTTGCGAAAATCTTAATCTTGCATATATTCGGGAGATTGATTGCTGAGGAGATGGACAAATAAATGGTGTTTAAATGAGGTTAAGGATGAGGATTTGCGTATGGAAATAGGTAGGGAATTCCAAAACAAGGTAGCACGCATGACAAAGGATTTTTTAAAGGAGGCAGTTCTGTGAGAAGGAATGAATAGGTTTATGGGCTGGGATCTCGTATTAAACGAATGGACCGAGGAACAAGGAGTAAACAAATCAAGAAGGTAAGAAGGTTTTTTAGTTGTAAAAGTTCGGAAAAGGTGTACACCTAGGAAATATTGCCGCCGGAAAACTGGATAGAGCCACTTCAATTCGGCATACCAACTGGAGACGTGGGAGCGCCTGGAAACTCCAAAGATGAATCTAATGAAACAATTCATTAGTCTTCTCAATCTGATCTCAAGCCCGCCAGACAGTCCACCGTATACAAGGCAGCCATAATCGAAGTGAGGAAAAATGAGAGAGGAGACAAGGAGCTGGCGGATTTTAAGGGGCATAGAATCGCGGAATCTCAGGAACTGTTTGAGGGTAGCAATGGATTTTCGGATAATTTGGGAAATATGATTATTCCAGGACAGGTATTGATCAAAGATTACCCCAAGGTTTCTAACGGAAGTGTGGAAACGAATAGGTAGCCCATTGAGATAGAGTAGGGGATAATAAGGAACGGAATTAATAAGATGCTTGGAACCGATTAGAATGGCTTTCGTCTTCTCGACGTTCAATCTCAGATCATTGTTCGCAGCCCAGGCGTTAATACTGTCAATATCTTCTTGCAACCTTCGGATCGCCTCTAGCATCTCGGTAGGATGGAAGGAAAGGTAGATTTGGAGGTCGTCAGCATATAAGTGGTATTGTGAATGATGGATGGAATCAGGAAGGTCGTTAATATAGATGGAGAAAAGAGTTGGAGAGAGCGAAGATCCCTGAGGAACACCGCGAGTAAGTGAGAGGGAAGAGGAAGGAGTTTTATTGGGAATGATAACTGTTTGGGATCTGTGATACAAGAAGGAATGGAACCACTTAAGAACGCTATTTGATATAGAAAGATTTTGGAGTTTGGAAAGGAGGATTTCGTGATTAACCGAATCAAAGGCTTTTGAAAAATCAAAGAGAACTAGGATCGAGATTTTCTGTTTGTCTATGGAGAATTGAAGGTCTTGGGTAATTTTCAGCAAAGCGGATTGAGTAGAGAACTGGGATCGGAAACCTGACTGAAGAGGATTGAGGAGAGCTTTTTGCTCAAGGAAGGAATTAAGCTGTGAATGGACTAGTCTTTCAAGAGGTTTTGAGAGGTTAGAAAGAATGGAGATGGGTCTGAAATCGGAAACTTTGGAAGGAACAGGAACTTTATTCAACGGACGGACTATGACTTTTTTCCAAGCTGATGGGAATATGGAATTTTGTAAGGAAAAATTGTAAATATGCAATAGGGCAGGAAAGATGGCAGGAAGACATAGTTTAATTAGCTTCACTGGAATTAGATCCGGACCATAGTCATTTGTTCTGGATTTGAGGACAGAGGAGAGTAGGTCTTCTGGTGAAATATTTGTAAAATAGAAATTTTCAGGTTCAAAGGATGTTTTTGGAAAGCAGTATGAGGAGGAGAACGGTATTGAGATAGGGTTGGCAAAATGGAAATTCAGTTGATCGGGGGAGACAGGATAGGAGGTATTGGTTTTTGACTTTACTACGGAGAGATTTTTAAGGATTTTCCATCTGGATTTGGGATCTGATGCTTGTGACAAGGAAATATGAAAGAATTGAGCCTTAGCTCGTCGCAAGGAAGATTGGGTAAGGTTTCGAAGGATCTTGAAGGAGATGTAATCATCTGGATTACGTGTTCGTTTGAAACGCCTCCTAGTTGCGTCTCTTCTCTTCATCAACTCTCTAATTTCAGGGTTAATCCAGGGAGCTGCAGGGCGTCTGAAGGTAGAGGTCTTTAGGGGTGCGTGTTGATTTAGGAATAGGAGAAGATTGGAGGAAAGACACTCAACCATTTCATCGATGGAGGGATAGGAATAGATGGGGTCCAAAGATTGAGCTAGTGAATCGAGAAAAGGATTTAATTTTTCAGGGGTCAACGAGCCGAGGTCCCGCCATGTAATTTCCCTGGGGACAAACTCAGGAGTCGGGACGTTATAGGAAATCCTGATGAGATCATGGTGTGAAAGAAAGGATACAGGATTCTGAGAGGAGGATAATAAGTTTTTAGAGGAATCTATTAAAAAAAGGTCGAGCCATGTACTCGAGAACTGGGTATGGTGAGTAGGTTGAAAAGGAACGATAAATAGGTCGAGGGAATGGATTAGGTCTACGAGGTAAGATTTGTCGGAAGAGTCCGAACACAAATTGGTGTTGAAGTCGCCGGTTATTATAACATTATTGTATAAAGGAACGTAGGTGAAAAGGGAGGATTCTAAAGCTGGATCAAATCGAACTTGAGGTGGGCGATATGTAATGACATAGAGAAGGGCAAATGAATCTGAGGAAATTTCTACAAATAGGTACTCTAAATGAGGGAAGTCGGAAGTAGGAGACTTGTGAAGGATTTTTGTTCTCAGACTTTCATGAACGTAGAGACCAACACCTCCACCAGTTCGGTCCGTTCGATCATGACGAATGAGGACGTAGTTAGGGATTGATATAGAGGAGGAGGGAATATTTGGTTTGAGCCAGGTTTCTGAAACGGCAATAATATGATGGAAATTATGAAGGAAATAATCGAGGAATTCATCAAAGTGAGCAGGGAGGGATAATAGGGAGA
This sequence comes from Troilus luridus, assembly GCA_964056705.1. Classification (NCBI taxonomy): domain Eukaryota; kingdom Metazoa; phylum Arthropoda; class Insecta; order Hemiptera; family Pentatomidae; genus Troilus; species Troilus luridus. The sequence goes on along the minus strand of OZ057412.1, from coordinate 101,799,403 downwards.
TTTAATAGTAAGAAATTGGTAAAATTGCTTTTCTATTGAAATTAATTTGTTAATTATATTATTATTCTATTGAGATTAGTTTGTTCAGTATATTGTATTTATATTGAAAACAATTTATTCTTTTATCAATGTAGAAAACTAAATACAAAAATATCATCTATTGTAATTGCTTCTATTATTTAAAACTTAAATAGTAACAGTCTTAATTTGATCAAAAACCTTTGATAAAAAAGATTCAGAGTATGTATTTGACTCAAGCCTAAAAAAAAATCTGGAGGGTGAATAATAACCAAAGGAACGAAATTTAAGAGGAAATTGATGAAATGATAAACACGAGTATTTTTTAATATATGTAAAATATATTTATTGAAATTTGCAACCGTATTATAAAAATACAAATATAATGGCATGAAAAAAGGCAAGTATTCATGATTTAAGAATTACCCGGTGGTAGTAGTCGAATAACAATTTCAGCTTAGAAGTTCACAAGCCATCTTCTTTTCCAGTGTCTCGGAAGATTATAGGGAATTGAAAAAGTTTGAAATTATTGGGTTTGAGTGAGTTATGTAGTTTGTAATGAAAGGGCTGGTATCTGGTTCACGTGAAGCAACGACTGGGCCATTGAGGTCTTTATGGACTGTAGTCGTAACAAAATAAGAAGCATTGAGGATTTTACGAAGGACTCTGAATTGTGAGGTTTGGACTACAAGAAGAATTCAATGGAATTGGAGCGCCACAAAGCTCTACTGCAAGTCCAAATAGGTCTTATGACAGTCATGTAAATGAGTCTTTTGTGATTAATTGGAAGCTTAGAGCTTTTATCTAATATGTGATGAAGTAGCCTGAAATGATGAATATTTCTTGTCTTTTATAGCATGAGGATTCCAAGTAAAACGATTTTCAAGATGTATTCCTAAGCATCGGGTTTGCTCTACAGGAATCAGGGGGATATTAAAACTAAAGTTAAAATATACTTAACTATTATCATATCAAACATATTCTGAGAATTCCAAGTTAGTTTAGATCTGAATACTAAACATTATGACGGTCCTTACGTACTAAGCGATATGTCAAAAACTGAGGTTTACAGGAGAGCGTAATGAAAGTTCAAATCACTCTTCGTTAAGCTCTCCTGTAAACCTCAGTTCTTGACATGTCGCTTTGTAAGTAGGGGCCGTCGATTAATGCTTAATATTATTATAGAATATTGCTCAAATTATTTTGCTCTTGGAAAAACAAATCACTGAAAAAAACCGAAGGCTTTGCTATGATAAATCGCTAGAAATAAACTAATTTGTATAATTGAAATAATGGGGATGCGTGTAATACTGATGAACTTCGTATTGAACGAATTCCAAACGCATTGATCCCTGAACCGACCAGTTGGTAAAATTTCCTAAAAAACAATTGTACTCGGATTTATTTGAGGTTGAAGTTTTGATATAAACAATGTTTGTTTCTTAAGGTTTATTCATTTAACTTTTTTTTTATGCTATTACAGCAATCGAATGATGATACTATGGTGGTCCTAAATCCCTGGTATAATTAGGATAGAGATTTTTAAAGAATACCTTACAGGATCGGGAATTCATTTTAAATACATTCCGAAGGACGGCAAAACCCAGAGCGAACCCACGACCTTCGGCATAGTAGGGTGTTGTGCTAACCACTACACCACAACTGACTCTATCGCAATGGATGTTTGTATCGGCCTAAGTTTTTGTATATGCTAGTGATGTACCGGATATCCGTATCCGTATCCGCGGATATCCGAGGTAAAAGAAAGATCCGTATCCGTGACTTTTGTGGTGGATCTTTTACCTTATTAAATCTCAATACATACCCTCAGTTAATGACCGTAGACAATTAACCGTACTTCAAAGAGTTTGTGTAAGAGTGGAAAGCGGGATTGGGAATAACACTCTTAAGTCTTAGAAGGAGAACCCATGGAAATGGCCAGTAGGAGACATAGAAAATTGGAGTGAAAAGTTTATAGACAATACAATTATTGTGTTTATTGTGTGATAATTAATATTGTCAAAACCCGTGTTGCCGTAAGGAAAGGAAGAGTATTATTTATTTTATTTATTTAAATAATACCTTATTAATTTTCAATACATAGATGAAATTTTATATATGGGTATTTTATATTCACTGCAAAACTCTTAAGTACGTGTTAGTGACCCTATAAACAGCAACTTTTCTTCTGGCCAACGTCGAAATGAAAAAAAAAAAAAGCAGTCCTCGATTCAAATGACCCATTAGCTGTTCTTAGTTTGTATGGAAATCGCAATTTTTTTTTTGGTTTTCGATGTTTGTCCAGAACAAAAGTTGCTGTTTACAGTGTTACTAACGCGTACCTAAGTGGTTTTCAGTAAATTTAAAATAACCCTTAATAAAGGTTATTAGGTAGCAGTGAAAAACTATAGACATTTAGCATTTGACCCAGGCAATCCTTTCAAGGTTTAAAGAAAAACTTCTTTATTTTGTGTTGACAATTTTATAACTCACTACCAAACACAAACCTTATCTATGCCGCCCAACGCAAGTCGAAAACTCGAAACATGTACTGTCCCGTCTGTCACACAAAGCGTCAAGTGGGGACAACTATCAAGGTCACGCACACCGACATCGATTGAGAAAAAAAGTTAAAATCCGTATCCGTATCCGCGGATCTTGACACTAAATATCCGTATCTGGATCAGTATCCGCGGATATACTTCGTTAAAGATCCGTCGCATCACTATTGTATGCTAAACACTTTATTACCATTATTATTGTATTATTCACTTGGTATCTAACGTTGCGATACATGGAATTGATAGTTTCGGTTGAACAAGACGACATTTTTAAGATGTTTATCTGCCTTCGATAGCGGTTGGGTAGGACCTATTTCGATACAGAGGGGCTGCATTGGTGTATAAGGATCTGTTGGACTGTGGCTGAAGAGAGTTTTGCCCGTTGAATATTGCATGAGTAACTTCCACATCCTCGTTTTATTTGCTCAATGCCTTAATTCCGCTGACCTTATTTTATACCTCTTCCCGTGTTTATGCCTCATCCTCTCTCCCCCCTCAATTCTCTCTACGTCACGTTTCGCTTCTTTCATTTGCATGTTCATATTTTCGTTTATTTTTCAAGGGAACTAAAGCTGATGTGGAGAGAGAACTGTCACCCTGTTTTCCACCACACATTACTTCTAGACACATTTCATCATATTTAGATAATGAGGCATAATATTAATACTGTACTATTTAGTAATTGACGATAACAGTAGTTTTCACAACATAAATAAATTTAATTATCATTATGGTTTATGTATTATTTAAAATTATCTTAATATTGACTAAATATTTTTTCATTTAACTGGTTATTCCTTATTTATATTTAACCTTAATCCTGGTAAGTTAATTCATTTAATGCCACCTTATGCTTCTATGAATGAACATCTTTTTATGAGATGCACCAATTTTTAAATAAATTTTCAATTATGTGAGGAGCTAGAGTGGTCATCCGAAATTACCACGAACTGTTTCTCTCAAAAGCACTCTTCTTCTAATCTTGTAATGATATAATACAATTATTTTTAAATACTATTATTTTTTCTTATTGTCCACCTATTTTGAATTTAGCTGTAACATTATTGATCAACAATTAAATATGAACACAAATTTGACAATCTTTATTCTCAGAGTGGAATGGCATTACTTTTTGCAGTTCAAGTAAATACCAAGAAGTTATTCAGCAGCCAATGAAATAATTTTTCAAATCAATTGGTTTCTGTATTTGTTTATTTATTTAATACAATTTTATAGTTATGCCACTATTCACAGAGGGGTATGACATTATTTTTCGCAATCCAAGTAAATATCATGTCAATGAAATTATTTTTCAAATTTGTTAGTGTGTTTGTAAGTTAATTCATTTAATTCCATTTTATAGCTATCTCATAACTTATATGGCTAATCGTACGCTAATTATTTGGTTGTAACATATGAAATGTCTGTGAAGGTGCAAATTTAAATTATTAGCAAAGCAATCATTAAACAAAACTTTTATTAATCAAAATAGGATCCTTCACTTTCAATACACTTCTCTCAACGTGAAACAAGGATTTCTATCCCCGCTCTGTATAAATTAGCTATGGCCAAGTTTAAATTCGTAGAGAAAAATTATATGAATTTCCGCGGATGGCATAATTTTATTCTTATTTATTTTTAAAACGTTGCATCATTTTCGAAAGTAAAAGTAAGACTGCTTATGAAAAAGGATTAAATGATCTTCCAAACGGTATACATAACATAATTGTTTGTGTACAAATAATCTAATCCCTAATGAAAAGAATTCTGTAAATAAACGAAACTGACATTTCATCCGTTACTTCCCAATAGGATAGGGATCTTAAACGAGTACCTGATAACGCACAGGCCTGGGAGCCCTATTTTACGCCCCTTCCGAAGGATGGCATTATCAAGGATTTTTTTACCTCCTCTAAAGATTCCTAGGGCCACCTGCCTACCAGGAACCCGCGATTTTGGTTATAAGAGGTTATTACGCTGACTACTAGACTACTGGTGACCCCTTTTGCTCCTCATGAAACTATGCTAAATAAGAGTTAGTTATTAATGTTCTGGAATGGATTTGATAAATGTCTCTTCTTTCCTTCCTTTTCAACTTGATCTTTGTTAATAGTTTATTGCTAATAGAGAGTGGCTGCGATCAAAGGTTAGTCCTCTTTCATTAAATTGATTCTAAGTCAAATAACACAAAAGTATTTTTTCAAATAGCACTATTCTCTATATCGATAAAAATAGTGCACCAGCCTTCGTTGCACTATATTGCGTTACTTAGCGTAAATATGATGGTAACTTAAAAAAAAATTGAAATGACAATTTGAAATATTTTATTTAAGAACGCAAAACTAAGAAATAATCTGAACCCCTTTTTAATTTTTTTTTTTCTTTCCTTACTTGAGTGAAAAATATCCCAATGCCTACTGGTAAGAATTCTCAGACTCGTGGCTAACAAATTTTTAATATAACATTCTTTATATGAGTTGTTAAGTATTAAAAGTGGATAAATTAAAATTTCAAAAATTGACTTCTAAAAACTTTTCGCTGGTTTAGCGAAGCAATATTTTTTCTACCAAAACTTTAGATTCAGAATCGTATTAAAATAATGAGACATTTTTAATAAGTCGGCAAAGTGTTATCATAAATAAAATTTCTAAAATAAACAAGGTAAAAAACGAGAAGAGGTCTGCTTTTGAAATTTGGAAGTCATCCGCTTTTGGCCCTGAACGACTTATGTGGGTATTCTTACTTCGTTCCTAAGCGTTCCGTCCGTGCTTATGTAACATTAATTAATTTATTATTTTAATGTTTCCACCTCACGACTTTCATTCATGTTTTTTTTCTACTGTATACTATCCATATTATTATTAATGCTTTAACTAATAAAAAAATCTACAAACAATAGCCTCTTCTCGCCTTTTAGCCTTCCATATCCGTAATTGGGTAATTGGGGGAAACCTAGCGGTTTAGTGTGATCTCAGACAAATCACAAATCACATTCCAGCATAACCGTTGTCCAAGAAACAGTGCAGTCAAACCCATGTATTTTATTTTTAATAATTATAGGAGAACATGATAACCAGACCATGTAGTAGCATTAATTTAACATTTCCCTTCTTAACAGCCTCTTCTTGCATTTTAGCTCTCTTTATATATGACTTCTCCATGCATCAAACCTTCAATTATTGTATAGCCCTAATGAAGGTACGAAAGTTCGAAATGTTAGTTGGAACTTGTGTTTCTTGATGAAATGAATACCGAACTCTACACATTAACCACAAGTACATTATCTTTTCCAAATTAAGCTCACGATAACTTGTGTCTTTGGAAAATATTACTAACTTAGTAACTGTATTAAAAATAAAAAAATAATAAGTACTATGAGTTAAAACTTATAATAACTCTATTTAAAGTGACAACCTGCGGAACAGTTGTCATTTCTCTTTGGAGAGTCAAATCTCTCTGTCTTAAAAGTCGTTTTCTAAAATCGTAATCATTCGTGCCCATTACAAATCAATCTCTTATCAATTCATCCTTCAAATTTTTGAACTCACAACTAATATGTATATTACACTATCATGTGTTTTATTGTTAATAATAAAATTATATGAGCACATGACAACGAAAACATACAATATTATTTATTTAACATTTCCTTTAGTACTTCTTAGAATAATCTTGAAATTTAGAAGGTAACTTCCTCGGTCTCTTTGGTTTCCCTTCTTGTTAAGCGGCCTCACAATAAACTCCTAACCATAATATCTTTCTCAGGCATGTTATTTCCAATAAACCTAACTGCATTAGGCTATAAAAAAAAAGACAACTCCTGACATCGTGTTTTAGTGTTAATAATTATAGGAACACTTGATCATCTTAACATACAATACTATTTATATTACACCATGTACTTAACCTAACACCGTTATTGGTTTTAATGATACAATTTTTAAAAAATCAAAACGAAACCTCTAGAATTGACAACAATGTATCCACTTGACGCTAAAGTGTTAATTTTTTCCATTGCCTCTATTTCGTCAATTTTAACAATACCTTACTATTTCCTTCTAATAATTTTTATTTTTTTATTTTGTTTTTTATTCTGTGCACTGTCAATATCAATATTTGACCATGCATTGTTATTGTTTATGTGCTATGAAATAGACAAATCTATAAACGCCTTATTTTTACGTTCTAACTAATAAACAAATTCTTAGAGTTTCGTTTAATAATTCAATCCTGGATAGGTCGGACCCAGTAGAGAGTTCTACCGAGATATAGAAGACGCCTAGCAGTTGTGAGGTGGAGTTATGAAGGATGGAGGTAGGCATGGAGCACGTCCGATGTTGGAAATATGGAGCAGCCGGTCACCACCTGCTACCAACCCTCTTTCACCTTATCCGCCCCTCCCGAATTTTCACCAAATATAATATTTCTAAATTCATCTCTGAATTTAGTGGATCATTTCGGACAGCTCATAATAACAGAAATGGATAGTACGTGAAGGAGTCCGGTATTAATCGTGAACGTCGTACAATAAAACCGATTACCTTGATCTCTTAGAACCTCACTGTTGCCAAGTGTATCCACCTTAGGCTACACCCACATTGGATCCGGTGTGATACGATGAGACGTCGCTAGCAAACCAAATGACTGAAATATATCGAGAGTCATAACATTTGGTTCTTTAAATTTATAAAATTAAGATTATTTATTAATTATTTTTAATATTTATATTTTACTATAATGTATTGTAAAATATGTATAATGTATACACCCCAGCATCGTATGTGATAGAATCACGTCGCACCGAATCGGATCCAATGTAAGTGTAGCCTTATAGGTATTCATCTCTTATACAAGCTCTATCTATTTCCCTTACTGTGTTTTTTTATTCCGATTTCCTAATCGTGAATACCTTCCTATAAGCGCTTGGTCGTTTCCTTGAGATCCGTCCAAATCCGAGACTATTTTGTCTTATTAATATGTATATAAATTTTATTCGAATATTAAATTAATATACATATTAGTTGTGAGTTCAAAAAGTTGAAGAATGAATTGATAAGAGCTTGATTTGTATTGGACACGAATGATTACGATTTTAGAAAACGACTTTTAAGACAGAGAGATTTGACTCTCCAAAGAGAAATGACAAAAGAGAATATTATTTTTTTATTTTTAATTCAGTTACTAAGTTAGTAATATTTTCCAAAAACACAAGTTATCGTGAGCTTAATTTGGAAAAGAGAATGTAATTATGGTTAATGTGTAGAGTTCGGTATTCATTTCATCAAGCAGCAAAAGTTCCAACTAACATTTCGAACTTTCGTACCTTCATTAGGGCTATACAATAATTGAAGGTTTGATGCATGGAGAAGTCATATATAAAGAAAGCTAAAATGCAAGAAGAGGCTGTTAAGATGGGAAATGTTAAATTAATGATACTACATGGTCTGATTATCATGTTCTCCTATAATTATTAAAAATAAAATACATAGGATTGACTGCACTGTTTCTTGGACAACGGTTATGCTGGGACGTGATTTGCTTGATATCACACGAAACCACTAGGGTCCCCCGATTAAGGATAAGGAAGGCTAAAAGGCGAGAAGAGGCTATTGTTTTTAGATTGTTTTATTACTTAACACGTTGACTGCCAACTACGAGATAACTCTTAGTTTGCGTTCTATTCTAGGACGCCAACTACGAGTTATCTCATTCTGTGTTTACTTTTTACTTTTGTGCAGCTACGAATCAACTCGAAATATATCAGAATTACAGTTATTAATAATAAAATGTGATTACACCAAATTGTCATTTTAGGTCAGATTTCTGAAAAATGCCGTGGCAGTTTAATTTAATTATTAATGACATTGAATGCATAAAAAATAATATTGACAGTATACAGTAGACTAAAATTTGCATAGAAATCGTGAGAAGGAAATATTTAAATAATAATTTAAATTGAATTAATAATCGATGTAATATAAGTAATAAAATTGATTTAGCGCCAACTGGATATACTTTTGTGAATTATAGAATCTCCATTTTGTTAAAAAAATATATTTAAAAAATGCAACACTACAACCCATGAAGAGTCGTCGGTTGTGTTATTATTTTATGGATAAACTAAAATCGGCGGAGTGATTTTAAACTTAATTTATTATTAATATTATTTGTGACGGATTTATCTAACTCAAGGAACAGTCAGGATAAGAAATGTAAATAAAATGCTATTTGAACTAAACTTCTTTCGACATAATTAGGAAGGAAGCTAAAACTACTTCCTGCGGATATATTTCAATATCTTGAAGTATTTAATTCAATTACAGTTCCAACTTAATTATTGGTATACATTTTCTCAATTTTATTAGACATAAAAATGAAGTCCAATAATCTTCTATGACATAAAAATCTTGGACCTCGATTTTCGGCCACGTTAAGAGATGGAATTAAATTGAAACTTGACAAACTTCTCAAGGACCGATGGTGATTTAATAAGTCTGTATCGTTCTCCCAACCAGGATCTTCGGATTTAGGGATTTTTCATAAGCGAAGATTAGGTATTGTCTTGTGCCTAGTACTACGGCATGCAAGGTGTGTACTAATGAATACATGGCTTAATCTTTGAGATAAGCGTTTGTCTATTGGCAGGATAAACTGAGGAGTTCCGTATATTTTCAACAAAAACAAAAATGGCTAAAATAACTTGAAAACTATTCTTCCTAGCTAAGCTACCTAAAAAGGAAAGAATGAATATTATATAAAATAATAATAATAATATGTGAGCTTTTATAAGAGCCAATCGAACCAAAAAGTAGAAAATAATTTTCAATAAGTTTAAAATAAGAAGAGACTGATGAACGAAAGAAATCATGTTATCGTAAAAGAGATGGTTAATGTTAATTGTTATACACACTTCATTGACTGATATTGGTAAACGTCATAATGAAAATACAATAAACAACACTCTTTTTCATTCATTGAAAATTATTTTCTACTTTTTAGCTTTGTTACCTATTAAAGTGTGTACTTAATTGCCTAGAATATTATTTTTTATTAAAATAAATCGCGATTCCTATAATTACCATTATTCAAAGCATTGTTTTAATCACCACAATTTATGTTTATTTTTAAACATTTATTCTTACCTTGATTAAATAAAAAAAAAAAAAAAAAAAAAAAGAACTCACATAGGCTAACTAACGAAAACTAAACGTTTTCGGACTGTAAAATGAGCAAAGAAGTGGAATTAACATTACTTTGATAAACTAACGCAGACAGTGTTATATTAAGCATAAAGAATTGTTTCGGGCTTTCAGTTGCTCTAGGATAAGACCAGCCCCAATAAGTGATCTGAATAAAACTTATTTCAGGCTACTTCTTCTGTATATTCAAGTAAACTTATTTTGATATTTTAATAGGGGAACTACAACGTCTTCCTGCTGTTAAATCTTGAATTCCATATCTATATATGGAACTGTACTCATACTACTGCCATACGTAACTTATATCCTGTAACAACAGCACTTATTTTAAGCCAAAAAAGTCTGACAATTCTTCTTATATTCTTCTTCCGGGATGGACCGTGTCATATCGGTGCTATTTACCAAGCTTTCGCTCATCGTGTTGAGCTTCTTCAGGGCAAGTCAGTTAATGAAGAGCAGGGTTTTTTTTTTCTTCTTACCCTCCTATTTTATTTAAAAACTTCAATACATATAGATCTAAATCTAAAATCTTAAATCTAATACTTATATCTAAGGCCTTCTTTTCATGTTATACACACTTCATTGACTAATATAATAGTATTATAAGGCAATCGCTCTCTTACCGCTGTATGCGGGAGCTTACATTTTTTGGCTTAGCCTTTGCCTTGGCTTAACAAATGGGGAGGGACCATTTTCGGGGTTTACTTTATTAAAAGAGCAGGTGGTTGGCGTCGTTGTATTAATACCTGGGGGGCGTGGTCTCGATCGAAGTCGGCCTTCCCATTGGCTAGTCTGTACCGGTCTGGTTGTGTTCGTGTGTGTTCGCTGGGTTGGGTTTCACCTTTGTGTGGATAGTAAGGTAATGTGTGGGTCTTTTGATTGATAGCAGGATACCAGTTTTTGCTAAGCTTATAGCCATCTTCCTTGTTGAAATTGTTGAGTTCTTTGACAATTTCAATAGTCTCTCTTATGCTACGGAGATGCACTGACATGACACGGTCCATCCCGTAAGAAGAATATCAATGACCGTGGAAGCCTACGTGAAACCCTATTTTGCTACTTGAGTATATTTATTTAAATTATAAATTACTACAATAAAGTTATATTATATTAAATTGATTCATAATTTAACAGTGATTAAATTATAAATAACTACAGTGTATTATATTATAGTTTGGGTAAAAAGTAATATCGATTTTTCACAATAGCTAGAGATAAGGTTTTTAACTCACATATCTTAGGTAATCCTTATTCAATAAATCCATTCTATTCCTGTACTAAAATGCAACAGTCGATAGGACATTGTGGATATAATGTTAACGTCATTACTTTACTTATTCAAATATTATAAAAATTATCGCGCTTTGCAAGTGGCAATAAATCAAGCTTTTAAATTCAAAACATATACATTACTAATGTTGTTTCCTTTTTTTAAAATTTAAATCTTATGCAGTTTGTATTGCTGCAATTGAAAAAATGTTTTAGATAAGGTGTTCTCAATCTGATGCTGTATCACATTCATATAACGTTAAATAACCTATTAGAGTTTGGTGTCACGACAGCAATGTTGGATGGAGTATTTTCCTGTTGACGCTTCGAGAATAAACGTAACCAGTTTTCAATATTTTTATTTTTAAGAGAAAAGATTTTTCTTGGGCGGGATTCGAGCCCGGGTCGTTTGCATCTCAAGCGCAGTGCTCTAACCGTCTGAGCTGCCAAGGCTCGTATCCAAGTCTCTCTCGTATCCAAATCTTTTCTATTCAAAATAAAAATATTTAAACACAATCAAAATCAAAAGAACAATGAGTAAAAAATAAATTATAAAAATATAAAATTGACGTAAGTCAACGAGATCCTAATTAAAATAATGTTCAATGAACATTCGTCCCAGTGTATACTTCACGAAAATTGCGAGAACACGGGGATATAGGATCGGTGAAGAGAATGGATTCGTCTGGCTTGGATTCGAGCCTTAGTAGCTGATGGTTAGAGCACCTCAATAGAGACTGTAAAACTTCCTGTCATTTTTGTAAAAACAGCATTTTCAATTTAATTGAACACTGAGAGCTATCTCATCTGTGTTTTGTTCCCTGTCATTTTTACATCGTTTTTTTTTCTTTATCATTGTTTATATATTTCGAAGAATATTCGTCATTGACAATTTTCTGCGTAATGTTTATGCCGGTCGTTTGTGAAAAAATACTCTCACGTAACATTCCTCATGCCTTTTGCCTTTAAAAAAGTATTCTTAGACCTTTGGATATTTCCAATAATATATTGGTTTTTGGGAATTTTCTGCCTACACATCACTTTAAATCGGTCATGTTGAAACAGCTGAAACGGTTTTACATTAATATAAAAGAGGCACCGGTAAAATTACGTGCATCAATCACGAAAGACTAGTAACAATAAGTGAAAAATGGCTGAAGGAATAGGAGAGAATAAAATAACAGATATTGCTCGACTATGTGCCTACCCATAAATTTGTATACACCTTAATTTTATCACGTGGAGCAAGTATTACTATGAACTAAAAGCAAAAGATATTGCACTGTAGTCAAATTCATATTCCTTTATGTAATTTTAACTACAGTTAATTATGTATTATAAAAGTATAGTTGTTAACCTTCACATTTTCAGCTTATTCTAATATATTTAAAGTGCTAAGTATTTAGACCGTTAAACACCTATATTTGGTATAATATATTATTTGGTCTTAATTTAATTGACATTTTAATTAATTTTTTATCGCTTATCTTGTCCGGTGCTGCTACCTATCGAGGTAGACCGAAGGGATTTGAAGCTATCTGTGAGCTTATTTCGTAGCTATCGTCATGTTTGGATGGAAAAATTACCTCGGCTCGGTTTTGCGACCCAGCGTTGGTGTTATGCTACGTTATGTTTCGTTGATGAAGTAATGCAACTTCGTTTTATTGTAACTTTTGTTACTTTATTTCTTCATTTGGACCTTGGACCTAAAACAGTTTTGCTAAAAAATTATAAGGTGGTAGTATTGTGGCTAATTCATTCACACCAAAAAATCAACACATTTTCACACAAAAACGTCTGTGTAAAATAATGAGGCATTTAATGGCAATGGAAGTCGATGGGGGGATATATCATCAATCAGAATTACATTTGTCCCTCGAGTAGGGCCCGAGCTCCTGCAGCTGACGTGTCCAAGGTCATTCCTTCTCAATTCAACAATGGCAGCGGTCCTATTGATCACATGAGCTCTGTTATTTTCGTTCTCATAAGTTGGGACGAATTATTAAAGTAATTAATCATGAATACTTTATCTATTATTAATTATTGAATTACCTTCATCCCATTCATTTGCTTTTTTAAAGTAATAACCAATCAAAAAGCATCATTGTTCTAAACTCTCTCCGCTATTCGGGGAAAAGTAAAAAGGTATATACAGTAACTTGTTAATTATTTTTGTTAAAACACCTGTTCCACTACCACCCATGAAGGGTCAAGTGTTCAGTTCATGGTAAAGTATTCTGCTTCTAGGAGGACGGCTGTGAAGGGAGATGGTTAGCTACAGTTACCCTCAAATGCCAGATAAAAGGGGAGCCATTACATAGAGGATGGGTGTTCCCCATCCTGTTATAGTTAGTATAGGGATCTTTAACGAGTACCTGACACCGCAGAGGCGTGGAACTTCCATTTTACGTGGACTTTGAAGGATAGCATAACCAAGTATTTTCTTATTCTTCTTGAGCTACCATCATCTGTCAAAGGTTGGATATCATCACGATCATTTTATTCTTGTTGACTCCTGACCTGAAGAAATGGTTTGACGTTAAACCATTCTCTCAGTTTGCGAAGCCATGTCATTCGTCTACTTCCAACGCTGCGCTTTCATATCAATTTTCCCTGCAGAATTCGATATTTTCTTCTCTCATAATTTGGACAAGTATTTTAGTTTTCTGATTTTTATTTCCATATTCAATTATTTTTCTTTTTTGAGTTTTCGCTAAAATTCCTCGTTTCCAGCTCTATCGATGTAACTTATTTTCAATATCATTCTAAATGATCACATCTCGAAGGATACTATCATTTTCATCACAACTTTTGTAAAATTGGCAGCCTCCATACAATACACTAGGATTGATAATATGAAACATCTTATCATACGCATTTTCAGATCATCTAAGGATTTTCTACTCCATTTAAAAAATCCTGTAGCCATTTGACGGGATGCGAACCGGCTGTCTACAACATAGAAGGTTGATGTGCTCAATTCTACACCACTAAGCTTGATGAGACCTAACTACCGACTCATCTTGTCTTGTCTAAACTGTATTTACCAAGGTGCGATATGTAGACCACACCTGTCATAGATATTTTGTCACCGAATTTGCAAATAAAGCAATGTTTTTTATTAAAATGACATTAAAGACTCGGTGGTCCAGACACCCTGTCTTGAGTATCTGAACCATTTTTCAGGTATTGGGTCCGGTCTATCAGCAGCTCCATGAGTAGGTTTGCCGGGTCGTTACTCACGTATCGTGGGCGTTCAAGCAAGATCGTCTAAGTGCTGTAAGTGAATTTCGTGTGATAAATGATATCTTTCTGGTTGAAAATGGATATATAGATACGTACGGATTAAATAGTGACATTGATGTAATTATGGCCCAGCAATGCGTTGAATGGCCTCATTATGTTTGTAAGGTGACAATATGTTAAGTTGATAAATTTCCATAAGATCATCCACGGACTTTTTCTTAAATAATTACGCTATGCTATGTTTCATCTTCAATGAACATTAGCTATTAATATCAAATATCAATTAAAGGTAATAAAACTCGCCAAAAGTATAGGATGGAATACCCAATATAACAACAAAAAAATGAAAAATGTTTGAAAAAAAAATGTATTAATGAAAAAACCCTTTACAGTTTTTAAATTTGATTAGGAAATAAACATCATTAAATTCATTTGAATTATAAACTTAAATTTGAAAGGAAAACGATTTTTAATATTCATATGGACTTATTCCACTATCAAATATAACAGCCCAACTGTTATTACACATAATTGTATAAATTAGAAAGAAAAACCAATGTTAAAAGTAATGTAGGATATAATTTAACCTATTTCATTTAATATTGTGAAACTACCAACCAATTCTCCTATTACAAAGCAGAGCATTACCCACCATACATAAACTTAAATTTTTAATTTCTTTTCTATAAATTTGACCAAAATTTTGTTAAATTTTCCCAAATGAGGTTTTCTTTAAAAAAATTTAATGTTATTAATATGCTAGACATTACTAAACAGAATGATTTTACATTATATTTTTTAATGAGAAATATTTTTTTGAATTCCAGTCATAGTCATTAACGGCGTATTTTAGGTCGTGAAATAAACATGCCAAGGCTAGAGGTGGAATTTCGCACAATGTTCCGCTGCTCCTAAATTATGGACGTTTCCTACTTTTCTTCATAAAGCCTCATATTACGATAAATTTTAAAGCTGATAAGCTTTTTAATAATCCGAAACATAGTAAAATAAACTACGAATTGAAGAGTATAAACTATATTCAAGACCTAATCTGTAGGACATCAGGTTTGGTAAAAAGCGACTATTAAAATTATTAATCTCTTAAAAGGAACCACAAGTCCGGTAATTACACTTCGGGTCAGACTTCCCGGATGAGTCAGACATTAAGAGTGTGATCTTAAATTTTAAAAGAATATCGTAAAACTGATTTACTCAAACGACAAATCAGTCTACACATGTACTGAAATTGTTTAAAAAATAACAGAAAGAATCTCCAACATAATGAGGAAAAGAAGGATTAATTTCTTAGAAATAATGATGGTATGAAATTATCGGGAGTGCGGTCAATGATTAGGCAAAATAAGTACTCAGTTATCGGTAAAACATGTAGATCGGAAGAAAATCTGCTAAAATAGTGAAATTATAAGAATACGAACTCTGGTGGCACCATGTTATCCTGGAGAGGAACTGAATGGGAATTACGTCACTGGCAGGAGATCTCTAATGACAGAGTTGAATTAATAACCACAGTTTATTGAAAAACATACTTCAATTAAAGATGTCTGTGTAAAATTTAGATCCAACACTTATTTTTTCGTATATCTAAGAGTAACTATATAAAACTAGGCATTCTTAAAAAAATATTTTATCCTTATGTTATATTATTTTTTATAATTTATTAGTTAGTTGTTTTAATTTTAAATATTTTTATTTTGAAGTGAAAAGATATGCTCCCGGCCGGGATTCGAACCCGGGTCCTCTGTCTTACGATGACAGGACTCTACCAACTAAGCTACCGGAGTTTATACCAGCCGGGGACAAATTCGAATCCCGGCCGGGTGCATATCTTTTCTCTTCAAAATAAAAATACTTATATTTTATTATGTAACAGCATAGAACCAGAATCTTCTCTTAACCTTCAACTACAAAGTGCTAGCCGGGAGGCGCGAGTTGTCACCCTTTGCATCCCCAACTAACCTTTAGAGCCCAAACCACTTAGGAAGCTATTTCGCCACTATTCGAAAATATGGCAGTGCGACATCAAGAACTCAAAACCTCTTACTCAAAACCTCACTTATCTCAAAGTCTTCCTCATTACCACAACCTTGTTGGTACTTTTACTTAAGTGGGAATTTCAAGTAGTTAAATTATTTAAATAATAATATCACTTTATTTATTTTTAAATTCCCATTGATTTAATGATCCTAAACAATTAATGAAAATAAACAATTTCAGATTCGATAGTGAAGAGAATTAAAGAATAATTCCGAAGATTATTTACCTTGGAACACAACTGAATTCCACCAATTTATTGCTTTATTATCCGACATATTACTACTTCAGAAGATTATATATTATTACTAAGTATTATAATTATTACTTTGACGTTTTATCCGGTTAATGATGGGTTTTTCGCCCTCTTCCACGTAGCTGTAATCGTTATTCAAGGAGTCTGGTAAAAGTCAAGGAGGGGGCAATAATAGTTTCCGTAGATTTTATTGGAAGGCTTGCTGGAAAGGCATTATTTATCAAATGGGCATTATTTAGTAATTTTTTTATTTAATTTATTGATATTTACAACTATTATATTATTATAACACGTAAATCTGCTAGTATGTACAATATGGCATGAAAAACACTTGTGGAGAAACTACCCATCGGTAGCACTCCAATAAAGTTCTATAGTAGATGGTCGCGAGGCCATCTTCTATTCAGACGCTTCGGAGGGTTATCAGGAATAGTGTGGGAAGCAAGTTGAGAGACTAGCGGATTCAAGTGTGTATGTATATATTAAGATCATAATGGATTAGTTTGTTTGTGACATAATAAGGAGCATTGAGGATTTTACGAAGGATTTTGGATTGCAAGGATTGGATACGAGATGAATTGGATGGTTTAGGCCCCAAAGCTCAACTCCGTATGTCCAAATAGGTCTGATAACTGTCATGTAAATGAGTCTTTTGTTATTAATTGGGAGCTTAGAGTGTTTGTCCAGCAAGTGTTGAAGTAGGCGAAAACGTCGAGCAGTTCCTCGTATTTTCAGTCTTATGGAGGATATTGTTGGTAATTGATTTCAAAATTACCCTAAAATGATTTATTACTGTATTAAAAATTGTACAAAGTTATTAAACCTCTTATCTCAAATAGATTGGAGGTACAACGATATATAAGGATAGCTCTAAATGATAAAATCATAGTTTCCATAAAAAAATGTTAAAAATAATCGCATAGTATTTTTCATATTATAAGTTTCCGAATCTTCCTCAAGTTGATATTCTGTAGTGGTTGTTGAAGAGTTCAGATCAGGTGCCTGAAGTAGCAAACAGTTCCTTTTGAAGACAACTCAATTTCTTTTAAGGTAATGGTCTCATTGACGATATTAATATATCAGATAAAATGAGAAGTCCGTGCAGCAGGTCCTCCAAATTTTCTTCACTTCCTATTTTCCTCGTGTTATGTTCACGAAAAGATCGACATTCCTTGTGCCTTGCTTCTGAAGCCTCTTCGCAAAGTTCGCCTATTGGCAATATAAGTGAGTCAATGACATCAGCCCCGTGTGTTAGGATTTTATGAACACTAGTTGGCATTCTAAAACAACTGTATAATTCAACAAAAAGTTATGCAGTACCGTTAGAATATATTCGGACTTGATCTTATAGCCGCAAGAAATTGCTAATAAAATATAAGAAAACCGCCTTATAAGGTTCGCGCCTATCTTCGTAATTTCAGCGGCCTTTTCCGGATCTTTGAAAAATTTTCGGGCAGTATTTCCGTCATTGGTGTTGCCATGCAGCCTGTTTCACAGTGTCTATAAGTAGCCCAGTTTCTCGGCGAAACAAAGAAATTATATATATTATTTTAGCATCAACAATAGCTCTATTTTCTGGGCCTCTTATCTGTCATACTTTTAAACCTAAACAAAGTTATCTGTGAGGCAAACACACGAAAAATCCATATGTATTTTGATCTAGTTCACAAAATTTTAAATTGGCTTATCTATGGCATTACATAAGTTCACCTGAGTGAGATCTAAATATATTTTTTCTCTCAACCAGTCACAGTTCCGATTTAAAAAAAATATTTAAATTTTTTCCACTTGATTTCCAGCGTAACACTTCATTAGAAATTGATGAAATCTTCTTTAAAAATTAGCTCTTCTGGGAATTGGGGTTTCATTTGTTTTACGTCATCAACCATCAACTTTCTTGCAGAAACGGTATTTGCTCGAGAGATCAATGAATCTTTGAGAAGAAGTTCAAATAGTTGCATTCTCAGCACAATCTCTGTACGATTTGTTATGAAAAATAAAATTAAAAAAATTAGTTCCGAGGGTCTACGACCTATGAAATTTACATATTACAAAGCGTAGTAACTGTATTTTTATATTATGTAAAAATTGGCCCGAAACAAAAGGTGATTTTTTTCCCACTCCAAGAAAGATAAGTTAAATGAATTTTTTAAGGTTTTTTTTCTACATCAGTAAAGATCTTATGTTCATACCAAAACATGTTTAATATAAATTAATAATATATTATTTGCTTACATAAAGAGTCTGTAGACATCTTGTAATACCATTTTTTGCTTTAAAGGCAACCTCAACACTTGTTTTCACTTTACTAACACAACGTATGATAGCAACTTACTGGAATGACTGAGCGATGTTTAGCTAATAGGCTCGGCTTATGACTCAGGGCCCTTAGAAGGTTCAGAGAATCCAGTTTTTTGGGTGAGTATCGGTCACATTGTATATTTGGCTTTCTGATTAGGTCTATTGTTCACAATTTCTCGTTACAATTTTTTTGTCTAAATGGACGCGTAATTAAGACATATCAATAAGACACTATGAGGCGGTTGAGATGGATTTCCGGAAGAGATGTAGCCATATCACCAGACATATTAAGAATTAGCAATGAAGTATTTCGGCAGAGGAAGTAATAGGAGGAGAACAGAGAGTGGGTACATAGGTATATGAAAGGCAGGATTGAACAGCCATGTCAAAAGAACCGAGTCCTGGATTAAGTTCCACCAGGGGGGAAGAGAACGCGGACGGCACAGAAGTACATGAGCAGAGGAAGTCCCAGAGGAGATTGCTGCCCGAGGTCATCAAGAAGGAGGATTGAGAGGCCTCTACTCTAGACCTCTGCGCTTACTAGTTGAGGCTACCCATTTTGGAACGCCTATAAAGTAAACCATAATTTTCCTATTTGAGCAAGACAAAAAACTACCCAAAAAGTATTTTCTCGATTCTTTCAAGACAAAGCCGATAAAATATTACATCACTGACAACTTTTTTTTAAATTTTAAGTTTACTTAATTTCATAATTATGTAATATTATTTTGTAAGTCTAAGTGTAGTGATGTATAATTAAGATGGATTTTTGTCTTTGTTCAGTGATTTAAATACTTTAATTTTTCGAAATTTCATTTTTGATATTGCTATAAAAGAAAAACATAAGTATTTTAGGTAGAAGCCATCGCTCTTGATTAATGAAGAGAATGGAGGAATAAATTCCTGGAATAAATGGAAGAGAGATCATTCATTGGCTAAGAGAACATTAACCTCCTTCCGTGGGCTAAGATAATTACCCGCTGGATTCGGGGTCAGAGCCAGGTGACAAACTGTTTCAATTATGCATCGCCTGTGGTCTAGCCTCCCTGTCGCTATATTGACCATTTAACTGTCCTCTCTCCCTCCCTCCCTCACACGCTCTCTCTCTCTCTCTCTCTCTCTCTCTCTCTCTCTCTCTCTCTCTCTCTCTCTTCTCTCTCTCTCTCTCTCTCTCTCTCTCTCTCTATCTATCTCTCTCTCTCTCTTTCACTCTCTCTCTCTCTCTCTCTCTCTCTCTCTCTCTCTCTCACTAACTCACTCTCTCAACGCCATTACTTATCAAGTCAGTTAATTTCATTTTTTTAATTTTATTAACAACAAAATTGTGTCTCTAAGAGTAATTCGAGATAACAGATAGAATGAAATTCAATGAATGTAAATTACAAGTTGTTAGTTTGGTATTTGTTTTAATTTACCTTTTCTTGTTAAAAACTAAACTATATACATATGTTGCCCTCAGACTGATCTTAGCATCTTAGTACGGGAATGCTTGGGAACGCAAAACCCACAAAATCTTCAAAACATGTTTGCAATCAAAACGTGCCAAAGAAAAGGAATGAAAAAAATTAAATTGTATGCCATGTTTGATCCTCTCTATCATTAACTAAAACTTCATCTGGCTACACCCAGAATCTAGTCAGACTATTGAAAAGAATATTCCGACTTTCAGAACTCATCTGACTTCTGGTCAGGTCATGATACTTCTCAGTAGTACCAATCTTCAACTCTGACTTATGGGGGAAAACACACACTCATAAAATTGCTCATTCGTGCTAACATAAACATTTTCACTCCTATTCCCGTGATGTACTGCCCCCTAGTGGACAGAGTTGGCTAATTCCTTTCTCTCTCGTGAAGAGTTGAGAAATCCATGACTAATTCCCGGCGACGTTAACAGAACTGGGCATAGGAAATGATTTATAAGCTCACCTCGACCACAGATAAGAGCTTTAACAATATTAATTTCTTAATCTAAATTACAATTTAATTTAAAAATTCTTTTTAGTTCATTGCATTTATGTATATAGTGTTGATAAAAATCCAGTCTAGTTAACTGCACCAAGCTCTCTATTATGTCTGGCGAAATTTATCGATCATACTACTCCATTTTTAATTTATAACATAACCAAATTAGTATAAAATCTAAGTAAATTTCTGAGTTGAAATCTTACGTTCATAACCAAGGGTCGACAAAAATTTGGCATTTGAGTACTATCTCGGCCATATCTGGTCCTTGTACAATCGTTGGACAAAAAGTAAAGTAACTACCATCTACTGAACCAAATATCCTTTATGGACTTAAGTTATATTTATATTTAATTTTTTTGAAGGCACTATTTACTTTAATAAATTATAACTCTCCTTTACTGCACAAACTAGGTGCTATCCAACGTCACCACGCAAGTCTTAAAATTATTGTGAATCGTGCCACATCAGCCTCAGATAAATTTGGCTGAGCGCTTCATTGTACCTAAGCTTATATTGGTCCCCACTATTCACAGGGCCATACAGCCTTCTCAGAATTCTTATCATTCAAAAACCTGCAGCCTACTGGGGTCGCCTCATGATAAGGGCCATATTTCGGAAGCTTATGTTAACAACGGACGACATAAACAAGCATATTTTGGGTCCTGATACTAACTGTCTATTTAGAATTTTGCCCAGACAAAATAGCACTTGTTTAAGTCGTCCGTCTTGATAAATAATTGGTCGCTCTCTCATAAATCCACACTGATATTTTCCTATCTCTCTTTCTGCTTGTAGCAGTAGCATCTGATTTGAATATCACCTTGTAAACGTAGTTGAGGAGAGTTATGCAACGATAATTGTTGCAATTAGTTAGATCTCCCATTTTATTGAAAGGGATGATGATTCCTGTGTACCATTCATCTGGGATGGTACTCGTTACCCAAATGGCATCCAAGATATCACGTGTAGCTCTGAGTTACTCTTTGCCTCAGGCCTTCAGAAGTTCTCAAGGTATATTGTCTGATCCAGGGACTCGATTGTATTTTTTTTAGTTTTTGATCACATCATTGATTTCTTCACCAAGTGGTTCAGTGAACTCGAAGCTATTTCGCGACGGCTGTGTACCCCTCTGTTATTGAGCAATTGAAGGATCCTAAGAGTTTTTCCAAGATACTGACCCACCTGGTGGATGATTTATTTTGTTGGTTAATTAATAATGATCTATCTTATCCTGTACAAGCATTGGATCTAGAGATGAATTCTTTGTGCTGGATGATTATGCTCCTGTAGGTCCTCAACTTCTTTATATTTTTCAACGCTATCTTTCTCTTTTTCCCTATATGTATGCGTTTCTTTGAGCCTGCTGGCCTTACATCTTATGTTATGACGAGTTAGGTGCTTCCCTATCATTCTTTTGGAGGCTTTATTTTTTCTATCTCTCAGTTCCTCATATTCTACTTCAAACCTTCCAGGCCTCTGGTCGGTTTTTATTGTCCCTAGCATTTCTTCTGCAGTTGGCTTGTTGACCTTTTTAAAATTATCCAATCATCCGTTTTAAACAATTTTTTGGCTTAAATAATAGGCTAATTTTAATAATTTTTAGAATTATCCGTTTAAGATCCTGAACGACTGAATTGCAAGTTTAAGCAAAGAGTATAGTATTATATTATCTAGTATCATACATTATCTTAGACCGAAGCTTAGTTAGAAAGTACATTGTTTCAAACCTTTTTTCTAAACGACAAATATATGTTTCTTGTATGATTCCGACTGAGATTACTTTAGAATACTTTATACAAATCTATTAAAATTAATATGTTCTTCTGATCATCTGTATTTATGGATTTTTATTGAATATACCATGAAGTAAAGTAAATCTTTCCGAGAGATCATGGTCCATAAAATTCACTAAAGAAGACCCTTACAACCCCAAACAGTAGTAAAAATCTATTGATATAGAAATAGGTCAGCATTGCCCGGGCTTGTTGGCTGCCTCGGGTGATATACGATTAAAACGGTTCCCCGCCCAGCAGTAAACCGGAGTCCCTCTCTGAGACCGAAGTTAAAAATGATTGCAATGCATGATAATGATTAGCAATCTTCACGTTTTACTTTATTAAATACTATATTATATGATTTATTATTTAGTAATATGGTTTACTGTGTTACATTGTAACGGAAAAATATTATAATACTATTATTAATAAAATAAATATATTGGAAGTGTAATGAACCATGTGGATGTAAAAATATGCAGGATAATGAATGAAAAGTTCCTTTTCACTGTTTTATATATATATATATCAAATAGTTTATCAAATATTCCTCAAATCAACTAGGGGATAACATTCATTGTAGCATTTAAATTTAATATTCTCGGTATTTTGGCCATCAAAGAGTTTACCATGTTGAACGTACCTCAGTTTCGATTCATATTAATATAATTAGGTAATTCATTTCCTTCTACATAATATGCTTTAGAACTGAACTATCTCCAGTAATTAATACTTTTTTTTTAGGTCGGATAAATACCATGGAGGAGAAAAGGGTAAATGGTACAAAAACAAAACGCATACTTTATACGCTTATACTCACACACACACACACACACACACAAACACACACACACACACACACAGACACACACAGTCCACTTTGACAAGATATCTATGCTGGACCTGGAATCAGAAATCACTGAGGACGAATTAGATAAAGCAAGCAGAAAAATAGGGAGCTCTAAAGCTCCGGGCCCAGATAATATCCCTAATCTCGCCTTGAAAACGGCTATTAGAACAAGGCCGCAACTCTTCTTGGACGTTTACAACTGCTGTCTCAGTGAAGGCGTATTTCCAACACAGTGGAAGAAGCAACGGCTGGTTCTCCTTCCAAAGGGAAAGGGACCCCCGGAAGACCCCTCATCTTATCGCCCAATATGTCTTCTAGACACTGCTGGCAAGGTATTGGAGAGGATTGTTTATGGCAGGTTAAATGAAGTCAGTGAAGGACCCGGAGGATTGTCCGATAACCAGTATGGTTTTCGGAAGGGCAGATCGACAATCGATGCCATTGATTTTGCAATCAGAGCTGCTCGGGAAGCCATAGCGGGAAAAAGGTGGCGAAGAGGCGGTAAGAAATACTGCGCCATTATAACGTTGGACGTTAAGAATGCCTTTAACTCAGCTCGGTGGGATAGTATCATGGACGGATTGCGAAGGATGGAAGTCCCACAATACCTTATGAAGATTATTGAGAGCTATTTCACAGATAGAATCTTGATGTATGATACAGAAGATGGGTTGAAAACATACAAGGTCACGGGTGGCGTTCCTCAAGGCTCAGTTCTAGGGCCATTGCTGTGGAACATTATGTATGACACCGTGCTTAGACTGCCCCTGCCAGAGGAAACTACTACCCTCGGGTTTGCAGATGATCTAGCAATAATTGTTCGAGGGAAACTATTAGAGGAGATTATTTACAATGCGAACAAAGCAGTCCTCACCATTCGTGAATGGCTCTCAGCGGTAGGCCTCCAACTTGCTGATCATAAAACTGAGGCAGTTTTAGTAACCAGTAGGAAAATGAGGGAGATAATCAGTCTGACCGTCGGGGAGTTTGAAATTTTATCAAAGCCGTCTGTTAGATATCTCGGAGTTCAGATTGACGCCAGACTCCGTTTTGATGAACACTTGCACCAAGTTAGCACCAGAGCAGCGCAAGTGATTAACAAATTGGCCAGAATTATGCCGAATATCGGTGGACCAAGGGAAAATCGAAGGAAGCTTCTAGCTACTGTAGGCAACTCAATACTTTTGTACGCAGCACCGATCTGGACGGAAGCCTGCCAAGTGCAGTCTTATGCTCGTAAGGTTGCCAGTGTGTATCGGAGAAGTGCCCTGCGTGTAGCTCGAGCTTTTCGCACTGTTTCCTATGATGCTGTGTGCGTAATAGCGGATATGCCTCCGATAGATCTTTTGGCAGATGAACGCAGTCGGATTTTTCGGAGGAAACGAGAAGAGCCGAATGCGCACTGGGTAACGTTGGCTAAAGATGAAAGAAGCCATACCCTTGAAAGATGGCAGAGACGCTGGAATGCCTCACCTTCTGGAAGATGGACACACCGTCTGATACCCGATATATCAAAATGGATATCCCGCAAACATGGAGAGGTAGATTATTATCTCACCCAACTGCTCACAGGGCATGGTTGCTTTAGGGCCTACTTGGCTCGCTTCAGAATAGAAGACCGAAAATCTTGTCCTACTTGTGATCCCGTGGAGGAAACAGTGGAACATTCGTTCTTCTGTTGTCCAGGTTTTTCTCAAGAAAAGGAAGAGCTTGACATAAAATTCGGAAAGAAGTCATCGCCGGAAAATATTGTCACTTTGATGATGGCTAGGCAGGAGCATTGGAGTGCTGCAGCAGACTATGCAGCGCAAATCGGAAGAAGGCTCAGAATACAGGAGCGAGAAAGGAGAGGCCAAGTTCTGGCTAATCCGACATAAGTTGTCCAAAGAAGAAATAGGCACATAGCCCTTCTGCCACCCCACGAAGTGATGCTTGACGGCTGTTCCGTGGGATGGTAAAAGGAGAATTGGGAGGTGGTTTTTTAGTGAGTAGGAATCTCACACTGTTGTGTTATTACACCTCGTCTTATGAAAGATTTTTCCCCTACCCAGAAAAAAAAACAAAAAAAAAAAACACACAGACACACAAACACATACACACGCGCGCACACATATATATATACACACACACACACACACACATATATATATATATATATATATATATATATTAGATATAGCATAATATACATAAAGCATATTATGTAGAAGGAAATGAATTACCTAATTACATTAATATGAATCGAAACTGAGGTAGGTACGTTCAACATGGTGAACTCTTTGATGGCCAAAATACTGAGAATATTAAATTTAAATGCTACAATGAATGTTATCCCCTAGTTGATTTGAGGAATATTTGATAAACTCCCAGCTGTTGATAATTGTATTATTATAAATTCAAAATTTTCTGGGGAACCCTCTCTAGGGTCAGTAAAAAGCAGATTGCCTAAAATGAGAGTTCTGCCTTTCTTAATAAATTTAAAGAATAAACAACTACCAATAAAAACTTATCATTATAGCATTACATACTTTACTGATATACACTATTTATTAGTAATAATAAAAATCATTTTTTATTTATTTATCAACAAGCCCCTGAGTATTAGTATAACAATCCATTTTGTAACAACCAAATACCAATGTTCCGCACTGCAATTACCTTAAATTTAACAAATGTTGCCATAAATTTCACGAGGGCGCATTAAGGCTAAGAGAGATAAAGGTAATGAGGGGAGAGAAAAACCTCAATTATTCGCTGATACAAGTTTTATCGGCTCGGTTTTGGGAAGACACAGTGAAGGATTCCTTATTAAGGCGAAATTGCCGCTAATTAAAGGCACTTTCTCATGGTTATCCGATCCCGGGGCCGCCGCGTCCTTAATGCCGTCCCCGGCTGTAATTTTATCTCGGGCCAGGAAAAGGTGAATTTATGGTCGTTATTGCGTTAGCTCGGTCCTCGCCCCACCCAGAGCTCCCCCTTCCAATCGGCGCTAAAAGCAGTTTAATGTTACTTAAAAAGTGGCCTCGGATGATTTCTGGCGTCTGGTCGGTCTAGAATGTAAGAATAAAAGAATGCCGATCCAGCATGCCACAATGTTAAACTTATTACTACATCAATAAGAAATTTAGAAAATTTATAAATAAAGGCATATAAGACTAGATCCACTAAAAACATCTGAGCTTTGAAATAAAAGATAAAATAAAATAAAATAAAAGTAGTGGCTCTTTGAATAATGTTGAATAACATTATTAACAAGCCCACCCACCAGTAAAAGAAAAATCAGGCCATAAAGTGATAGTCTTTGAAATTTCGGAAAAGAAAAGCATGTTATTGTTTTGCCTTTAAGGAAAAGTATGTGATTTTTTTTGTAAATTGTGTACGTCTACTTGAATAACTCCTCATATAGGATCCTCATATAACTATCGATAGTTCAGTAAAGCAATTTTGTCTAACACACGTACCCGCCAAATCTCTCTTGGTTTTAGCCCGGTTCTAAACTTGAAATTTCGGGACCATAGACCATTGTTTGGCTAAACTGGCGACTAATGTGAAAAGGCCAATTTCGGAAATTTCGGACCTATGCTCCTTTGATCCTGAACACCATTTATAAGATCATTTTATCGATCTTCTGTACACTAATAAACTAGCAGTTGTTTTTGATAAGATTTCCCGACTTCTATTGATTAAGGAAAATATATATCGTCGATACAAATGCAAATTATTGAATGTGACAAAAACAAATTTTTCGTTTTCGATCTATAGTGCCTGTACGATAGATCTGGACGATGTATGTATACGATAGATTCTTGATATAGAATGTATAATACCATTCACCATTAACCACAAAAGCACGTATAATAAAATTGGTAAAATACGATTGACGATACACACTGATTTTGAATGAACCTTGAAACAGTATTTTCATTCTTATAAATTTAATTGTTTCTCACATTTATCACTTTTTATTTGCTTCGACGATACCAGAGGCTGAAAATATGGACATTCACAATATTTAAAAAACTCTTATATTTTTCCGTTTTTGTCTATTGTAAAGTGACGTTAAATTGTCAATTTATGTTACTCTGATAACTCGGAGGATGCTACATTAGGAATTCTTTATTTTGCCTATCCAGGTAAAATTAGGATAGAGGTCTTTAACGTGTTGCTGACCCCGTAGATGCTCGGAATCCCCATATTACGTAACTTCCGAAGGACAGCTTAATCTAGGATTAGTTGCTCACATTTAAAAATCGGCCATGGCCTTGGGCATATAAACTCATTTTTCTTTTAAGGAATTTAATAGTGTTCTTTGTTTCTGCGATTTTCAGCATTATACATGCAACTAG
The DNA here is from genome assembly GCA_964056705.1 of Troilus luridus. Lineage (NCBI taxonomy): Eukaryota > Metazoa > Arthropoda > Insecta > Hemiptera > Pentatomidae > Troilus > Troilus luridus. The sequence continues at coordinate 101,771,562 of OZ057412.1, read as the reverse complement.
TGGGCTGACTATATTATATTATTGGTTTGTTTTTATGAGGCCGGATTGACAATAGTGCACTGAGAAATAATCAAATAACCAATTCATTCATTGGCAATCGAAAAAAAAAAAAATGGCTCAAATTTTTTTAATGAAACAAGAATAAATTCTTCTCATTAACTGTTCATACATTTAGAACCGCCAAGTGAAAAATAATAATAATAAGCCTTAGTGAAGCCGAACTCTCGATTACTCGACTCGAAATCTCGACGCTATCACTTCAATAATATTAATTCGGAGCATCCTTCGCAATTCCGTGTTGCGTAATCTTCTAAATTCTTCAGTGGTCACATCATTTTTCACACCTAATATTCTACGCAACACCTCACTTTCGAATACTAGTGAAAAACACATTTAAAAAAAAGGAAAGAATAAATTAATTGTTGTAAATAATACAATTACCGCTTGAATGATAATTAAATTATTTACTAAGCAAAGGAGAATCCTAGGGGGTGAAGGGGAGTACACTTTGCCCCTACTTTTTTAATATCCGGTATAAAATTTTATGTTACATCCTTTATTTGGAAAATTCTTTAGCCGTTCAATGCCCACAATAAAAAATAATGCTGATTCGATTACATTGGTATTTCACATAGAAAAGAAAAATTACAAATTATATTTGAGAACTATAATAATCAGTCTTAACACCGGGTCATAAGCATTCACAACTATTATTATGACTCTTTTATCGCAATCTTATAAAGCTCTGATTCCCGATTTTTTAGCTTTAAGTCTATTTCTTTTATATTATTAGAAAAGTTAAAAATTCCTATCGATTTAAAAAGTAGTTCATTACAACTATCATGGTAATATAATGCTTCTGGAATGACCTTGAGGCGCGACACAGTAAGTAGTAATACTCATAAATATCCCAAAATCAGTGATACAAAGATCATTTAAAAAGATAGTGTTCCTTTCTTTGCATTTACATAACAGTTATTCTAAAAAAACATATCTATCACCAACCAGATATTGAATTAATTTAAACTTCTATAAACAATTAAGTGCATGGAAGCAAATAAATAAAAAATCAAGTAGAGTTAGTGAGATGTTAGTGAGGACCCGCAAGTGATGACAAAGCACCGATCGACAAATCATCTCCTCAATCAATCCCACGTCTCTTCAACGGCTCACTAAATCAACAATTACACTTTTCAGTTTCTTCTCACAACTGAGTCTTTTGTTCCTGTTTCTCGAGTCATTTGTAGGTGGCTAGTGATATATTACTGCACCTACTTTTGATAATACGCTATTGTGATTTAAGTAATTGGTCTTATTTTAGTGAGTGGTTAATTTTTTAATTGAGATATTTAATTAATTGATCCATTTATAAATGAGCTAAATAAACGCTGTGTATTATGTGTTAGGTATACTGTCTTGATTAAAAAAATGCTTTAAAACTAAATTTAGATTTTTTTTTCTCAATGTCCATTAAGATCTTAAAATTTCCTGATTTTGTGAATATAAGCAAACAAAAAAAAAACTGAAAGATCCGTTTGTCTGTATATTTCCAATTATCGGTAAGTACGCAGTAACAATAGTTTCAAGACCTGGGTTCTCTACGTGTGATGAGTTTGTTCAAAAAAATATGACTGAAATTAACCTTTTAGTCTTACATACTATTAATTTTTACTGTTATTATTATTATATTTTTCACACGTTTGCGGGTTCAAAACAGAGATGGGGGACATGTACAACCATATGCACCTACTATTTTTTTATTTTAATATTTCTTCTTTAAACGTTCAGAAATTTTCTGACGATCCTGGCTGTGTCTAGGAGAATTGCCCTTTTAGCCTTCTTTAAAACCTCAAGCTAGATTCACAGTACCCTCCACCGTGGATTTAGTAACCAATCCATTCGTCGAAATTATAATAGGTGTTACCACCACGCTTTTCATTCGGTAGAGCTCTTTTAATTCAGCAGCAAGTTCCTGATATTTGGGGAGTTTCCCGCCCACAGAAGAACTGACATTATTGTTATTAGGGAATTTGCAATGTCAATAAAAGTTGCTTTTCTATTTCTCATCTTTATCACTATGGCCTGTTATAATGGATTCATCCCAATTTAGCTTAAGAGGACCTTTTTGTAGAAGTCTATTCGGATGATACTTATAATATGAGGTCTTATTATTGAGTAAGTTTTGTTTCACCGTTGTGTTTTGCTTCCGGAGATACTCGGTTCCAGTCATATGTTGCATTGACTCAACAACAAGCCTTCTATATGATCTGGTGGCGATAACTTGGTGTTGAATGGCGATCACGAACCCCTCTGTCTCGGAGAATATCTTGCCAGCCTTTAGCTAGTCAATCGTTCGTTTTCTGAAAAAAATTATGGTTCAGCACCTTTGCTAAGATTTAGTGGAGTTAGACCAGAATCCATACTTGAAATAGTGAGATAACCCTTTCTGTTTTTGCGATGAAATATTGGCGTAGGGCTTTTTCCTGCTTGCGGCAAGTTTATTCGATGCCACGTCCTCCTTTCCTGGGTAAGTATAGGCGAGCCTTGGACTATACTGGGTGGTGGGCCCGTTCTTGTGTGAGAGTTGTTTGTACAAGACCGTCCATCTCATGCAGGATGGTGTTTGACCATTGCAACATCCAAAAGCTATAACTGAGAGCAGGTATAGCCCAGGTGTTTATGGCCTTGATTTTTTTTGCTTTCCAGTTAGCTGATTTTTAAGGAATTTTCGTAATCTAATTTTGATGGTTGTTAACAGCTCTTCATGCATATCTTTTCAGGCAATTTTAAGGTGCTGGATATATACTTATGTTATAGTGCATGGCTAAATACTTATGCAATTTATTGGCCTCAATAAAGCTCCTTGATGTATTCTTCCTCATTGACCAGAATATTTGACTTAATAACCACTTTCCCCTTGGTTACATGAAGCACTGCACATTTTTCGAGGCCGAATCACATTCCTATGCCTCTAGTATAAGATGATACGGCTTTAACCATACTTTGTAGCTGGTCTTTGTTTTAGTATAGAGTTTGAGATCATCTATGTAACAGGTGTGGCTGATTGTGCTCGCTTCGTCGTTGATGATAAGCTTATATCCCTCCTTATTTTTTCGAAGGATCGTGCTAACTGGGAACAACGCCATACAAAACTACAATGGTTATATTATTACTATTCATTTATGTTTCGGAGTTGTACATATAAACGGATTGATTTTTAATTTGAAAATTTCGAGAAATTGATAGGAAGTCATAGATCAAAAGTTGATATAAAATTAATCGAGAAGTTGTAAAGGTTACAAAAATATATTGTGTGCTTAAGCTTGAACTTCATTTCTTGTGTTAAATGATTATTATTATTATTACTCGTGTAAAATCTTGTTTTCGGCATTTAACGCATTTGTGAACGAAGGCATCGATCTGTTTGGGAATTTAGCAGATGTAGGAAAAGTTATGATTTAAACGAGGTTAAAGAAGACGCATGACGGATATCGAGTGGGAGTGAGTTCCAAAGAGAGAGAACGGGCGAGGAAGGAACGCTCAAACGTTTTGGTTCTATGGGAACGGATATAAAGATCGGAAGGGGGATATCTTGTGCCCTGGGATTTGATAGAGGATTTGATTGTAGAAGACTATAGAAATAAGATGTATGTTGTGAGTTGATGACTTGATATACATTCACTCAAAGTAAAAGTGGGACACATGCGACCTCCTCGGGGCGTCGAGGACAATTCGAACTGAAGAGTTCATAATTCGCCTCAACCTGTTCGAGAGGCCACCATATGCCACACAACCATAGTCAAAGTGGGTTAGGGAAGTGAGTTGATAGATTTAAGAAGGCTATTGGAACCAATTAGAATAACCTAAGTTTTCGCAGCATTCAACGACAGTTTATTGAAGTTTGCCCAGACACTGATTCTATCAAGGCCACCTTGAATATTGGCAAATCCAGCTATTATCTTAGATGGAGGAAAGGACAAGGAGATCTCGTCGGCGTACAGGTGGTGGGAACAGTGGAGGATTGCTTTGGGAAGGTCCTTAATGTAATAGTTGAAAAGGAGTGGAGAAATACTAGAACCCTGTGTCACTGTGAAATATTGTGAATTCTGTGTTCAGCGGTAGGAAAGAGGATAGAGGTTGATTTGGGATGGAGACTCCATGAGTCCTATCCCGAGAGGAAAGCTTGGGCCCAGATTTATACAAAATCTCTATTTATACAATATCTTACGCTTGAATAAAAAAGGATACTGTATAGAAACTTTTCTTATATTGCTATTGAGGAATATTACGATCAATTACATTATAAGGTAGTTGGTAACAATAACAATGGCTTACATTTTTTTTTTCAACACCATTAAACAATAACTATAATTGGCTTGATAATATTTTTTTTTTATTTCGTTTGATGAGCAATTTATTTTCAATATTGGAACATCGAAAATAATGAACGTTAACAATTTGTTCGGAATGATTTCATGGAAAAGGTTAATTTTGATAACTAGAATTGTCTTTGACAGGTTTTAATTGAAGTTATATCAGGGAGGAGTTTATATTTTATGAGGACGTGGAAGATACACATTTACATCAAAGTTCTGATTAACCTTCGGCTCGCTCTCGGAAAATTGGTCCCGAGGAAAACGAGAAAATAAAAGCATAAAGAGGAGGGCTAAAAACATAATGAACTTTTAATTACATTGCCCATGCATCAGCTGCTAACCCTTTTACGAATTTTTAATAAGCCTATTGCCCCTCAGTTTGCCCTAATCAAATTGAAACCTCGTATTTTAACCGTACTTATTTTAATAATCTTTGATATTTAAAAAAAGTTTTCACTCTCTAAGGAAGCGAGTCCTGGCTTATTCAGCCATTATTATGGATATTTTATTGTTTTCTAAAATGTGATTAATAAAAATAATATTAATAATTTATTCTGGGATAAATACATTTAGAAAATAGTCGGTTTGTTTTTGTTTTTTATAACGGTACTACAGCCTTGCTATAGGTCTTGGCCTCCTCCAAACGCCACGGTATTGTGCCAGTGCCATCCAGTTCTTTTCTAACTCCGAGGATCTTTCGAGCACCCGCACCATCTTAGTGCTTGCTTTAATCAGTCTCCAGATAGCAGCAGCTAGATTGGGTTTAGGTCAATGAATCAAAAACCAAATATATGCATGCAGGCCCACAACTGAATGTACATGAATCATCGTATTTTATTGCTGGAGGCTATAAGTTTGAAAGGGTGAAGGAATTTGTGTATCTTGGATCGCAGGTGAACGCGGACAATAACATAAAAGCAGAAATCCATCGCAGAATTATGTCCTCAAATAAATGTTATTTCGGGTTACTGAAGCATTTTAGAAGCAGGGCTATTTCTCAAAACACGAAGGTGGATTTGTATAAAACCCTGGTAAGACCAGTTCTTACTTATGCCTCCAAATGCTGGACATTACCCAGCCCTTCTACTAAGGTTCGAGAGGAAAATTTTGAGGAGAATTTACTGCCCTGTTTGCACCAATGGGATCTGGAGGATGAGGACGAACGCTTAGCTAACAAGACTCTACAACAGCCCAGATATTTCAGGGCAATAAAAGTAGGCCGGCTTCGATGGGCAGGTCATATAATTGGAATGACCCAGGTTCAGATTCCTAATATGGTCCTAGACGAAAGGATTTATGGGACAAGAAGAGTGGGAAGACCTCAGCTCCGATGGATCGATGGAATTGCGGCGGATGCCAGGTCCATCTTGGGAATCCGCAATAGGAGAGCAGTGGGACCAATAGAGAAGACTGGCGAACCAAGCTGCAGGAGGCCTTGACAATACAGTCAATACAGCAGTTGTAGCGCCACGAATGATGATGATGATGACACTATCTTACTACCTCAGCTTAAGTCCCTCTCTTCTTCTTTTTCTATCAAATAGGAATGACAGGATAGAATTTAGTTAATTAATTAATAAAATAAATTATGAATTAACTTGTAATGAGAAATAAAAGAAAGACCGTCATAAATGATAAGAAAGAAAATCAATAAATAGGAAAATAATGAATATTTACATTGATACGATCCTTGTGAAAAAAGAAATATCCAATAATAACTATATTACTTTTTTACCTACTGCTGGGTTGCCAACGGCCATACCACGTTCAATACACCGGTTCCGTCCGATCACCGAAGTTAAGCAACGTCGGGCGTGGTTAGTACTTGGATGGGTGACCGCCTGGGAAAACCGCGAGCTGTTGGCATCAAAGAAAATACTAATTAACCAATTAAATATATCTTGCTGTATGGAAGCTTGTCATTTCTATCTTAAGCTCCCTCACTCCACCTCCTTACTCCGAGCAGCTTGGGGTCTTTTTCGACATCACCCAACCATCTAATTCTTTGTCTTCCTTTACATCGTTTCCCTCCGATTTTTCATATAGCAAGCGGCTTCGATGGGCAGGTCATATAATTGGAATGACCCAGGTTCAGATTCCTAATATGGTCCTAGACGAACTGTTAAGTGGTACAATGGAAATTGTGAAAAGCAAAAGTAAAATGTGTCTTTCATCAAACTGTATACAAGTATGGATATCATTCCATTCGGCAATAAATAGATTTACTTTTTACACACTAAGTCTTCAGTTTGTTAACTCTCTTCTTCTGTGGCTCTACAACTGTTGGAAAATAAGGGCCTCTCGCAATTAGGTCCGGGGGTCATCTATGTTGGCTGCTCCAGTCAGAAAGACCCAGGTTGGATCTCGCATCGGTTGCTACACCATCTACTCTGGGTCTATCTATTTTGTTGGCAAATATTTTCTCGTTCATGTTTGTTAACTCTCCAGTAAAAAAAAAAACAATAAAAGAAACTGCACATAAACACATACACCTGTTTACGAAATACATGCTACTACTAATGTTTTTCAATTACTTCATAGTTCTGCCACGTTATCATTTCACTAAGTGTAGTTTATGATTATATCTAGTGGAATTCATGATAACGAAATGCTTTTTATTGATTACTAAACTACTTAAAATTTGAATTGATAACACAATTACTTCTATGATTTGAAATTATTTATAATTATGATTTCGGCCGATTTCTACTGGTCTGAATAAGTTTTACCTAAATCAGTAATAATTTATGTTACTATTTGCCTTTTTAATTGCCTACTTAATAGATTTTTTTTTCAGAATACTTAAGAACGTGAATATCTCTGTAGCGAGCAGAAATTGAGAGCTTTGTGACAATAAAAGTAGCAATAATTAACTTAAAGAGATCCCTTTTGTTTTGTTCACCCATCGTCGGCAGCGATAAAAATTCGACCTTATGTCTAATTCAAATTGTAATCATTTTAATAACTCAAACGAGTGCGAATTTCACTGATTAATTCATAATGGTTAGTTCCGACATATTCCGATAGATAGCACAGCAACACTGTGAATTTATAATGCGGCAGTACTCCCTTAGGATGTATTGGTGGAGTAGTACCATGTAAAATATTAATTATCTCAGGGCACAATTATTTATATCTGATAAACACTCAAAAAGAATTACATAATAGTGAAACTATTTATTAGAAACCTATGTTTCGAACAATGTTGCAAGTTTTCTTCATGGATTAGTGGTCACAAACAAAGTACTATCAATATAAATCGTTTAGGAATTGTATTTGGGCAATGTTCAGAAATTTGTGGAGCCAAAGAACCAGAAGAGAAAATTTCTTGAGATGTATTATTCAGTATCAGTAATTATCACAAATTAAAATATAATAAAAATCCTTTTATGGCAAATAAAAGCGTGTAAATACAAATTCGTCATAACCATGGTTGTTTTGTCAGACCAAAAACCACCTGAACTAGCCGTGATAACAAAATTGTTAAGAAATTACTTGAGATTAGTTAATGGTTTACCTCAAATAATTAAATATTTACTAATCAAATTTACTGATTGTACATATGTTGTGGGACCACTGGAGAATTTAGGAGATTACACAACGCGGAATTTGCGAACATCCACCAAGTTAATATTATTCGAATAATACCGAATTCGCGAAGTGATAGCGTCGCGAATATTACGATGGGCTTGTAAAGTTGGGTTTAGTAACGAACAAATTACTAAAAAGGTATTAAGCGCTGTGCCGACTGGGAAGCGGATGAGGGGCAAACTGGTACGTAGGTGAGAATATTGCGTTAAGAGTGATCTTTGGGTAGTGGCCCGTGGAGGTTTGTTAGCAGAAATTGGTGGTATCGGCGTCGAGCCTTCGGGTTCACTAAGCATTTTTAATTATGTATTTACAAGTTGGTGATTCCACTAATATGTACCCTTCTTTAATAGTAATGTCTCTACACGTACTGAACCCAAGACTTCATGTATTGTAGTGGTACGTTTTATTTTTAGATGTTTCAGTTTGAATGATTTTGATCAAATGAGTAATAGGTTTGCACTAAAATTACACGGGAAATTTTAATAGTATAACTTTTTTTTACCGACTCCCTTTATACTTCCTAGACTAAAGTTGCTTGAACACGGTCCTGCAAAGCCGTTGAGGAAGGGTTATTGGTAGAGCGGCGGTATTGAGGCGACAGATATGAGCGCTGGTCCGGAAGCTCTGGATATATCTTCTTTTTTTCTTTCTTCTGCCAGGTCAGTCTTCATAGAGGGTGCAATTTCACAGCCGACCAGCCATCAAAGTGGTTGCGTAAGTCTTCTCTACTAGAGGCTTGTTCGCCGTCTAGCTCTGGCTTTCATTTTCTTTTCTATTTTTTTAATTTTTTTTAAGAGAAAAAATATTGGCTTTTTTGTTTATCTTCCTAAATTGAACATTAAAAACCGTTAAGGCTTTAATAGTTTTAAATCTAGAAAATTGGCTTTTGGCTTGGAACTTTTAGAACAGATTTCCTTGGTCAACAAAATTATAAAGAAAATAGGCCTAACATTGAACATTGCTACAGATGGATGAGATAATTCGGGAGATCCAACTTAGTCAGAATGCACCTGATATTGTTATATTTATCTCAGAGAAATTGATTAGTTTTTATAAACTCATTTTAGTGTCAATAAAGAACAACTCTCACCAGTTCGATTATCTGGGTCATTTTCCGCCAATATCATTCTTTTAAATTTATAATATTATTGGTCTGGGTCTATCTATTCCTCTTCTACCGCCCGGGCGCCCCTCCATTATCTTCCTTGGTAGTCTTTCCTGATCCATTCGATGCACATGACCCAACCATCTTATTCTCTCTTTTTTAATGTACGAGACTAAATCGGGGTCTTTATACAAGTCTCTAGGTTCTTTATTGGTTTTAATCCTTTATATATTTTCGACTTTGGTTGGGCCAAATATTTTTCTCAGGATATCCCTCTCCCAAGCATTAATGAAACTCTCTTGTCGCTTTGTATTGCTAACAATTTCAATTTTACCTAAGTCGTTTCAAATGACATTTTAAGACACTGATGCATTGATCAAGAAAGCTTAGGAATACCAAATTTTGTAAGAAGCTGATGCAATAGAATAAGATACCTGTGCTTTCGCATATTTGGATTAAAATGCATCAGATAATATCTTATAAAATTTAAAAGAAATTGTCGTATTAAATCCGAGCATATGTCAGGGTGGGCTATATGGGTTTTCGAATTAAGTGGCTTATTATATCTAGATGATTTTTTTGTTGATTTCAACTGTCATATTCCGCTACGAGACTCAATGCATTTAGGTCGCAGAGAGAAACATTGCCAATTACAGAATCAGAATTTTAACAAGCCTCAAAGACTAATCACATTCCTGTGCCGTCATCGCCAACTTGTTAAACATTGATCTCCAACAGCAATTTCAGTCTTATCCCCAATGGAGCACTATCAATGACACATACGTTTTCCAATCCTGATAAATTTCTTTTTAGAGCTCCTAACAACATATTCAGCGATAATTAAACGTGCGAATTTGATACCATAGATTAACATGTTCCTTAATTTAGCACCATATTGATCATAATGTACGCTCTAATTATAATATTACAAAATAGACTATACAGTGTATTTTTTTTTTAAATCAATGGTACAATCGAATGGAAAAAGGGCCTGAGTTCCATATCTTATCGTTCTCTAGTAGATTTGATAATGAATCACCGTAAATACACATCATCATTTAATGATTCAATGATGATTATAATCTTTCGTAATACATTACTCACGAGTTGGTTGAAGATATAGTTAATGTAATTAATTTTTTATTTTTTCTCGAAAATAACGTAATCAATTATGTTCAAAAAACCTACATCGATTTAGAAAAATCTTTTTTGGTGATTATTTCAGGTTTGAATTGTTCCAAGATGACTTCTGAAGGACTTGCAAAGTTCGTATCCTAAAAGCAATGATGGTTACCTAGTATGAGTGGTAATGAATTATTAGCCGGTAGCTACTATGATGACAACTAAAGAGGGTTAGTTGATCATCTATAAATCGTGGTTCGCCCTAGCTGAATCGGTTGTGAGAATGAAAATTTATAAGCTGGGTATAAATCGTATGTATTCTATTCATTTGGCGCTTCAACTCGACTTCGAGTCTTGGCCTCCTGTACCGGCTTCCACCAATTGTCTCGATCCTGTGCCCCCGTCATCAAATTCCTTACACCCAACATAGACCTTTCATCACCTCTGTCATTATTTTCTTTGGCAGGTCATTCTCGCCCATCCGACCAAAGTGCCCAGCCCTTCTCAAACTACCCAGTTTCATAAACTGGGCCACATCTGATTCTTTAAATAAACTTTGAGCTCCTAGTTCGTTCGGCGTCTCCATACCTGATCCACCTTCACGGCTACAAAGATTTTACGCAGAATATTCCTCTCAACAATTTTCAAATTCTGCTCACCAGCTTTAGAAACAGTCCATGTTTCTGACCCAAATAGGAGAATTGACCGGATAATTGTTTTATATAAAAGAATTTTGGCGTGCTTAGTCAAATCACGGGTCGTTAAGTATGAAATGAGGCGATAATAACAGCCGTTGGCAGCTAAGACTCTTCGTTTTATTTCATCATCTACTACGTTTTCATGGGTTACGAGTGATCCGACAAATTCAGAGACTTTCTCAATAGAGTATTCTCCTATTGTGATTTCCTCACCAGGTCTGGAGATTTCCTCTGTGAACATATACTTGGTCATTGCTGCATTTACTTTCAGCCCTATGTTTCTTGCTGCTTCTGCTAGTTTTAAGAATCCATCGGAGACAGCCTGGAGTGAGCGTCCAGAAATGTCGATGTCATAAATTAAATTTTATGCTAATATTTATAAATCTAATAGAAATTCATCCTCTAAAGTGAATTATCAGATAGACCATCAATATATTTTCACAAAATATTCCTAGATGCCAATCTGGGATAATAAGAATTTACTTAGCTTTTTATAAATACTAAAGCTCTATAACTTCGAGTTTTGCTATTTTGTTAATTGAATCATAATGTTTTGTTTGATATTCCTTTTATTATGTGTATATAGAGTGAATAATAAAAACATACTTAAAAACGAAAAAAGGTCAAATGCTTTATATTATTCTGAATAGATTCCAACGAAACTAGTAAACCCATATACTTGTTTAACTTTTATTAGGAATATCCATCCACTAGTTATTCGTTCTGAATTTTTCAAAACACAATTTTCTACAATAACATCTGAAATAACTCCGAGGTCAACTCGCTAGAATAAAAATAAAACTTGGAAATTGTAATCGAAATTTAAGAGGAGTATAAAATAAGTTTAGGAAAAAATTGGGCCCCTAAGAGTTTGAAACAACTATAAACTTCTCTACATTTATTGCCAGTACTAAAGCCTGCTAGGAACAGCTCGCTACGTTCCTCTACTTCGGGCCTATCGAATATGTTTTACTGCCCTCCGCAGTTTACCTTGTTGAATACTTAAGTTGTTATTTTATGCCTGGGTATAACAAATAATTTATATTTTAAAACAATATTTTCAACGATACCAATGAACAATCTTTGGAGACAATAATAAGAAGGCACTAACACAACGGTTTGCCCCCAAACTCTAAAGACAACCATACCTAAACATCGATTAGATCTGAGCTATGTAAGATCAAACGTAATGTAATCTTCCTATGTACGTCTCGGTATATCCCTCACTCATTAACCCGCGGGTTTAGCATTGATTAGATTTTAAGGAGCTTACTAATCATTTAGTCCATCAACTTTACTCCTATATTCCACCAGTTATCAGATCCTCTGAGGTTCATATCATTTTTCTAATAAATTATTTTTTTAATTTTATTTTGGGTAAACATGTTTTCCTTTTTGAATATGTTTTCCTTTGAAAACTGAGCTCTTTTACTTGCTTAATTATTTCACCATGCTTATCACTGAAATAATTTCTGTCACTTCTTTTCTGTTTTATCTATATCTTTTGGCTCTTTATTCTTTCCTTGATTTCATCGTTATCTTTTCACTTTTTATAAGCCATAGTTTCGTTTTTACTCCTTCCCATAATGCAGATGCTGAAGCCCTTGCCGATTAGCAGTGAATAGAACTTCTGCAGATAGTTTAGAGACAGTCCAACTTTATACGGCATTCTTCATTTTGGATCTCTAAAGCGGATAATGCTGGAAATAAGTTACTAAGAAAGGATACAAGAAGTTTCTTATCGGAGTTGAAGGTCCTAAAGGAATTCCAGCCATCAAGGAATGCAGAGGTCCGTAATTGCTGCCTCGACCGAAACAAAGGCTTTGGTATCAGAGGGCTCCTCAGGGTGCCACCACCATTAGATCGATGATTCGGCTTTTTGTGATTCAGCCATCCTCAGGGTTTGTCCTATCCAATAATTACCTGAAATAGTTAATATGATTAGACATATGCAGTGATTCCTCTAAGATTTGATTTTTTCATAAAATGAATTCGACTACTGATAAAGCTTAGATGCTTTCTTTTATTTTTGAAACTGGAATATTCTTCATGTATATAATTTTATAAATATACTTAACCGGTAACTTTACGGCCTGTATAATAAAATATGTATAGTCCGTTTTATGAAGGTGGGAAAGCTTTGATGGGCTGGTCGCAGGCTGTTATAACATGAGTGAATCTGAGATCCCTTAAAAGAAATGAGGAGCTTTGTCGAACTAGGAGAGTAAGACGCCTAAGAAGAAGCTTGTTAAATAAGTTGTTCCAATGATTTTTCCTAAGATATACCGTGGTAAACCGTAGGTGGCTCCTTTAAAATTTTCTACACTAGGATCTCCAAATTTGTAAACAAATTTATGATACAAAATCTTGAAGGGTAAATGAACAGATATACACTCCTCCCTACCAGTTACGGACAGCATTAATTTATATTTACAACTATCAAAAAACAAGTAAACTTAAAATCGAAGAATTTAGACTTGTTGAGTTCCAGTTTTGACTTCACCTCTACTACCCTCCCCATTATATATTTCCAATCCACAACTCAATATAGTGAGAGGTTGGACATTAGTTGTGAGGAGACAGAACATTTTTTAGTGACAGCCTATTTCAGTGATTTATTTCTTAAGAGTACTTCTCTTGACTTATTTTTTTTTTTAAACCTAAAAGCGTTGAATGGAACAAAAGGAGTCATGGTCCACAGGGAACATCCGTCCTATTGACGGCTATTAGCTTAGAATGTGAGAATGTTTGCATAACTTGCGTAAAACACTGTATATTTTTTAACAAACAATTTATTAGTAAGGTTATTAAATTTATTACTGGTGGAACATCACTATACTTTCGTACGATACGGGCTAAAAAAAGTCAAAATTTGAAATAAAACATTCATTTTTCATTTGAAATAATTTTTCAAATGATAAAATCAGTGTTTATTTTTCGACTTAGTATTTTATTCAGTCTTTGGACCTAGGTATTTTCTATTTGTTACGATCTAATAACATCAACTTATATATATATTATTTCTAAAGAAACTTGTGGTTAATAAGGCAAAACAACAATAGGTATATTCCTTGAAAAAAAACGAAACAACATAGCAAAAAAATAGGTTTCATACCATTTCCCTCTGTTGTTATTGTGGCAAAATAACAATGTGTATATTCCTAAAAAACAACTTCAGGTTTTTGCAGTATGAAAGAAAAAAAGTTTAGTCATGCTGAATTAATATTATATGAACAATGATAATTATTTACTACTTCAATTCATTTTATAAGGAGTGATTGTATTGATTTTTTTCAAGCCGAATATTGAATGAACTGGTGCAGGCAGAACATCCGTCATTTTGACGGGTATGAGTATTACTGCAGAGGCAGAACACCCGTAATTTTGACGTGCTATGTTCAGAAAGAAGGCAACTTGCCTCAAAACAAAGAGTGGTAGAGGGTTCCCGAAGTGATGCGGTCGCGTGTCGATATTTGGCTGAAGATGTTACTAAGACCCAGCCTTGTGCTGCCCTCGCGCGCGGTCTTCTCAATTAAAGTGTGAAACAATGCCGTTGTTTGACCTGTGTTCCATCCAACGGGTTAAATACAGATAACTGCATATTCTAAATATTTTTCAAACTGATAGTTCATATAGTCTCCTTTACCGGATAAAAAGGAAGTCACGTATTCAATTCAATTTCAGTTTTTCTTTAAAAATATACCAAATCAAAATGAGGTATTGCTATCAGCGTAATTTAAAACAGTATCAAAAAATACTATATATATCATAGCGATACAGTATTTATTGATATCATATGACGTCATGGTTCACAATCAATGAAACAAAACGAATGCCGAAGTGCGTGCATCTATTGATTCAGTAGCCCTTGAATGAATCACGATTGCATATTTGTTGTAATGTTAATTTTGTTTTTTGAGAATTATTTGTTTCGACACGACGCAACGGGAAACATGTCAACAAATTTGTCTTCAGCAAACACGGGGTTGCTCCCCCTCCCCTCCCTTCCCTGATTGTTCTCAGTTCCTATTCTATAACGGTTTAGTTCAATTTCCTAATTTCCTCTACCTACGTGTCTCATAACTAGACACAAATAAATTATGTAAAACGATTCAAACTCAGATCATATCGAATATGAGTTCTAAAAGATATCATTATTGACGTGTTTATTCGACAATATTAATCATTTATCCATACATCGGTAAGTTTTTAAAAAATGAGTCATTTTAAACTCATAACTATAGCTAGCGTGAATAAATTTTTTGTCGGTTTCTTTTCTGATTAAATAAAATATCATTCTCCCCTCTACACACAACAGCTAATCACCATGAGAAAAAACTTGATTAGCCTGAAGGACAATGACAATTTTTATGGTAACAATGTGGCAAAGAATAAAAGAACATACAATGTTTTTAGAATAAAGTCCTAGAATACAACTACAGAATTCTGTTAAATTCGAAATAATATTGAAAGTGGTATGTTACACTCATTTGGTGACGTTTAGAACTTTTTCCGTCATTTAACTTAATCTATGTAGGCCACTTTATTTAAATAAATTAAAATCTTATATGGTATATGTAATACATTGATAGAATAATATTGTATTTAGTAAGTAGTATAAATAAGAACCAGAGGGGATTGAATTATATAAGAAAGAGGTACTGTATATATATATATATATATAGTATTTTTTGAACTATACAGGGACCATTTTCTTCCTCTTCTTTCAAATATTATCAGCAATATGCACTTCATGGCGTCCACTCAAACAACATTTAAATATCATGTAACGATTTACGTTTTACTTTTTACGATGACAATTATGAACATAAAATAAAGGTTTAGAGTGCTGCCAATGGGTAGTGCCTCTACACATCCTTTCATGCATTTGTCTATTCATACAGCCTTTGTACTAGATGTATAATATTACAGTTGTACAATTCAATAAAATCATTTAAAATTTAAAAATAAAGGTTAATAAGGCTAACTTCTACTTTCTACTACTAATTTCAAAATTAAATGTAATACACCCATACTTACGGAAATTACGTTTGATGGAGGTGATGGTCTGCTATTAGGATCCACGTGTACCCTTTTCTTAAGGAGGGGGGTTTCTTATTAAATAAAAAATAAAAAAGAGCCACTATAACCCACGAAGGGTATTGGATTTAGTGCATGGTAGAACCTACACTCTTTCTAGTACAACGGTAGTGCAGTAAGTTTATTTATCCGATACAATGCATAATCCCCAATTTAGGTACCCACTATAAAGAGTCTGGATGAACCCCACGAGGAAAGGGAGGGCAAATGAATTATCTCCCACAGCCGGATTTGAACCCGGGAATTTCGACATGGCTATTCCGCCCTCTAACGCTGAGCCTACCCTCTCATGTTAAGGAAATGAAAAACTAATTATATCAATATTTAAGCCTTCATTTATGCCACGATAAATAACGATTCCGCGTGGTCATACCGAATCTTTAATCAGGAGCTCAACGAATAAAAAATTATAATAATTTAAATTTAATAATGCGGTGGTATTAGGAATTTCTTTTTAATCTTTTTTCTTATCCCTTTAAATATAATAAGGCGAGGAAAGGCTAATAAGGAGACTTTATCTGATAGCCTTTTATATCAGCTATTATAATAAATCATTATTAATGTCAGTGGAACTTTTAATAACAGTTTAAAGAGATGGTGGGGCGGTGGTTATTGCTTTAGAAGGGGGTCCCTGAAATACTTAGTTAAATCGATTAAGGAGCCCATCTTCTTCCTCCGAGGCCTCAAAAGTTGGTCGCCCTTTAAGGAGCCCTTTAAGGAAGCTCGAAACAACAACCCAAAGGCCCCTTGTTGTTCTTTACTTAACAAAACATCGTCTTCTTCTTTCCCTTGTATTTTTTATTAGGGCCGAGAATGAGCCTTATTGTGCTACAACAACCACGCTCATAGCTAGCAATACTTTGCTAAGAAATAGCGAGACTTAGTTCGCAACAAAGGGCTGAAAATGAAACTGTACCATCAGAAATTATAAATGATGTCAGATGTAATACAGATAAAGAATAACCTTGCTATTGATGCTTAGTATTAAGGCAAAAGGTATCAAGGGATGTTAGAGGTTTGATAAATATTCATTATTCCAAATATCATTATTTCAATATAAAGTTTAGTAAGATTAGTTTTTCGACGTTTGGTTTTTAATTCTTGACCAATGTTTAACTTTGAATCCTCATACCAGAAATCAATGACAAAAAGCTGCTCGGCGTTTCAAGCTTCTTCATTCAACGCTTACAATACAATATGCCCCTACAACCCTGTGTGGATCTTAGCCTCCTCTAGGAGCCTTCGCCAGGCGGCTCTATCTAAGAGAAACAATGCAGCTGCAGCGTAATGCATAATAATAAATAATGCAGCGTAATGCAGTTGACCTCCAGAATTCACGAATTCACGAATATATTCACTACCTATTTATCACTAGCTATTTATTACTATAACATACAAATTGAAACTTGTATTTTAGTTGTGTTTTTTTATCTACTTTTTGAATCAAATTGTGGTATTTAATTTACCATAGAATATAGTTATTAAACATTAGACAGGGTGTTTCGGAATTGCACGGCACTATTTTAGGTATGTGTTCTCCAACACAAAATAAACAAAAAAGTTCATATTAACATATATCTCAAACTCATTTATTCAACAGATATAAAAGGTTAAAGAATTATTATTTATTATTACTATTTATGTATTATCATTACAACATATAGAGTAACTGTTCAAAGGGGCCTGCGTTTTGTTGAATGTAACATTCAGCACGACAAATCCATGCTTCTCTGACTCTTCGTATAGCATCAGCATGGTGCTTGAGAGTGCGATTTCTTCCACGATCCGATTTCTCAGTTCTTCTTGTGTCTCAACTGCCGCAGAATAAACCATAGAGTTCATCCAGCACCACACAAAATAATCAAATGGCGTTAAACCCGCAGATCGTGGTGGCCATTTAACAGGTCCATCGGTCTCCATAACTTGCATTTAAATAATCAGTGGCCCTATGAGAAATGCAAATAAGATATACCTGACAGCCTAGGTGACAAAAATAAGGGGGCGATGATTTTATCGCTTTGAGGACCAAACCAGATAAAGAAAAGGTATGTAGGTAATCTCAAACAGCAGTCGTATGAGGGTTTTCTTCAGCCCAAGTATGGGTATTTCGAAAATTAAGAATCCCGCATCATGTAAACCAAGATTCTTCAGTAACCAAAATGCTGTTCAGGAAGTTACGATCTCGGGTGCATTGTCGACTTAACCACTCGGAGAATTTTCTTCGGATACAATTTTTGTTCGCGTAAAGTTCGCCATACGCTGGTAGAGGAAACTTCTAAACGGCTTGACAATCTTCTGGTATTAGAAGTAGGAGAAAACTAAACAGCATCGAGTATTTCTTCTTTAACGTTTGCAGTTCGTCGAAATCTTTGTCGTCCGGCGTTTACTCCTTTAGGTTTTAGCGTGCCATTATCACTAAGGCGTCTTTCAATGGCCTCAAATGTTTTACGATTTGGTATTCTTCGGTTAGGAAATTTTTCACGATATCTTCGAACAGCAGCAGCACCGTTTTCTATGCACCTCGCCATAAGTTAAAAGCATGTCTGTTTGTTCTGAAAAAGTGAATAAATTTGTGATGTCTTCCATGATATTCATAAATTGAACTCTCACAATATTCACTCACACTAAAACACACAGAACTAGACAAATAGATGAGAAACTATTGTCATTGCTTATCGTTCATTTGTTTATCAGGTGATTAAAACCTGTAATAGTAATAAACACGCTAAACTTTGTACAGTCAGTCTTTAAGTAGTAAATTAATAATAAATATTTAACCTTTGATATCTGTTTGATAAATGAGTTTGAGATATATGTTAATATGAACTTTTTTGATTATTTTGTGTTAGAGAACACATACCTAAAATAGTGCCGTGCATTTCGGAAACACCCTGTATATATATATATATATATATATATATATATATATATATATATATATATATATATATTTACATATTTAAATAAATAAATTGTTCTATAATTTTTGAGCTTGAAAATTTTATTATCTCACTATAACTGTAGAAACTTAATATCTTTTCACATCTACTTTTCAAATATAAATTGGTAAAGAATTAGCTTTAAAATAAAATAAACAAAAGTGAAACTAAGAAAATGCTTGTTGTTGGAATATAGTAATAATAGATTTCTCAGCTAACGGAGACTTATGTACTGAAAAAAAAATAGAATGAATAAATAAATCGTTAAATTATTTTTCATTTAGTTTTTTTTTTTAAATTATTATTATAAGTCTATATGTTGGCTGTGAAATTTTTTCTTAATTTAATAATTTGATATGAAAATTCCTTTTTCTACATTATCATACTATAAAGAAAAGGCAATGGACATAGATGATTAAAATCGGGTGCAAACTAACTGTTCTAAGAAATTGATAAATTTTTTCTCCAATTTTTTACTTTCACCAGTAACAAATTTTACATCGTTTCAAAGAAAAAAATTAGTTTCACAAAATTAAAAAACATCTCCGGATTATGACGAGGATTATAACATATATCGCGTTTTAAAGAGTTTAGCGTGCGGCGGACAGACAAATTTTGTATTACAATCCAAATTCTACGTGACTTAAAACGTGAATAGCAAAAGTTTGAGGTAGGTTTAACAAATAATTTTATTAGTTCAATTCCCTGGCTTTAAAAAAATAACTAACCAATAAGAAGCATGATTTTAATCATTTGATGCTTTGTGCAGATTACTATTTCGGCGAACAACTCTTTTTCCTTTAAAAATGATAACAAAAATTGATGCCCCAAGGAATGCTTCTGTGTAGTGTATTAGAAGAGTAAGAGTCGGGATAACTGTATTCAACTACAAAAAAGAAAAAGTATCAGTATCACTTGTATTCAGATACATGAAAATCCAGTATCTAACCATGACTAGTCCTCGCATATATAATTTTTTCTTATATGATACTTAGACCCATCTCTTCTGCCGCCTCCATCAATGATGAGAATGCTGTCTTCAGAACTTCAAATGAGTGAGCGACAATATATACATCATCCGCTTAGCCTAATAATTGAACTAGCTCGTTAAAAATTGTATTGTTGGTCTGGATTATTGCCTTCCTCACAATCTTTTCCCAGGCAATATCAAATAATAGACATCCCAAGGGATCTCCCTGCCTTAAGCCTTTTATGGTCTTGAATTCAGGAGAGAGATCCACCTGCATTCTGACAACACAATATGTTTCATCCATTGTCATAAGGCGAATTAACTTTGAGGGTACTCCTAACTCTCTCATAGCTTCATAGAGTTTAGCTCGTTTGTTACTGTCATGGGCGCCTCTGAAATCTATAAAGTGGTGATGTGTGGGCATTTTATATTTATTGCCTTCTTAAGGATTGTCCTAAGAATAAAAATCTGATTAATGGTCGACCTGCCACTTCGAAATCCTGTCTGGTAGTCTCCTATTTCTCTTTCAGCAAATGGGACAAGTTTTTGATATTAGACAATACTTTATACGCACACTGAAGTAGAGTAATACCACGGTAGTTTCCACACTCCAGTATGTCTCCCTTTTTATGAACAAGGCATACGATGCCTTTTTCCATTGCCTCGCATTTTCTCTTCGACCCATATGGAGTATAATTCTTTATGTAGGGTTTCTGTTCCCTTATTGTACAATTCAGCGGGAATTCCATCCTCACAAGGTGACTTATTATTCATCAGTCTTTCCATTTCCTCCATCATATCCTCAAATTCATGTGGATCTAGTTCAATATTTTCCTCAAACAACCTTCATCCTGCGCATCTTCGTTCAGGATTGTTTCATCTTGACATTATAGCCTTTTTTGCGGTCAGCAGACCGCATCTTCAATTTGCATCTTCAACTTTGGAAATTTTTGTTGTAGATTTAAAGCCAGCTGGGTGACTCCAGTTTGATTTATTTTCTGGTAAAACCTAGAAATTTCTCTCATGTTTCTCCTCAAGCTGCTTGTGGTGGCATTGTCTTTTATTCTGCATGTGGAGCTTTTTTGACTTCTCCGCAGGTTCTTATATTCTTCTGTTGATCCTCTTGCATGCTTTCTTTGGATCATAATATTATACGCAGCATTCTTCGATTCCGTTGATTGGGCGCAATCATTATCGAACCATGATGATCTTTGAATATTTTCTGTAATGCCAAGAACATCCTTTCCTGCATTTGTGATGTAATTTATGCATGCTTTCCATCTCTCCTGTATATCCCCATTATCATAAATCCTTCCCAGATTGTTACTTAGTTTTATATCTAATTGACTTTGGTACTCATCACACTTTTCTGGCTCTTTGAGGTTCGCAGTATCACTTCTTTCCACAATTTTAGATCTGTGCTTTATCCCTTTCAGAATTTTGGCTCTGATTCTGGACACAATATTGGCACTCCGAAAAACCCGTGTACTGATCAAATTTGACCTATGCTTGGCACATATCAGAATATGGCCAATTTGATTAAGAGTCTTTCTGTCTGGGGATCTCCAGGTCCCTTTGTAGATTCTCTTACTGGGTAAATACGCAGTTCCAGTAACCTTTTTGGTTACTTCAGAGTTAATAAGTCGGTGGCCATTATCATTAGTTTTTTCGTGAACACAGTATTTACCCTTCGTTGGTGAAAATATCTCCACTTTTCCAATCTTTGCATTGAAGTCACCACACATGCTTTTTCAGTCGGAGCAACGTCGTAGTCCTAATTGTCTAACATTTCATAAAATTCTTCTATTTCATCGTCTCAGTTGATGCATGGCAACTGAAAAGAGTAATGTTCTGGAACCTTCCTTTAAGGCATAGTACACATATTCTGTGCTTAATCAGTTTGAATCAGATTACTATCCCTCTTGCATTACCTCTCAACACTAACTAGACGGTTAATTACTAAAGACGCATATGAATTGCTATTATAAGACCTATTTGGACTTACGGAGTAGAGCTTTGGGGCTCTACCAAGCTATCGAATACTTACAATCCATATGCTCCTTAAGTAGTTACTAATAAAGTCATTCATAATGACCTTAATGTCCCATTGTTGGTGATTTGGCACGAACCCGATATCAGTTCCCCCTTGAGAAACTTTATTCCTGCTCAAATCTACTAGTTTCAAACCTAGCTACTGTTTCAATTCTCGATCATTGTCCGAGGCGTCGGTAAAGAAGATGGTCTAAAAGTAGAATCTGTTATTTGAATACTACAAGTGGGAAATTTATCTGGTTGACTTTATCACATGCCATTACGTATCACTCATTCTTAACTCGCTGTATTATTACAATACCATTTACCATTATTACAATACCATTACGTTTTCCCACCATAGAACATGTCTAAGATGACGGTTTCTTCAATGAATTTTTCTGCTGGCTCCACTCCGAGGCTGGCTAGATCTAATGATCGAGTTGCGAATTCAGTCTCGTATTTTTTCCCCTTCTATTTTCCTATAAATCAAATTTCTATAGCCTCGGTCCTATTTTTATACCTTGTCGCTAATGCCTAGGATTCAGAAGAGTAGGTCAGTACGGGAAGAAATGCGGATTTATACACCATCAACTTAGTATCCTTGATACTTCTCTTTTATTCATAAACCTTTTAGTTAAAACATGGAGCACTTAGCGTGAACTTAGACAAAACACCTGGCTGCAAAATCATTGTCCTAGAAGCATTGCAGTACATCTACCAAGTACTATACCTTAGATCCTTCGTGGATTGTAGTAGTACACGTTAGTTTAATACTCGGTAGCATATGTATAATGTCTATTATAATTTCTACTTCATTAACGATTATTTTTCGCAACTCTACGGTATGAAAAATATTGCAAATGAAATGAATTTGCGTAAAGTATGTAAAGCAATCCCGTTAAATTTTTCAAAAAGTTTTATTTTTTGACCCGCCCTGAAGTCATTCATGTAGTCTATACCGGTTTAAAAAGTGTATTTTTCTTTTAATGTGCAAAATAGTTAATTAAATTAATACAATTTATTAATCGTATTTCTTTTTTTAAATTCTAGCAAATTTAAAAACAAAAGCTATAAGAAAGCTGCAGTCTGTTCTAGGCTGCATTCGTAATCATTGAGGCCAAAGCACGCTGATAATGTATTTATCGGGACGGGGACAGTTTAATTGGCTTTCGTCGTAGTAAACCGGTATCCTTTATAATTAATCACTTGTTTCCATGAGAAGGGCGTCAGGGAGGATAACCGCATTGACCACGCAAGCTCAACCTCACCTCTTTCACCCTTTTAATAACATCGACATAAACATCAAAGTATTAAAATATGAAACATAAAATACATATAATTTGTACATTATAGATACATAAATATTGATTTCATTTATTGTATAAACTTACTTATGCAAATATTTCTGTGACTTTGTTCTAAAAGGGCCAAAGTCAAAAATGCCAAAAGGGCCAATGTCAGCATAGGCCCTTTTAGAAATGAATCCGAAAACACTCGCAATGACATTGGCTGACATTATTATTGAAATACAGCCTATTTTAGTTTGTTATTAGACAATGGCCTTATTTGAATTAAAGATTTACTAAATTGGAAACTTTTGGTATAAATAACACAAAATTTGAAAAAATTGACATTGGCCCTTTTAGAATTAAGCCACAGATTTATATTAATACCATTTAAAATTATCAGTAATTCCCTATTATGAAGCATTTGTCTAATGAGATGCCAGTGTAGCTCCTAATTTTTCGTAACTAATTTCCTCATCATCATCGACGCAATGGGGAAGTGAGAAGGATGCAAATACAGATATTTTGCCAATGTTTAATCAAAAGTCCCAGTTTTACGCTAGATTTCTTTAGACACAAACTCAAGATTTTTAAAAACTCTAGAACAATGGTTGTGAAGAAAGATAACGCTATTCTTACCCAAAACTGGATTACCCACTGTTTAAAGGCTGGGTAAGGTTTTTATTAAATAATATATCCTTCACAGATGGATTTGAACCCGGGACCCTCAGCTCAGCAACTCAGCGCTCTACATACTGATCTAACCCCCTCCCTAAAATAATATAAAGAAAACAACGGCAGACGGTATAAAGTACCATGCTGTGGTTGCTAATGTGGAAAATAAAATTAAAAAAGAACAGCTGTAAATAATTTAATAATAAAGAACATTTTATATCGATTATAATAATATCCAAATATAAATCTATAACTGAGGTAATTGACTAAGGAATAATTAGTGATCATCACAAAATGGAGAACTGACTACTTTTTTTTTTGTGCTTGGCGGTTATTCTTCAAACTAGAGCTAACTAACTCTTATGAGAAAGATAATTAGTAACAATAGAAATATATGAATAGTAATAAAACTAGAAATTTTTTTTTAATAACGAGATAAATAAATCTAGACTAAAATTTACTAAAACTTATGACTTATGTCTATTTAATTTTTTATTCTTATCGACATCTTCGGATCTCATTCCAACTTTATTTTCTTATCTTCCGCTAAAGGTTTTATCTCATTTATTGTATCTATCTATAATAATGAAGAGTATCAATCTCATCATATGCCATATGAAGGTCCCTGGACCTTCAGCCTGGCAGCTCAGCACTCTACACAATGAGCACCCCCGCTCCCTACACTTGAGTTAACGCATGTGTGTCTAATGGTAACAGAACATATATGGTATGATGAATATACCAATCAATTGCAGAAATAATAGGAGGATCGATGATAGATGAAATCATGAATTCATCATAGATGAAGGGCCTGAAAAGATTTGATTATTTGAGTACATTTAAATTAAATTAAATAAAAATCCCAAAAAATAATTAAGCCTTTTTCTTTTTATTATTTTATTTATTTATTTAGCGTAATGAGTATTGTGATTGGCATACAACGAATAAAATAATAAATATTATTAAGGTGGTTGGTCCACGCAATATTAGTAAGAAATTTAGTAGGAAACATTTTCAATTAAATTTTATACAATAAAGGACCATAAATATATTAGAGACTTTTCAGAAAGGATGAAGTATATGATAATGCCGAAAATTTATAATTCATTAAATAAACAACAGATTAATAAAGCGTAATTTATAGCAAATAAATGAGATACGGTAGTGATAATTCGTCGAAATTTAGTTTAATGTATACTAATTAGTTTCACGGAGTTAAGATGTATCGATCATCAAAAGCCGACCTTTGCCCCATGACCCCTCTAAGTCAGTTTAACCCAGGTTAAGTCCAGAAGTGGACTTAGCACGGTTAATATTTCACCGCTGCGCAGTTCCCCGGAAATTTCACCCTTAACTTAGTTGTATCCTGAATAGTGTATCGCTGTTTCATGTTCAAACAAATGTTTTATTGATAAATGGTTATTACTGCTTGATTGATACCTGTAGTACCGTTATGTCACTTCACCCAACGGTACGCATCAATCAAGAGGGAAGAGTATCGAATATTAAACAGTCTGACATATATAATATTTATTCAGTTACCATTTATGATAATATAGCTGGTGTTGCTTAGTAGTTTGAAGGATAGCAATTTTATTGTAGCTACTTGCATTGTCATCGTTAAGTCAAGTCGTTCAATAAATCATTATAAAAAATTTAGATAAATTTAATGCAGGTCTAAAAAAAAAAAATCTCTTTGTTTAAAACTATAGGGTGAAAAAACAAACAAAGAACGCCACTATAAAAAGGAATGTCAACAAAAATATTGGCATTGCTTCGGCAATAAATGGATCTGTCTTGAGTATTTCCTAAAAATACCTACACATTCATATGAGTAATTGAGATTGTTAATGATTTCAACGTGAAGAAATTAATGTAAACATCTTTTGAGATTTTTAAATGATAACTCTGTTTTATTCGGTATACAAAAATAAATATTTATTTCACCCAATTCGTTTCCATAAAAAACATCAAAAAAACCTAAGCTATAACTTGTGTGGAATCTTGGGTCCAGTAAATTGTTGAGAAAGTACTGTTTCTAGGATATTTCGGCAAGGAGGTGATTTGTCCAAGCTGACTCAACCGCCAGGTTTTTCCCACACAAAGGGTAGTAATTTCATAGATACTTTGAGAAAATCATAGGATTCATCTGTGGAAGTTAGCATACTACATGCTTTATAGCAATATACATGGTTTATAGATTTAAACCCAGGGCCTTCTGCATGAAATTCACATCTCTCCACACTAAGCATTTCCGCTCCCAGAAAACAGATGAAAGAAAAGTAAAGAATCTAAAAGAAAATAATTAAACATTAAGCCAATACTGAAAGTAATATTATTTTTTCTAACAGGTCATTAGAACACGTGATAGCAAATTAATAGAATCAACTATTATTAAAATGAATTTCTAGTCAATCATTATCCTTTACAACCGATGCCAAAGAAAATTGAGAAACGTTCAGTTCCAAAGTTAAACCATTATATAATTTCGGGACTGTATGTTTCTAAATTTCTAACCCAAAGCCCAAGCTTGGTAGCTAATAGTCAAAAATAACGAAATAATAGCCACGTGGCACCAGAGCTTTTTCAATAATTCTTTATGCGAATTGGTTTTTATTGGCTGGACTGTTGCCTTAAATAAATAAAAAAGTACAACAGAGAAAACATTTTAAATGTTTCGATTTTAAAATACATCAACATTTTAAAAGTATTATTTTTCCGCCACGTAATAATTATCCTCTAACAGATACCATTTCAGAATAATTATATTTAATTGATACGTATAAATTTATAAATTCATATTCTAAATGTTTTATTTTAGAATTTATTCAATATTATTTAACATTTAAGGAGCGGGGTGGTTCAGTATTAGAGCGCTGAATTTACGTGCCGAAGGTTCCAGATTCAAATACGGGGATTAAAGGAAATTTATTTTAATCTGTTAACAGGATCTTGAGACTCACTTGTGACAAATACCGTCCTGGACAGCCGTTGTGTTAGCAACACTACAGTCTCTACCACGTACTGAGCGTAAGACTTTTCATGGGTTGTTGTGTCACCGATTTTTTTTATACCATGGCAATAATTATTTTTCTATAACTAAAACACTCATTATTCTGGTTTATCTGACAAAATTATGCTAAAAACAAAACCATTAAATAGTGCAATGATCAAGGAATTAATACCGTTTAATAGTTTAATAAATCATTATACAGGTTTAAATTAGCTTTATTCTTTAAATACACATTGGATATATATAAATTCCAATCCAAAGTGTTACTTTTTTAATAATCTTATCAACTTATGCATTGATTTATTTAATAAAGAAAATTTCATTTGTAGTAATATTACAATTTTTAATAACGTTAAGAATAATGGCGTTTTTAAAAATCAGCGACAACAAAACCTTTCCCTTTTAGAGAATAAAACTATTTCTTCGAATTATTTTTTTTTCTAATTCAAGTTATGCGTAAATATTAATTCAATTCAACAATACAGAAGAACAGTTTCACCAGGAAATGGCAAGGGAAAAGGAAAACACAGTATTTGTAAAACCGAGGGTTTTATTAAGTTGGCCTCGGAGTTTACGCCCCTAGCGCTTTGGCCAAAGAGAATAAAAACTTGCTCTGTGGATCCGGTGGGAAAAAGGAACTTTGTTGTCAACTAATTAATTGTGAATTTAAGTACTGATTAAATAATTAATTAGTCTTAAAACTAATTAACCTGTACAACCGGCAGAATATTTTGAATTAAGCTGATCCCAAGAGACAGTTATCGAATTTTAAGTAGCCGTTCATTTTTCCGAATTAAATTTTTTTAATAAAGCGGAAAAGAGGAACCTAATTTTTTAGAAACACGGGTATTACTTTATCCCATTATGACCAATTATACGTTTATAATAGGAAACCCTCTGGGCTGGTTGTTGTTGTTTTCCTCATAACTAATAATCGGCTTATTATTTTTAAATTATAATTATAAATTTTAGTGAATTTCTTTTATTGTTTACAATTTGTTATTATATTATCTTGCTAATTTATTATTTGAAAAAATGTTTACATATTATTAAAAAAGTATTATGTAAGTATAAATATTTATGGGATCAAATTAATAATAATATCATAGTGGGATCATAATAAATAAAGTTTATGGCACATTCGATCTGTTTTCGCCAAAAGCCTTTAAAGCCTGTTGAGTAATTACACTATCTTACCATCGCATACCATACCACTATCCTTCTCATCTTTACTTCTCAAAGCTGAATCCAGGACATTACTCGAAGATATGAGGCACATAGCTTATATTAAATTCGTGAATTAATCAATCACCTAATTAATTGGCGTGAAATGGCTACCTCTTCTTTTCTACACTGCCTGAATGTTGAGCTCCAGTAACTGTCAGTACATCTTAAAAACAAACATCTGGAAAAACCTTTTTCACTTTCATATATACACATATATATATATAAGTAGAAAGAAATATCAAATTAATTTTTGAGTACCAACGCTTTGTTAACCGACCAATCATAAAAACTACTGCTATTTCTGAATAATGGAATATCCAGCCATTTCAGTGAGGAATATCAAAGAAAGATTGGGGAAGAAATCAAAATGAAAACGATGAGTGCATTATAGTTTAATTATTAATTGGAGCACATTAATCATACTTCTTTAAGTAATTATTTAGATATAAACACATGAAATGGTTTTCCGGTTCAATGAGAAATCAAATTCCAGTATGGGGATTTGAAAGTTGTAACTTTATTAATCCGTGGTGCGCGTCTGGGCTGGCGAACTGAAGGATATGCAGAAACAATCCTCTTGTTGAGCCAAGCAAAATTGTATTGCCTCCTTCACATTTAAAACTACGTTAGATGCAGAATATTGTTAATGAAATGTATATAGATAGAGGGAGAGATTTAAATGGCTCAGACAAACTTGATTCATCTAACTGACGCAAAAATCAATGAGAGCAATTTATACCCAAATCAGAAAGGTGATAAGAAATAAAAACTTTAAAACTGATCTTAATATGAAAGAGAAAGCACCTTTCGAAAAGTAGTAAAAGTTGTATAGTTTTTTTGTTTAGTAAGATGAGACATACAACTTTGTAAAAAACATGGATTTTGGAGAATTATTATAAACAAGGATACAACGCTTTGAAAAATACGCTGACTTCTTACAGAACATAGATTTCGGATTTTCCATCCTTGGAGAGAACTTAGAAATAAACATACACACTTTCCGAAAGTCTTTGCAGCAATGAAACAAGACTTACAGGTTTTTATATGAAAAAAAAACTTTTATATATTTATATCTTCTCTGTAAATAATCTGATAATGTACAGTTCTGTTTATAGATTAGGACGATCCACACCGGATTCCTGAACGCCAAGAAAAAAGGAACCTTTCAAGAATAGCATATAAGCAATTTTACAAATATGTCGCAAAAATTGAATTTATATTTATTACATATTACATATTTTATGAAGAAATATGACGCAATTGGTTTGTTTGTTCCGCGTAAAGGAAAAAGTATAATTTTTATTTCTAAACATAGTTATTTAGTACATAATTTACACTATAATATTTACATATTTTAATAGTTATTTACATATTTACTATAATAGTTACATAATTTACACTATAATATTTCATTACAAACGAACAAAATCATCTATTTTCAGAGTAAAGTTGAAGTTAGTTCATATATGTTATGAACTTTATATGTTCATATAAAGTGATATTAAATAGTTAAAGAGGCTCGCACCGTAGTAGCAGTCAGAGTGAATCCAAACTATATATACTGAATTTTTTACTAATTTAATTAATTAGTATTAATTTAAAAGTTTTACCTTGGGTGGTTAGGTTCTGATCCAACAACCTGTGAATCTAGGATCTTTTAGAAGTAATAATAAAATAATCCCTCTGTTTTTATGTATACATATATATGAATCCCCATCATTATTGTTATTGCTCATATCCCATTGTTTTAGTTCATTTAATACTAATATTACTTTTATTTTATTCTATAATTTAAATGAATATCACTTTTGTATGTGTTATATTTTTCTTCAATATCATGATTCGTATACTTAATTTTTATTTTTTAATTGGTTTGTAATTAGCATATACAGCTCTAAAGATGGCCTCCAATATGGGTCGAAACGTTGGCTTTAAAAATTAACAGTTGGACCCTAATTAATAAATTATTTTTCTGATTTAATATCGGACCATTTACTTCCCAATAAATATGAGGTCAACTAATATTACTCACTATAATATTTACTGAAATACAATAAAAGTTCATCTACATTCAGAAAATTATTATTAGGCCATTCCTGGACCATTTTCTTCCCCATTATAGTTTATAGAATACAATATATATTTTAATATAGTATGCAGTTATAAACAAACATATTATATAGTTATAGTATGAAGTTATAACAAAGTAGTAAACTTCATACTATACCGTTGAGAAGGATCTGAACACTTGAAAAGTAGCCAATAGCTGGAGGAAGTGGGTAAGTATGGGTAATGCGGCATTAATATTCATAACCGTTGAGAAGAGGTTGAAGGAGCGGGGGAAAGAAGCGAAGCAGCGGGTAGAGGAATATAGATGGCCTCACGAACTCTATTGAGTTTTCTTATGTCAATTGTGTTATATTTTCCCATCCCCCGTTTGTCTGTTTCTTATCGCACATGCAAGACCTAATTCTGCCCCCTCCTGATACTCCTTGAATTAAATTGACTCTGTTGTCCTCCAGATCAGATATAATCTTTTCTTTTTTTGAATTATCCTTTAAATGTAGCGGAGAAAAACAACAAGACTTGAAATAAATTGCTAAGATGAACTATGTCAAAAACATTCATAAGAGGACTATTAATTTTTATTTTCTCCCTTATCAGGAATTGTAAACTTCGTTTCGGAAAATTTTTTTTTCTTACGTATTATTAAATGATTTTTCATTTATCCTTATAAAAAATATTTCTCGGAATCCTCTCTCTAGATTAGTAGAACAAAAAATTAAATTTGGCATTTTGTCTCAAAGATGTTTATAACACAAAGATTTAAACATTTATTTTAGTTCAATCGTAGCTAATTTCTAGACTGTGAGCTAAATTTATGTTGCAATGAAACTCCTTGGTACCCGCTTTAGATCTCTCTCCTGCAATAACTCACATTATATCTGAAATATTGAATCATCATAAAAAGAAACCTTGCTAAAGGTTCGAATACCGGGTTCAAATCAATTATTTAATCTGTTAACAGCCGCCGTTGGACCCCGTTGGATCTACATAGCTAATACATTATAGACTTCATACTTCCTAGTATTTTTGAAATAGTGGATCGCCATGGATATTGTTTGTGACTTGGACATTGATAATTCTGATACTAATAATACGTAAC
Source organism: Troilus luridus (assembly GCA_964056705.1). Taxonomy (NCBI): domain Eukaryota; kingdom Metazoa; phylum Arthropoda; class Insecta; order Hemiptera; family Pentatomidae; genus Troilus; species Troilus luridus. The sequence goes on along the minus strand of OZ057412.1, from coordinate 101,740,260 downwards.
TTATTATTCATATTTAAAGAAATTGAAATAGAAGTCAAAAATTTAATAATAACAAAACAATTGTATTTTAGAAGATTTATTTAATTTGGAGGACAAAATAGTTTAATACTACTTAAAACAGCAATGAAGGACTCTTATTCGTGCACCCGCTACTATAAAAACTATAAATATGAAATTATAACATAATTTCACATAAACAATAACACAAGTTTACATTAAGAAAAATAACATAAATATGAACTCCATTTGATGGTTTTTTACATATAATTTACACAAATTGACTTTTTACGTATAGATTGAAACAATAATTTAAAACTTTTGGAAGTATTTCAAGGTTCTTCTTAAGAGGACGGCAATTCCTTAGTGCCATTCTATTAATTTTAAATACACAAAAAAATTGAAAACAGCAAAAATAATCCAGAAACAATTTAATAACGAGCTCACACATAGCTCAACAGAGACGAGTGATATATATGAGATAAGCGGTTTCATGGTGATCCGCTAAATCACAAGTACCGAAAATGTTCTACTTTATGGTTTGTTCCCTTTAAAAGCGTGTTTTTTTTTTATGTTTTTTTAACTTGTACCACTACAACCCGTGAAGGGGAAAGTAGAGTCTGTACTTTTTCTTGTACCGCGATTGTGCAGGGAGGCGATTTGTCCTAGATCACGCTCAACCGCCAGGTTTCCCCCTTAATTTGGGTACCTACTTTTTAGAGGCTGGGTGAAGGTCCCCAGATCCCATATGATCCATTTTCGACATGTTTTTAACAATAATTTTTTTTAACAAATTAAAAATAGTACTGACCCAGTAAAACGGCCTTTTTTGCAACTAATAACAAGTGTGAAGAATTTTGTTATTTGTGTTCTCTTTTTTTATATAACATATAATTATCCTTTTGGGGTAGCATTTCTGATAAGAGAGATAATAGATGCAGACGGTTTTGCGAGGAGGGGAGATAGACACATATAGCGCACAGTGGAAGGGAACAGGGAAACATTAAACGGTGGAAGTAAGTTATTTCAATTAAGATATTGTGGAATGGTACGCTCCCCCCTTGCCGCCCCACTCCACCCCCCCCAGGACGAGGTGTAGCTAATGAAATTATACACTAGCTCTCTGCGGGGGCTCTTTGAATAACAAGATAAGGAGCCTTCTCCTCCTCCGGGTTTAGCCTCTGTAATGGCGCCTCCTCTTAGGTCTCGGCTACTCTTTCACCACTAACTCTGTTTGTATAGGTGATGGCTTCTTCCGCTAGTCTCAAGTCACTCTATGATCTTAGTGTCTGACCTATTTCAATGCTAGTTTATTTTATTAATGCTCTGGTTTAATGGAAGAAGAGTACTAACAGAATAATACAGAACTCCTTATGTTGTGGATTCTCTCATATGTCTCAACCATATATTTTTTATACAAAAATATAAAATACAAAAATAGTAAAAAAAAAACTTTTAAAAAATATACGTTTCAACAGGAAACAAAAAAAAATTATATTCAATGAACATAAACATATAACTATAGTTTTGAAATTAAAAAATATTTTTCTATGTAATAATTGTTAAGATTTTTTTAAGATATTTTCATAATGACTCTAATGTTTCAAATCTGGTGTAAAAACAAGCAATTACCAGTTGACCTTTCGCCTATTCAGGCATTATCAAGACACAAAAAAGACTAAGATCAATCACATCTCAAAGAAGAAGTGCAATACATCCCAACAGATAATCGCCCAAATAGGCTCATAACCTGAGACCGCACTTCCACCCCAAGACGTTCAACCCAAAACTATTGTTCAACCTAAAGGACTCTAATTTATTTAGCGTGTTTTAATCATGGTGGCATACATAGATTAATCTTTGAGACAAGCTTATAACTATTAGCAGGATCTACAGGGGAGTTAGGTATATTTTTCAGAAAAAGAATATTAGTTTTAAAAAAAAGAGGCTTTTGTAGCTAGCCGAACTGAAAAAACAAGTGAAAAACACGCAAGCTGAACTATAAAGTAGAAAATAAGTAATATTCTAAAGAAAATATTTAAAAAAACAGTTTAATAGAAAACAAATCTGAAAAGTAGAAAATGATTTTCGGTCAGTTTAAATTAAAAATAGATCGATGGACAAAATAATTCATTCAATCGTAAAAAAACATGACTAGCTTTTTAAGATATTTTCATAATGACTCTATTTTTACCAGTACCATGTAAGTAATTCATGTTCTTAATTCATGTGTTAATTCATGTGTTAATTCATGAACCGTTTTCTAAGGTAGTTTAGATTTGATACTACTGGAGGTGCATCTCGCGTATCGTATGTCGCTTACAATATATTGCTAATCTTTGATCACTTAATATGAACGCGGCATTAGGTTTCCCAAGCCCTTCTCAAGCATAATCACCGCTCTATTGGTGGAAACTTAGAAACATACCTGAAACTTTACTACCATCAAACATGTAATAAATAGATGTATCCATAAGTTATAGACCAGCTCTTTTCAATATAGGGAAGATACCTTGAATCACAAATTACTTTTATTTATTTAAAAAAATAATATAACCTTATGACAGCACCGTTATTCGTATTTTTAGAACTTGAATGTTATAAAGTTGTTTAAAATATAAAATTATTTTTAATCGAATAAAAAAACATATATAATTTTTTTATTGTCTATCTTTGCATAATTAATAATCCTTCTTGTACCATTTCTTTTTAAATTTACAAAGCGATCTTTCTACTAAGTTTTTTTTCTACGCCATTCTTACTGCTCTTGTGATTCATCATTCTTCTTATAAGTTCAATATGTTCCTTTTACAATTCAATAGCTCACATCTAATCGATACAAAGTAATTCATCAGTATTCTTTTGGTAGTCTTAGTTTTATCTAAGAATTTATGGTTTTTGTAATAGTTTCTTTATTATACCTAATTATTAACCCTTTAACTGCTAGAGAGGATGCCGGCGCAAGGGAACGTGCCCCCTGTGCTAAAGACGATATATGCCGTCCTGCATCACTGCATCAAGAAACCGAAAAAGGAACAAAGCAGAGTTGGGAACTTGAGAAGAATACATGACATAATAACCTAGTAATAAATAATTCCTTATCTGTTTCAGGAAAGCAAGCCAAGAACTGATCAGATTAGAAGTAACAGCCTAAGTATTACTTAGGAAACTTTCGAAAGTAGCGTTAGAAATGACCAAAAGTTTTAGAAAGCTGTACCGTGCTTTCCTTTATTAAAGGCGTAAATGGTGCGCGTGACCTGGACCCTTATTCCCGACATAATAGCTTCTTAGTCCTCACACTTCACAGCTGATATTGCCTTTCTGCTATGTTGTCTCTGATATAAAATCGATGAGCTTTTTTGACATAAAAACATTCAAAGCATTGAGACGACAACAAATATGTATTTAAACCATTAATTTTTAACACAATTAAAAATTATAGGTTTTGATTTGAATAAAACCTCACACTTCTGGCAGTTCATTACACATTTAACTAAAAGTCATCAAAACATTTTATTCGCATTGAGGTGAAAATAATAATGAATTTTAAAAAATAAATGTATTGAAATTTACTACTGTATAATAATAATCAAAAACATACAATACTGTGAACGGGTCTGGGGCTCAGTACACGGTAGAGACTACTGTTTCAAGTACAACGGTTCTGCAGGGAGGGGATTTACCCTAGATCACGCTCAACCGACAGATTTTACCCCTTATTTTGGGTACCCACTTTATACAGACTATCTGAGCCCCAGGACTGACCTAGATCTCATATTATCCATCTCCGGCTGCAAACAGACTAAATAGAAGTCTTGCCAGCTGCGGGATTTGAACCAGGCAACAAAGTACCACTGAGCCACTCCGCTTCTTAAAATAATTATAGTACATCAATTGAATATATTGATGAATATATATGAATGCGAAAGGAAAATAGAAAAAATACCCACAGGTAGTACTAGAAAAGGTTAAGTAAAATCTTCATTGCTTACAGATTAAAAAAAAAAGGGTTCCAATTCATTCCAATTGGTTTATCTTCCAGTTAGTTATGCCATCAACAGAAAAGTTTATTAAAAAGTTTTTCGTAGTATCAGTTTAGGAGTAACAATACCCTATCGCTCAAAATATATTTCACCACTACCATAGAATATAACTACATTTTCTCGATTTTGCAACCTACATATAAATTCATTCTCGGTTATCGATATTTTCCAGTGATTTTATTGGACATAACTGCTATTCCCGAACTTCCGGGTCTTTGAATGTTAAATGTATTAAAATATAGCGTTCCATCATTAATTTTTTATTTGAATAAAATTACGAATAATTATCTAAATAAATCCGTAATATACTAGACATTTTAAGAGAAATGTTTTAAAGTGTTAAATTATAAACGATAAAACGATATGCCATAGTTAAAGTTACAAACATTCTATGCATTGTAGTATTTCTCATAAAATGCTTGCTACATATAACTATATGAATATCTGTAATTATTCAAATTAATATTTAATGATAAATAATACACTTTACATATAAGATATTTCATAGAATAAAATGTAGACAGCTTATTTTCTTCATTTTTAAAGTGAAAACTTCTTTTGGCACACCGCACACACATTTTTTCGTAGGTATTAAGTTAGCCTGACCCGTCACGCTCTGAGTTGAAACTCGGGACCGCTGAGTGTACCCCAGCGAGAAAGATACAAGGAAGCAATAGATCATTTGTTGATATAAAACTAATAGAGAAGCTGTAAAGGTTACAAAAATTATTGTGTGCTTAAACTTGAACTATATTTCTTGTGTTAAATTATTATCTAAGTTGACTCGTCTAAAATCTTGTTTTCGGCACTTAACACATAGTGAACTAAGGCATCGAAATGATTATACTTCAATCAATAATATTTATTATTGATACGTAATAATTATTATTTTAACAATTACTTGGTTTACATTGTGAGGTTAGTGTATGAAGTTAGTTGTTTATCGTACTAATATTATATAGTGAAAAAACGTTATAAACATTAAACATTAAAAAAAACATAATTATTCCCTAGATGCATACATATAAATATAGGTATATATAATATAATTAAGAAATAACCTCACTTTTATTAGTATTTGTTAGCTTTTACTTTCCCATATTAAAAAATAAATAATCTTATTATAAAAAGTAATTCGATCGTATAGGTAAGTCACTTACGGTGTATATGTATATATATATATATATATATATATATATATATATATATATATATATATATATATAAAATTAAAAATTAATTTCATTAAATTAACCTAACTTTTATTCTCTGTTAACTTTTCCTTTCCCATATTCAAAAATAAATATGTTTGAGACACAAGTTCTTTTTATGAGTAATAATAATATGACGTATGAATGCTGGAATGCTGTATTTTTCAGATTGCAAAATCGATGATGGATCGAAACAACAAACTCAATGACGAATTAAAACGAAAGAGGAAATTAGCTAATGCATGCTTAACAAAACATCGTAAAAAAAAAAGCTCAGCATTTACCATTTACATATTACCTCATCAAAGTGTAAATAAAGTACTTGAATTTAGTTAATCGGAACTTAGATAAATTACCTATGATCTTGATTGGAGATTTCAATATTCAATATTCAATATTTCACAAGAAATATCAAAGCCTTTAATTGATTTTTTAAAGATCACATTGGATTTAAATATGCCAAATAATAAAAACGAAAGTACAATAAAATACGGAACTACAATTGATTAATTTTTTTCTAGATTTATAAGTAAAATTCAATCAAAAGTATTTAGAAAATTAAAAACTTGATTTATATAGAATTAAATAAATAATAACTTTAATTTCTGACTTGTTTCTCATTTATTCTACTAATACGATTTATAATAGTACATCATTATACATAATATTATTAACTATATATATATATATATATATATATATATATATATATATATATATATATAAATCGATTGCGATTACCAATGAAGTTTTCACTTCTGCCGTGCGGTCTTAAGCACACATTCTATTTTTCTGTAATTTTATTTGAAAGTTAGATACATATTTTTGAATAATCTGTTATTAATGATAATAATAACTAATCGTTTAAACTGAATATTGCCTGTTGGAAATTTATATTAAGAAAATTCCAAATCATTTTTTTCAAATCTAGGGTCAATATATAATCTTTATATTTATTTTACTATTACTAAAGCTCCCATGGATTTTTTTCTGGAGCTATAATTTATTCTAATTAATATGGATTAATATGCAAAAGAATTCCATAACTGCTAGAAATTCTAAAACAAGGCGCATGTTGATACTCTGCATGCAAGACCTTCCAGTTGTGCACACATTGCATACCTGGCATAATGAAGGAGCTGTTGTTAGTTGATCGCCTGTACATACTACCATCATGCATGGTGTAAGGAACAATGTATTAGTTTTAAAAAAAAGTTTTGTTTAAATACATAACTATTTAATATTAAATAGTTAATATTCGATACATTTAAATATTAAAAATATTTTAAATAATGAAATCCTGAATATTTTCTAGTTTTAAGGATATTATATAATATTATTATGTGACTTTTTAAGTCTGCGTACTTCTATTATTTCGTTTAATGTAGTATTACTACATTACTTCTAGTAAACGTAAATTATAACCTAAACTATGTTTCGATCTGGAATTAAATAAGAATAAATTTTGGCTTGTTCATCGTCAGTACAATTGTAATTTGTGGATTTGATGAATAGTGCATACTGATTGCTTAACAATGATTTAATCTAATGAGTTCAGACATTTTGTTAAAGTTTTTAACAGTCAAATATAATATTGCAGTCATATCCATATTGTTTAAAATTCTAAAACATTCTATACAGATTAAAATGAAAAACGAAATTGAGTGTGCTATGGTCAGTTGATGGCTTAAAGTCGGTTTGTATTATTTTTATGTAAGTGCTAAGATGCAGTTAATATTCTTAATATTTTTGGCTGAGTAAATTGCAGTTTTATTATCGATATATATTTCGCGAAATCTGTGGGTTTTGAGTCAATGATTATATTGTCGAATGTGATTTTCAGTTTTGAGGATTACAAATGAATACAACAGTACAATTTTTTTCTTTCCATTTTTACCTATGTACACCAGATCATCCGTTGTGCTAGCATTAGGCCCAGATAGGGTATCATGATGATTATGGTCAAAAACGACATTACTTGATACAAGAACTACTTCATTCAGCAATCCGCATTTTTCTGAGCAATAATGTTCTGTTTATCAATATATGTTTAATCTCTATTTTTTTTTTTTTTTTTTTTTAATTTATTTATTGATATCTACAACTGTATATAAAAAAAATACATCTAGTAAATGGGCTAAGCGATACAAAATGACATGTGAAAATGACATGTAGAGAAACTACCCACTGGTAGTACTCAAATCACAAGTTCAACTAAGAAGTCACGGGGCCATCTTCTTTTCAGACGCCTCGGAGGATTATCGGGAATTGAAGTGGAAGCTAGGTTTAAAACCAGAGGGTTTGAGTGGAAATGAAGTTTGTTATGAAAGGATAGATAGCGGTTTCGGGCCAAATCAGCAACAAATGGGACATTAAGGTCGTTATGGATGATTTTATTCTTAACAAAATAAGGAGCATTAAGGATTTTACGAAGGATTTTGGATTGTAGGGATTGGATACGAGAGGAATTCGATGGCTTAGTGGAGCCCCAAAGCTCTACTCCGTAGGTCCAAATAGGTCGTATGATGGTCATGTAGATGAGTCTTTTGTAATAAATTGGGAGCTTAGAGCGTTTGTCTAGTAAGTGTTGAAGTAGCCTGAAACGTCGAGCGGTTTCTTGTCTTTTCAGTCTCGTATGAGGATTCCAGGTTAATCGTTTGTCAAGATGCAACCCTAAGTATCGAATCTGTTCTACAGGCACCAGTGGGATATTATTAAAGGATACTGAAGGGCAGGAAGTCATTGGTTTACGACGTAAGGTAAAAGTGATTTGATGCGATTTTTGAGAGTTTATTTTAATTCTCCAGTTTTGACACCATTCTTCAAGATCAGTTATATGGGATTGGAGGCTTTGGGATGCAATAATTGGATTGGTGTTGACAGATAATACACATGTATCATCAGCATACGTGGTAAGGATAGTATTAGGATGAGTTGGGATGTCAGCTGTATAAACTGTATAAAGGATTGGGCCAAGGATGCTACCTTGAGGAACACCAGCAGATTGGGAAAATAGGGATGAATAGACATTATTATGATTTACTTGGAAAGTTCTGTTTGTGAGATAGGATTGAAGGATGAGAAAGTAGGTAGGCGGTAGGAATTGACGGAGTTTGTAGAGTAATCCCGGATGCCAGACACGGTCAAATGCCTGTTCCACATCAAGAAAGACGCCCAAACAATATGATCCACGTTCTAATGCAGAGGAGACTACATCCACCACACGATGACATTGCTGAATAGTGGAGTGGGATGCTCGGAATCCAAACTGGTGATCTGGTATTATGTGATTTGCATCAAGGATGGGGTACAATCGTTTTAGGATGAGTTTTTCTAGAATTTTACCCATGCAAGGTAGAAGAGAGATAGGACGGTAAGAGGAAGGGTATTCTGGTTTTTTTTTAGGTTTGGGTATCATTTTTACAATGGATAATTTCCAGAGGTCAGGGAAATATGTGGAGCGGAGTACAGCATTATATATATAGGTAAGGTATAGAATGGCTTTTCTAGGAAGATGTTTTAAGATATGAATTGTAATGAGGTCGTGCCCAGGAGATTTGCGGGAAGGTAATCTGTGAATAATGTTGGATATTTCTGTAGGATGGAATGCTTTGGGTGGAAGGGACATTTGGAGGGGAACATCTATCGCTGATTTTATATATTCAATATGAGTTGGGTTAATGATATCAGGATGTGGATGAAAGATTGTGGAAAGGTATTGACCAAATAACTGTGATTTTTCTCCGTCAGATCTTGTCCAGTTATTTGATTCAGTAAGTAGTGGATGATTAAATTCTTTGAACTTTAGGAGTTTTTTTGTGGTTGTGTTTTGTCAGTGGTTGTGAGATTTTCAGTCCAGGTAATTAAATTTTGAATTTTGAACTTCTTGATTTCTGCTTTTAATTTGTTAGTTAATTTTGTGTAGGTAGTTTTATCTGCTGGATATCGAGTTCTATGCCACTTCGATCTTGCTCTGCGTTTTTCTCTTAATAAGATACGAATATGCTGTGGCAAATCAGTATGTTGATAGCTATTAATTGTATGATTTGAGATGTTATCATGTAAACTGCTTCTGATTGATGTTGTAAGTTTTTCTATGGCTGTATTAATGTCTTCTTTTGTCTTTAGTGAAATTTTTAAGTCCAGTTTATCCTCCAAGTCATAACAAAAACCGTCCCAGTTGACACGTCCTGTAATCAATGTGGAAGGGGAAGGCTTGGGAGCGAAACTAGAGTGCAAGAAAAGGAGGACTGGACTATGATCAGATGAAAGGTCGTCCAAGGATTCAATATTGGCTTGTGCGGGTGAAATTTGGGATGTAACAAATATGTCAAGGATGTCGGGACGTTTTTTGAGGGATGTAGGCCAATAGGTAGGATTTGCTGGGGCAAGGATAGAGTAGCTCTTTGAGGATGTGAGAGAAGATAGAATATTTCCACGGGAGTTGGATGTTCGACAACCCCATCGTTGGTGTTTAGCATTGTAGTCTCCTCCAGCAATGAAGCGCGGTCCTAGGGATTGGAATAAGGAATCAAGGAGGTTATAAGAAAGAGAATTGCCAGGAGGACAGTATACAGCTGAAAATGTGATATGGAAAGGACGAGTCGTTAAGGTTACTGAGGTTGATTGAATAGCATCAGATGGAGTGGAAGGAATAAGGGAATGGGATAAGTTTTTATGGATGAGAATACAAGATCCGGCATGTGAAGTGTTGTCTGGATGGTCTGATCTATATGTGATGTAGTCCCGTATGTAGAAATGTGTGCGGCGAGTGAAGTGTGTTTCAGTAAGTAAAGCAATATCTATTTGGTTGTCGTGTAAAAATATATCAAGTTCGTCACGGTGATTATGCAGTCCATTAGCATTCCATAGGACGATAGCTAGGGGCTTTATGCTCATCGTGGGTAATTAAGTGGAACTTCGGTAAGGATTCTCGTGAGTAGAATGATGAGAGGCTTGATAGTCTCTTGGAGATCTTTCAGGAAGGATGACAGGATTGAATTTGTCGATGGAGTTTTGGATTTGGACTGGATATGGGTCTGGAGTTTGATATTGATAATTAACGGGTAAAGGAAGGTTGGCTGGGGGTTGTACCCGAGGTGCTGGATTTACATTCATTGTTTGATGAACTGAAGGATTCATTTGATTGTTGTGATTGGAAGGGGTAGGATATGGTTGCTGTGGCGGTAGTTTGACTATTAAGGTTTCAGGATGGAGAGGTATATGCTGACGTAATCTCTATTTTAAATTCAATTCCCTTGTCATGTCGTATCCGAGAGTCTTGGATAATATGCCCAGGTTTAAACCACCTTTTCTCTTCTAAACACAGGTCTCATTAAAGTGTTTACGTTCTTTACACGTATTACACATTTGTGAAAGATTTTGTGAGATCACTGATACCGGTCTAAGGTAGTGGCCTGTAGTTATACCCAAGTTTGTTGTTTAAATGAGTATGTATAGTGCATACACAGACTATTCAACGTGGGAACCAATGTTGAACCTAGCGGCATTTCAGCAATGACTGGTAGGATTGAAGAATTACATGGTTGTTGACCGGTTGAGCAGAAGTGGAAAAAAACAGACTTTTTATCGAATTATCGAATGGCAGCAAGTATACATCATTTGCTTATTGTTTTTATTCAGGAAAACATCGATTATTTAAATTAAAGATAATAGTACATGTATATACAATAATAGTAGGCGACAATGTTTACCATCAAACTACATCGGCTGTTATGTTATGTGTGGTTTACCACCACGATATAGCGGTAACCTACGGTACATATTTACATAACATACTCTGATTAACAGGTAACAAGATAGTTGTTAGGGGAATCAAGCGATGCTCCGCGTTAGACAGCATCACTTTGACCTGTATGCACAGGTTGTGCAGGTGACCTGTCTGTATGTACCAAACCGTTAATAAATTCAGAAAACACTACCAGTCGTAAATAAGACTACATCTTTATCGAACGAATACTATTCTCTTTATATTCAAAACTTATTTATAATACGAGTATATAACATTCACTAGCATGCATATATAAAACAATTGTTACAATATTGTTTCTATAACATCAAAGGATTTTGATAATCTACTTGATTAATATGCTTACACAATATCGTCGTTTGTGTTCGTAATGTAATTAACATAACAGGCTTAACTGGAGAACTAACAATTATGCGACATAATTTCGCAACCCTAACTTACTAATTCTGCTAACAGTTAGATGCATACTAAATATAATGTATCACTATTTCAACATCTCAATTTCTATTCAAATTGCGACCTGCATTCTGGCAGAAATGGGTCATTGGAATAGGGCGTTGTAGAATTTAATTTCCCTTCCCGTTTCACAGAAATCCACCCCCCGTTAATTATTATTATCATTAACCTTTTAATGACTATTTCTTTGATGAAAGAAATCCTTTTTGGGTAGTAATTGTATATTTTTCACTACAGAGCATCTCATCCTTTAGAATTTTCTTCCAAGTTACATCTATACGAACAAAATTATGTTTATATTTTTTCAACTATCACCATATAACAACAAGCCTAATGGATAACATAATTAGTCATATATATTTTTAAAATTTATTTAATGAAAATGCAACTGTATTAAAAAATTGCAACAAGTAAATATAATAATTGGTACATATTAGCATGAAAGAAGTAGAGAAACTACCCAGTGGCTGTACTGAAATAATAAGTTCAACTTAGAAGGTCATGAGGCCATCTGCTCTTAGAAGCCTCAGGAATTGAAGAGGTTGCTAGGTGTTACGGCCGCTCAGTTTTTTTTAATAACATGTTCATGTTTGATAATTTTTTTGTTTCAATTATTTTGTATTTTTTATTAATTTAATTTCAAATGAAATAAATCATATGTAAAAATACTTCAACGTAATATTTGTTTGGATTTAAGAGTGAATTAATCGAAAACAGCTGTGAGACTTCTTTTTTATTAGCCAAAAGTTGCTAAATCCTAAGTGTTGTCTCGGTTAGCGTACCTCACGGACCTACCTTACAGCAGTCAATTTCATTGTTGGCTTCAATAGCGACCCGCGCGGTGCAGTTTACACCAATCATATAGTATTTTATCAGTGTGTTCATTGCGTTTACACCAGAGGGAACTTCTATCAAGAAACCCGTCTGAAGAGTGAACAAGGAGGGAAAGGAATCAGTGGGATGTTATTAAACTATACAGGAGGTAAGGAAGTCATTGGTTTACGACGGACTGTAAAGGTGATTTGACGGGATTTGTGAGAATTTATTTTAATCCTTCAGTTTTGAAACCAAGCCATATTTAAAAAACAACAAATATTTGGTGTTTCGCTATTTCAAAGTTATCATTTTAACGATTTAGTTATATCTTCGATACAAAGTTAATGTGAAAAACTTCTTATTTTCGGAAAAGTGAAAAAACTGTTTCATGGTTCATTCAAAATCATTGCATATCGTTAAACCTATGTTACCTATGTCATTATCATAATTGTTGTGTCTTATAGATTACTCAATACGAATTTCATATTAATTATTAATCCTAAAAATACATCAGTCTTTTTAAAGATTTTTATTTTGTCATATTGCCCAAAGTCCATTTTAATATTTAAAGCTCAAAAAGCTTGAGATTAAAGCAATTCGATTCGAAGAATGGACGATCTTGGACAAATAGTTCCAAATAGAAAAACGAATCTAAACGAACGAATGGAATTTATAATTCCATAAGCATAGAGTGACGATAAATATATAAACAAACTACACAAGAAATAATTTATCAGAAAATGTAGAGTGATAATCAGATGGAAGAAACCAACTACAACTGAATAGTTGTGGAAACAATTTAAAGATAATACATCAAAATACGGGTTGATTAAAACTAAGTAACATATCTAAATTTTTATTAATTTGATGATGCGAGGCACTCCTCATCATTTTATGGCTGTACTGTACCGAGATCGCTCCTCGGAAATATGACACACTGAAATTGTCACCTTACACTGTATATATTTAGATGGATCTGGGTGATGCATGATCTTAGGAAATCTCTGCTTCCACAGTAAAAAAATTGTCAATACCGATAAAGGCAAATTCCAACGTTTAATATCCAAGGAGTTTATTCTATTATACGAATTTTTATGTTTTACGATGTTTTATTTATCGATTTATGTTTAGTCTCGTCTATTTTTAATCCTACCTCCTTGCTATCCGTTGCTCTTGGAGAATTCGTCCAGGTTTTAACCACATTTTCTCATCTAAACTTTCTGGAGGATTCCCATTAGCTGACTGTCAGTTTGACTATTTTCAGTTTTTATTTCAACGAGTTCCAAGCTTTTATGTCATTCAACTAAGATATATTTATTTTATATGGGTTGGTTTATCTGTTCTGGTTTTGCCAACTAAATTTGGACTTAGTATTTACTGAAGGTTGGATAAAAGTTGGGTAAACATCAACTTTCGCGTTTTGTATACGTACAGCCAACTATAGCATAAAACGATTTGTTTTGGCAATACAACAGATCACAAAACTTGACATGAAATTAGCTCAGAAAGATAATGGTAGCGAGTGAAAACGTTGATAGGTTCGAGGTGACAGAAATCGAATCCGATCCGGCCTCCAACAGGTTGCCCCCGGCAGATTAAGCCTGTCAGTTAGGGGCTGATCGCTCAGTTCCATAATGGTCACTTCTCTCTGGTCACTGCTATTAAGTCCAGTCCATTAAGTGCTCAATTTAAGTTACTTTGACAGGGAGGGGCCACTTACAGCTATTATATTTTTCTAGCGAATATTGCTGAAAAATCTGATAAATTAGCAGTTTGGTAACCCTAGCACTAACCCTGACACAACAAATATCATAATGGAGTTCTAGTGTCATTTTAATTTATGTATCGAACAATCTAATGTGAGACTCTTAAAAAATAACCTAAAATATAGAGAAGAAGTGACTAAGCCTCTATTGATGAATAAAACTTCAACAATCGTTCCTTAGAACTTCTTAAATTTTGGTACTATAAATGCCAAAATGTCCTAAAATCATTCATATTTTAATAGTTTAGTTATACCAAAGACCCAATCACGTAATGCAATTTAGTAGAATTTAGTTAATTTATTGTTTATTCATTTAATGTCCCTTTATGCTGCTATGGGCGATGCTACAGTGGGTGCCGAAATTTTGCCACCCATGGTATAATTAGGATAATGATCGGTAACGAGTACCTGACGCCGAAGATTTTATCGCTCCGTTTATTAAATACCAAGGCCACTTATTGGGCTGCGAACTCACTGCCATGGCCATACTAGGTAGTTAAGCTAACCACTACACCACAAGTTTCCCATGGTAAAATCTTCTAGGCAGCCGCCACGCCTTTTGAATAGACTCGGATGTCCCATTATGAAGTAGCTGATATATAGCAAAGTAAAACGAGACTTTTTAACACGCGACATAGGCTGGCAGGAAAATGATTTCCACAGGGTATACCTCGGTGAAGAGATGACTACTGCCTACAGACGTCTATACTGATTGGCCAGATAGAAGAGAGCAGAAGGGAAGCTGAAGTACGTCTGGTGCGCCGGTGGCAGAGTGCGGTGCCGGAAGGATGACGGCCATCCTGTTATTTATATCGACCAACCATCAGACTTAGATGTATTCTGTTGGAACTTTCAATGGTCCTCAGTAACAAATATGCTTTTTTTGTGTCAATATCTACTAATATTTTATTTTATTGATGTTTAGTTTCTGCTAACCTTTTTCCCTTTAATTCCTTAAATTTTACAACACAATCGGCTAACCTTGGACTTATTATAATTTTAAAAGCCCATATTGTAATTTTAAATTTTAATTTTTACATCAGTTCATCCATTAAACTACTCTTTTCTTTCAGCATCTTCCGTTCTCATTCTGATAATTCCGTGATTACCAATCCCATAAGTATAATCTCCTGATCTCTTGTCAAGTTAATTCCCAATCCTTACCTGCCCATTTCGGTGAATTTAAAGATTATTTCACCCACAACTTTTACCATATTATTGCAGTCTCTGAAACTTGGCTTAAACCACTTACTTTCTTTCCTCCTCCATCACCCTACCTGTATATGTACCTGAGTATATGTTGTATATGAGTATATATATGTTAATTGGACCGGTGGAAGGCATAGGTCTTTATGTCCATCAAACCCTAAAAGCTCGAATCCTTGAATCCTCTCTTCCATCTGAAGTCCCTCATATTGAATTCCTTTTCACCGAAATATCCTGTAATGGATACCCGCTCCTGTACGTAGTTGTGTACCGGACTCCTTTAGTGCCTTTTGACTCTACCCTTGAATCTACCCTTTACAATAATATTCCCTTCTATTTCTGGCGATTTCAACACAAATCTCCTTGTTAAATCAAATGACACCCTTTACCTGGAAAATCTCTTCCACTCCTTAAATCTCTCCATTGTTCCATTTTCTCCTACCCAGCATACCCATCGTTCAGACACATGGTTAGATCTGTATGTCATCGATTCTCCTCAGAAACTATTCTCCCCTTCTCAATCGTCCGTCCCGTTTCTTTCTTCTCACGACCTAATCCAAATTGCATATAATATCCAATCTCTGAACAAACTATCTAAAACCTTTACCTTTCGCAACCTAGATGCTATCAGTCGCGAAAGCATCTTGCATTCCCTTGAGCCCCTGAATTGGAGGGAAATCTATTCCTGTCCCACTATTGTTTTCATGGTTGGCACACTTACTCCTATCTTGTTAGAATCCTGGACACCCATGCTCTTCTCAAAACTACAACCTTCCGTCGATTACACGCTCCTTGGATGGGTCAAAACATAAACGAACTGCAGTGGAAGCGCGACGCAGCTCGCATACGGTATAGACGGACAAGACGGATCGACGATTATCAAGTCTTGAGGTCTCTTCGCAACTTAACGCAATCAACAATAAGGCAGGCGAAATCCAAATACTTTCATGAAGCCCTTTCCTTCGTGCCTGATCCTAAATCTAAATGGCAAATCCTTCACAAACTCTCACTTTATAAACCCCTTCCCATGTAATCTTTGCGGTTTCACTTGATGAATTGAATACCCATTTTTTCTCTTTTTCTACTAACTCACAATCCACTTCTCCTACTTTCTCAAAAGCACCATAATTTAACCATAACAACTTTTAATTCTCCGACATTTCGCCCACTGACCTCCTCCCTAATGAAATCCCACTCTAATTCCACCGGTTCTGACGGCATTCCCGCCAAATTGTTAAAAATATGCATCTCGAAATTCTACCTGCTCTCCTCTACATTTACAAGTTTTCCCTACAAAATGCAGTTTTTCCCTTCCTCCTGGAAAAAAAGTAATAGTCCGTCCTATTAACAAATCACCCAATCCCTCAAACCCAAATGATTTCCGGCCTATCTCTATACTCTCTAACCTTTCCAACCCCTCGAAAGAATAGTTCAATCCCAAGTGTCAAATTTTTTGGAACAGTCCGAACACCTTCATCCACTTCAATCAGGCTTCCGTCCTAGCTTTTCCACTCAATCTGCCCCCGTTAAAATCACCACCGAAATGCATACTGCCATGGGCGAAAAAAAATGAACAGTGTTATTTCTACTCGACTTTTTAAAAGCTTTCGATTCGCTGCACCATTCCATCCTTTTCTCTAAACTAAAATCTCTTTCTTTTACCAACAGTTCCATACTCTGGGTCCAAGCTTTCCTCTCGGGTAGGACTCAAGCAGTCTCCATCCCTAATCAACCACTATCCTCTTTCCTACCGCTGAACTAAGGAGTGGCGCAGGGTTCTAGTATTTCCCCACTCCTTTTCAACTGTTACATCTGCATCTGAGATAATATCTGCATTCGAAAAAATTCAAGGTGACCTAGATAGGATCAGTGCCTGGGGAAACTTGAATAAACTGTCGTTGAATGCCGCAAAAACTCAGGCCATCCTAATTGGTTCCAGCACCCTTCTTAAATCTATTAAGTGACTTCCACAATTAACATTAAATGATCATCCTATTGCTTTCAGTCCCTTTGTTAAAAACCTCGGGATCATTTTCGACCAATCCCTCTCGTGGAAACCCCAAGTTTCCCAAATTTCCCGCAGAACAATAAGCTCTCTAAAGTTATATCACCGTTCCAGGCATCTTCTAACACTACCTATCCGTAAGC
Source organism: Troilus luridus (assembly GCA_964056705.1). Lineage (NCBI taxonomy): Eukaryota > Metazoa > Arthropoda > Insecta > Hemiptera > Pentatomidae > Troilus > Troilus luridus. The sequence goes on along the minus strand of OZ057412.1, from coordinate 101,722,848 downwards.
TCCTCATCACTTCTTTTGTCTTTCCTCGCTTTGACTATGGTTGTGTGGCATATGGTGGCCTCTCGATCAGGCTCGAGGAGAGGTTGAAGCGAATTATGAACTGTTTGGTTCGATTTGTCTTCGACGCCCCGAGGAGGTCTCATGTGTCCCGCCGTTACGCTAAGGTAAAGTGGCTTTTCCCTTCTATCTGTAGACTTAACTTCCTTGGTTCTTTCTTATATCAAACTATCAACGCACAACATCCGTCTTATATCTATAGTCTCCTACAATTCAAATCCTCTATCCAATCCCAGGGCACAGGATCTCGCCCTTCTGATCTTTATATCCGGTCCCACAGAACCAAAACTTTTGAGCGCTCCTTTCTAGCTTGTTCTATCTCTCTTTGGAACTCTCTTCCTCTCGATATCCGCCATGCGTCTTCTTTAACCTCATTTAAATACAAACTCTTACTACATCTCTGTTATTCTAAAGGGACCTGGTTCCAGAATAAAATTATTTTTCTATTCTATTATATTCTATTCTATAGCAATTGTTAAACTCATTTTCGCATTAACGTGCACGTAAACTGATTCTAACATCCACAGAAAAAGGGAACTAAATCATATTTTTATGTTTAGTTCACACCTAACAATCGTCTGCGGCAGCTGTAAATGTGAGATGTAGAACTTAAATATACTGAAAATGAGAGCTTTCAGTAAAAGATAATTGCACTTTTGTCCCCTAAATCTCTTTTCATGTACCAAGGCAACTGCAGATCAGATTTTAAAAATGAAGGAAATGTCAAGTAGAAGATGAATCGCGTTTTAAAGAACTCCTTCTAAAGGTTGCATTACTTCGAAAAATAATAATAAATGATATTAGTTGATTGCGAACTCAGATACAGGGGTTTAGGAACGGATGAAAGATTATTCAACTTATTTAACTGATACATTTAATAATTAATAACAACCTGGGAGATACATAAAAGGTGTCAAGTAGTGACCATTTTCGTTAATTCGTTAACCGACTTTCGTATTCGACAGATATCTACTTGTCATATATCGTCCAAGAGTAATAGGGATAGTCATTTTCTTCAGTTATTGTCTACTTCTGAGGAATCCTGTACTCTATTAATACTGTAATAATTTTAACATGTTAAATTTAAATATTATAAAATAATATACTTACTGGTGATTTCTTCATGTTTAAATTGTGAAATTTAGGGTGTTGCTACTTCTCAATGATGTCATTTCTAACATAAAATGCCCATTATCTGGATTTTATTTATTACCCAGTGTTAAACAGAATTTTCTTCCACATAGCGTATTATGAGATCGCTCCAACGCCGAGTATCCAGTACCCGTTTAATGTGTGTTTTAATTGTTTGTTCTCTATAATTAAATATTACAGAGGGTTTTATTGCTACTCCCCAAAGCCGGCAACCAAGGTAATGACTAGGTGTAAAAAATACGGGGGGTTAAAGAAGGTATAGGGTAATCTGAGTGGATACCTGCCCTATCATTTATGTATTATTTAAAAGAACTCCTTTCCTGCTATTACTCGCCGGTATTTTGGTTAAAGAAGTCCATTATTTCGACAAGGATGATGCTCCAAAACAAGATGGAAATGGTGTATTGAAACACATAGTCGTTTTTACTATTGAATTAAACTTCATAATTCGGAAGAAATATGGTAAAAGTTATTAAGAGGAAAGAACAGAACAATTCACCCACCTTATTTAATTTTATTCTATCCTAAAAGTGCAAGCAGTATAGCTCAGATTGTCTTTCTTCTTTTACACTTAATACAGGTCCATACATGTAATCAATAACGATACTTTTTTTTTCTAAATTTTTATGGAAATGTTCCTTAGTTTATTTCGAATCATGCTATGCACAAAGACATGAACATTTCCACTGCAAAATCATCTATTTACAACAAATACACACTTCACACGTCAACATGTCACCAAAATTGTTCATTCACTTCCCTCATATTTGTTACTTGACTCCCTATGAGATTAAAAATACGAAGGCCTAGATTTCTATTCAGAATGTAATATTTATCAAACATTTCCTGCAAATCCAAGAGAAAAATCATTGACATCTAATTTGTAAAAAGATAGCTGGTGTATATTGAAAAACATTGTTAATTTACGATTTAATTTTATTTAAGAATTCATAAAAAATATTCTAAAAATTGCTTGAAGGAAATAAAAAAAACAAATAACGTATTATTTAACCAATTGCAATCATTTATTATATTTTTGCAACCACCATAAGTTGTATTTTTTTTTATAATTTTATTTTTCCTCAGTCATGACACATATTCAGAAAAATTATAGGCATGAAATGCACCGTTAAAATATTCGTACAATAAAAAAGTACCCGAAACTTAAAATGTATTACTTTTATACTGCCATTATTTATTAACCTATATTTATAAGTATATTCGTACTCTAACGTAATTTAAATCATGAATGAATTTACGAATAATTTTCTATTTTTATCTTTTTTTTGTGTTTATACCCTTTTTTTATGGATATTTTTTAATTTCCTTATGGTTTATTTCCAGTGATGGGACAACGTTCTGCAATCTAACAGTCCGAGGTATGAATTAAATTATATTTACATACTGTTAGTATGATAAATGATGCTTGTTGATTGATTATTGTTTGGCTTTGATCTCATATGTATATATACATTCAGAGTTATGTTTCATTTTCCACAATTAATCCAATTAAATATTTATGATCTAAAATATATCTTCAAGTTTACAATCAAACTAAGACAATGAAAATAAGGCTCGTGTTGGACATAATTATTTGACAAAAATACCTAACAATGTGAAAAAGGTTTTTTTTTTTCAAATTTTGGAGTAATCTGCTTTTGGTCCTGAACGCCTCGTATATATGCACACATAAATGAATGAAACATGAATGTGAAATTGTTTTTTAACCCAAATTCGTTGTATTTTCTTATTGCTGTTTATATTCATCCACGTTAACTGCAATAAATCGCCCCTGGGTCTGTAGACTCTAATGGGGCTCACCCAGCCTCAGGAGTTGATCAGTTCAGCGCGATAGGCCACGAGGTTGTGAGGGATGATTAGGACGTTATTAATGAATATAAAAGCCTTAAAGGAACAGGGAAATCAATATCAAATATATTAACAGAATTAACAACCTTGTTTATGCTATGTGTCATAGTTAAAAAATGAAATATTTTAATTGTTTAATTATTGAAATAGTTGCTTGTATTAGTTGCATAATAACCTAGTGTGCTTAAGATCGCGGATTCGTAGCCCGCCAGGTGGCCCTGGATTTTTTGAAGGAAGTAAGAAATTCTTGGTTATGCTATTCCTCGTAGTGGACGTAAAATGGCAGTAACGTGTATGTAAAATGATGGACAAGCATGTATTCGTTATAGTTGATTATCCTGATTATTCATAGATAAGCAAAATTTAGGACTCCCGCCATTATCCAACTGTACATTGTCGTATAAAACGAAGTAAAATAAATCAACAAGCTAGACAAAGAGCGATTTATTAAAAACTTATAGTGAAAATTAGAAACATAATTAATTTATTGCTGAATATTTATGGAAACAATTTAGCGAAAGTAAGTAAAATCCCGAGCCTGTATGATTTTAGTAACTAGTTGAAAATTCCTATTCTAATTAAGTCTGGATAGGCAAAATTTAGAGCTCACACTGAAGCTTCGTCAGATCACATTGTTCAGCACCAAAATCTGCTCTGGAAAATAATGGCGTTTCCTTACTAACACGTACAGTTTTTTGTAATAATCACTATTTTTCAGGAAAATGAAGATTTTGGACGATTTTAGCCTTATTTTGTATTTTATACTTTATATACACAAGTGAATAAATCATGTTAGTAAGTTAAGCGCATTCTTTTTATTAAAACCTTATTTTTCTGTGAATACATTCATTTATCTGAAAAACTGTACGTGTAGGAATTTTTCTGATGCTAGATTTGGAATGCAGTGATAATTTTTCAAGGGCAAAACAATTTTTTTTAGCATAAAGTTGCGTTAAATAAACAAACAAACACATTTTCTAATGGTTAATAAAATAATTTCAATAATATCATTACAATAGGGATACTTTGCTTTACCAATACCCAAATGTTGTTGTTTTTTAATTCCAAGGCACTTTCAAATAGCTTTATTGAAACATTAGAGTTTTTGAGTTTTGACTTAGTTCTTTGGAGGGAACGATATATTACCAATATATATCGAAGTATTTTTCTGTTTCTAGATGGTCGAATAACTTTTAGCTACTGCTGAATAAAGGGGCTAGTTAACAATGCTCTGCCCCAGAGGAGGAGGGTCTACCGGAGGGGTTTGAGGTAAGGGGAAGCGGTTTCCCATCTGTGGTTCTAACCAGGTTAGTGGGGACACTAAACGAATTACTCCTGCCTGTCGATGAATTATTGAAAAAAAATCCCTCCATTGAGGTTGAGGAAATTTAAAGTCTCGGCCCTAATGGGAAAGGGGACGCCGCAATTTGTCCCTATTGAAGTCGCCTTCAGTGATTGACACGGACTTGGCTTATTACCGCAGATTGGTGTGATTGTCCACCTTCCGCCGGCTGATTGTGCCATTGGGAGCTTTTAGCTGGTCTTCTTTTGGTGAAGCTCCGGAATATCTGTTGGTTCAGCAGTAAACACAATAGTTTTAGTTGACGAAGAGCTTATCCGGTATTTTTATTCATTTTAAATATTGAATAATAATGATAAACAGTTAATTACTTATTCGGAATACGGTAATTGATCTAGAGCAATTTAGGTACATTAGTATGACTTTCCGATAGGCATACCTCTTGGACCGATAAGGACGCTCGCGCGTATCTTACAGATTCCAATTGTTTATAATAAAGAGATCTGCCTTGTTAATCATCATATTTATATTATATGCGTATTTATAAAATCAGATACGTTTAATTGTATAGTTTACTTGAGTTTACCAAAAAAAATATCTAAACAAATTATTTTAAAAATAATCTTATCACAAAGTTTTTTTGTGTGTGTTTTTATCACAGCTTCTCGAGGAACTCAGTTTAAAAAAAAAATTGTTTTTTAAAAACAATAAAAACTGCTTGGTCTTGACAAATCTCATCGTCGGTATCACCAATAATTCAGCACAACAATCACGTCCTAAGCACTATTCAAATTAAAAATATTTGTGTCGGCCATTTTGACTAAAATAAAATAAATATGCCTAAGAAATAAAAAATGAATTGATGCAATTATTAAAGGTCGCCCTTATCTGATATATACTAATCCGTTTAATTTCAGTTATAGTTTGAATCCAGTGTAAATTAGATTTTTTTGTTACATCAAATTACCAATTAATGAACAGTTTTACATTAAATAATTTTAAATATAATATTTTAAAAACTTACTTAGTTAGATCCGCGTATTCATGAGATACAAAACAGTTTTTTCTACCTTACAATTTATTTATTTTCGGCCAATACTATGCTGGGGTTGGGTCAAAAGAATAGAAATAAAATTAAAAAAATGTTTAGAAAAGAAATCTGAAAATTGGCAATAATCAGGAAAAAATTAACAAACATTATTTTATATCTGTATCTTGGAGTTATAGAATTCCATGTCCACTAAACAGGTAATATTTTAGGTAAATTGTCATAAATAAACACTGATCAACACTTCCAATTACTTATCAATGTCAATCAGAACTTCAGAAGTTACCTTTAAGCTGTTTCTATAAGCAACGAACAAGTTAAGGAATATTGACTCTCCTAAACATAACAAAAATTACAAAAATGCAACATGGTCTCTCTTTTTTTTTTTTTTTTTTTTACTTGTTTATCGTCAATAAAGTGACTATCCAATTAATATATTTAAATATGCATCTGTTGATTAATTAATTAGTTGTTACATGTAAATGTACGTGTTGTTGCCGTTACTATTTCTCTTATTTACCTTTTGAGGTTATTTTTATTCTTTTACGACCATCATTTCCTATTATAAACATTTTGTAGTAAAGTTGTTTTTATTTTGTTATTTATATTAAATTTTGCAATAAGACAAAGCAATCGAATATCTTTCGCCTGAAATACTCGAACATCATATGAATAGAAATTGTTTTCAGAATTGAGGATTGCTGAGCAGTCCCAATATACGGATATCGGTATGAATCAGTTTGAGCGGTATATTTTAGAATTGCGGTTGACAGCTTTGATAAGAAGCGACTTTGCTGCTAAGGAAACTCGTTAGGGAAAGAATTAGGGAGGGAAATATGGGAGGAGGACGATAAGGAGGGAAGTCTGCATCGAACCGAACTCAGTGTCTCTTTGATTTATCCGAGACGATAGGCTCATCCCAGCCGGAGTTCCTAGCCTATTCCGATGTATCCCGCTGTTGTTGTACCTTAATACCTCAGGCATGAGAGGAAGGAAGGATTAGATAGATCCTCGTTTTAAATATGATCAAAATAAGTTTTAATAAACTAAAGTTGGTGAAATCGTGTTTAAATTTTAGCCCCTGCTATAAAGCCAGCAGAGTACTAGTAAGCTGAATAAACTTCCGGTTTAGGCTACACCTACATTGGATCCGATTCGGTGCGACGTGATTCTACCACATACGATGCTGGGGTGTATACATTGTACATATTTTACAGTACATTATAGTAAAATATAAATGTATTCAAAATAATTAATAAATAATATTAATTTTATAAATTAATTTAATTAACAGCCAAGGGTGGACCTTTGAGATCTGCAGACCCTTCTGGAGCTCACTCAGCCACAATAAAGTGGAAACCCTTAATTAGGGGAAAGCCTTGCGTTTAATCGTCATCTCGGACCAATCACCTTCCTGCACAGTCCCATCATGTACTAATACCCAAGACTTATTATCGGTTTTAGTTGTCCAGGATATTTCGTGGACTACCTTAAAATATCCAAAAATCTGGAAACACTTAGATTAAATACCATTCTTTCTAATTTTTTCAGGGTTTACCATTCTTCTCCTTTATGATTGGGCTGGAGAATGTAAAAATGATAAAAGTAACAAGAAAACTCCGATTCAGGCGACCCCTCCTTTACTTTACGCAGTTCGTATCTTAAGTAGGAAAAGTTTTTAAGATAAAAGTTTCCCATTAAGAGAAGATAAACAAATTTCGGAGATACTTCCAGGGTATAAATATATACTTTGCTTCATTGCTTTTTTTTTTATGTATAAACTTTTTAATATTTGTAATCTATTTCAAACCGATATTTGAAACTGGAAGTTTTCTAATTTCCTCAATGTTGTAATATGATCAATCTTGTTCATATATAAAACATTTTAATTGACAAAAACCATTAATAAATAGTTCGTTTAAGTTTTATTAATTTCATATCCTTTTTATAAACATTTTATTGATTTTAATCTATTTCAAATCCATATTTGAAACTAAAATAATAAATATTGTTAATATTTAAATGTTCATAACAGTAAAATTCGTCAGTTAATGATTAATTTCGTTTTATTTATATCCGATGGATGTCAGCCTCCACTACTGCACAGTATCCCAGATTCTTCTGAATTTCTGATAGATTTCTCTGTTGCTTCCAGTTTACATCCGTCTTCTATAGTTTATCAAGTGGCATTCACTGGCTTAGAGCCGTTCCGTTAATACAAAAATATTCTAATGTCTTATTTTGGTATTCCATTACCTACAACAGCTGTTGTGTTCTAATCCATTCTCCTGTATAGAATTTTTGGACTCTTTCAAATCGACCAATTTCCTTTTTTTTAATTTTATAACAGAAAACGATAAATTTAAAAAATATATATGTATAAAAACTTTTAATTATAAAGAATACATGTGATCAAAATAAAATATATGTTTAAGTACTTACTAGAAGCAAACAATTTTTCGTTCTAGAATCCAATAAATTCAACATATTACTGTTGTAGTGGAGAGAAAAAAAAACAAACAAGAAAATTGGACATAATCAATTTAACTCTACGGTATAAAAAAAGGTAGAGAGAGGGTGAGCGAGAGAGAGAGAGGGTGGGAGAGTGGGAGAGAGAGTGAGAGAGGGTGAGAAAGAGAGGGAGGGGTTGGGCTAATTGTGATTAGGATAATGGGGCTTCGTGTCGTGCATTTTTTGTGAGTGGTAGATAGGAGTGACCGTGAGTGATGGGCGCTCATGCACAGCGACACGAGTGAGGAGATAGTGATCCCATCCTCACTCACTGTCACACTCCTCCCCAATATTTTTATTAGCACTGTCACGACAGCTCTGATTTAGAGCTGAGGCAAAAAAGCAATAGGAGCTACACGACATCCGAGATATCGGATCATAGGCGAAGGAGTGAAGGTTATGATGTTTCAAATCAATTTGTAAGGAGACATACAATTTTAAAATTGTCTGTGATGAAGTTTTGAGTTTTTAGCCATTAAGCCACTCGTTATAATTATTATTACTTCAATTTAAGTAGAAAAGTTAAGAAACAGGTCACCAACACAGTTGACAAAGAGTACAGGAAAATACTTAAAAGATAAAAGTAGAAACAATTAACTTACCTATGATATACAAAAGAATAGAATAAAAGTCGCTTTCCATGTTCTATAAGGAACATTGAATTATAAACTCTAAAATCATAATTTTTACTGATAATTGAACATATATTAGACATCTCAATTTTGTTATTCCCAGTATTTTAATAGGAATAATTAAAGTTTAGTCATAATAATCTTAATGAAAGACACTAAGCGAAATTAAAATGTAAAAATATAGATATAATGTGATAATAAAAATATTTACATAAGCTAACTATTTGAAATTGTATATGAATTATTCATATTGTGATATTTATTGAATCTGGCAATCATCACTCAAATCAAGTGAAATGTATTTAATACCTTCGGTTGCATGGGATAACCTATATAAATGAAGTTAGGTTCAAGGTATTTAATAACATCTATATTACTATCTATTGGTTAAATGTTTTTAAATAAAATTTATATATATATATATATATATATATATATATATATATATATATATATATATATATATATATATTGGTTTCTACTTATCTTGACTGTTGTAGAAATATATTGTTTATGGTTCTCGAGTTTCAGTCAGTTATTTCAACTTGTTAGAATTTTGTATATAATATCCAGTCTTTGTTGCAGACAATAAATACACTCACCGACAAATAACATTTATCATTACAAAAAATATAATAATTTTCTATAAAAACTAATATTTTTATCTGAGTTTATAAAATCAATCAATTAAACGCATCTGTTTTTCTTTTTCCAAGTTATTATATAAGTTATTCGTTTGTTTACTCGTGATGCTTGGACTGAAAACTTTTGTGAAACTCCTCAATGAACTTCACAACACTCATACGATTTATATTCTACCCTCCAATTCTATATTTAACGTGACAGGAAAATTTTTTCTTTCTTGAAAACTGATGTACAGTAACCACATTTTGTTTATCATTCAGATTTACTTGAAGAATATTTATTTCAAATATAATTAATTGACCAATTGTTTACTATTTGGTTTACTATTTGTTCGCGCGTCAAGTACGCTCACGCAGGACGTCGCTTTAGTTGTCAGTTAAACAACTTGCTTGGACTGAAAACTTTTGTGAAACTCCTCAATGAACTTCACAACACTCATACGATTTATATTCTACCCTCCAATTCTATATTTAACGTGACAGGAAAATTTTTTCTTTCTTGAAAACTGATGTACAGTAACCACATTTTGTTTATCATTCAGATTTACTTGAAGAATATTTATTTCAAATATAATTAATTGACTAATTGTTTACTATTTGTTTTACTATTTGTTCGCGCGTCAAGTACGCTCACGCAGGACGTCGCTTTAGTTGTCAGTTAAACGTAGTGGGTTTTACCGTTTATACTGGGATTTTTCCTATTTCAATCTGATTAATAGTTTATGCCTCTTTTGTAGTTTTCGCTCATTACTGTTGATTGAATTATTAAGTTCTATATAAAAAATTGCCGATTGTTGATATAGGATTATCTGTTTTCTTTAAATTGTTAACTTTTACAAAGATATAAATATTTTTTAACAATTACGAATTTACTAATAATTCTAGTTGGAGGTAAATTATCATTACTCTAATCTATGCATAAGGAAACTAGTTTAAATTGTGTCCTGAGATTAAAAATATAGTTTTCTGCTGAATGTGTATATGGATTAAAACATTTTAATGTAGGATTCGTTATCAATAAATATTGAGTAAGTGTTCTGCCGTAAGATACATTATGAATGTCGTTAGATACATTATGAATCAATGAATTGAAATGAGTTTCCACGAACGTTAACTTGAAATTCCTCCAATTCGAACGTGGTGAAACAATTATGCACCATATGTCATTAGCATGTGCTACATTTTCTGTCACACGGAATTTCTGTATTTTCAATCACCAAATGAACGGAACTGTCGAAAATAATATAGCTGTACTGTGAGGGCAGTGTTCTGTGCCTTATAGTCGACCTGTGTAATGCTTTGATCTGATATTGCATAACATTCAGAATTTTTAATATGATCACTAGAATTTAATGAAGATGCGCCAACCTGTTTATAAAAGCTAAAATCCACAATCTACTCTCTCAAATAAGTCGTAAAATAGTACAATCCTTGTTATAAAATACTCGCGTAAATCGAGGAGAACGATCATTGAGATTTATTATGCTGGATATGATAATAAGAAGTTGTAAATATAACGTTGTTTAATAATAGTAAAAATGTATACACCGTTTTCTTGACATGCTATTTAGTAATTTAGGAAATATTGAAGTATCTAAAATATTAAGCGGTAAAGTACTAATTCACTAGGATGACTCCTATCCTTATTGATATTCATTAGTAATCCAAAGGTAAATGATCAAACAAAATAACTGACAGATCATGAGTAAAAGTTTCATAAATTTTAAAAAGCTTTAAAAAAATCTAATCCCATCTATAATTTAGACAATGTCTACAGAATTGACCAGTAAATTAAACTCGACATGATGAACGCAAATATACAAAAAAATATACTCCCTCTCCTTAATTTCACAAAAAAAGATACATCTAGTTTAAAATTAATGGGCTCATCTTTAAAATCTGAAAAAAACAACGAATTAATTTTAAAAATCAAAGAATATACATTTTATATTCAAATCGTTCACTATTGGAATCATCACCAATTAAATCCCATAGTATAGTCCTAAAGTCCGGGCCGCTAAGAGATTAAATGCAGACTTTAGCACAGCAAGTGGGATTTGAACCCAGGACCTCCGGCTCAGTGACTCAACACTCTACCACTGAGTACAGATATAATTAGGATAGGGATCTTTAAGGATACCGGACATCGCCTAGCCTGGGGACCTTTTTTTTACGTCCCCGCCAGTGAACGTCACAACAAAGCATTTTTCACTCCCTTTAAAATGATCTTGGCTCTGAACCCAAGATTATAGTCATTGATATATGGACATAGAAGTGTGTTATATTAACCAATACACAACGGTTGACCTAATTAAACAAGTTATTTTTAATTTATATACATTGGCGTTGAGGTGTTGTTACATTGCAAAATATTTAACTTTAAGGAACACAGTTATTTCACTTCATAAAACTTGTCACTGATGTATTAAATTATTCTAGGCAAGTGGTTATTTTAGTAAAGCATCTGATTTTTCAAGCGGGATTTCTTTCGACGAAAACTTTACAAGCTTGACTTATCTCCAGGCTATATCAATCTGATATATTTTTTTAAATATTCGATTTCTAGAGTCAGATTTTATATTTTACTAACGAACTTCCATACTTTATTAAATATTTGGACTTTGTGTTTTTTGTTTTTTTTTATGACCTTAAACCATATCGAATCTTATATGATAAAAATATGCACAATTTGTAGCATTCAGCTGTAAATTTCACAATTTATTATCATTCAATTTGTTTACCAAACAGGACAATAATACTTAGGTATCAAGATATCTCGGCGTTTTATTGACAATAATAATTATAAGTATTGCCAAAGGCTCGATGCAGCTAGCGCACCAATCTCAGCTTAACTTCCGTTCACAAAACACAATCAAAAGGCTATTCCGTCAAACCACTCTTAGCGCATTTATCCCACATACGATTCTTTAGCTTACCAGTCGGCAAAGCGCTTATTATCTTTAAAGGAATTCATTCTTTACTCAGCCCAACTATATTATAACCCCATCTGAATATTCCCAAGGATATCACAATATTAAAATAAAATACTACAGAATCTATCAAAAGTTAATGTATTCACTCTTCAAAAATAAATGTAAAAAAAAAGGATTTTTTTTTCAAACTGGACTCTTGCAAAATAAAAAATATTTATTAGAGGCTTGAAAAACAATTATTTCAAATCCTAAATATTCCTCTGACAAAATTACTAAAAATAAAAATCTGGTGTATCTTTCATGAATTGCGTAAATTGACTTGGCAAACCAATCCTACGTTATAATAATTTTGTTCCAAAATAATTAAAAAACCAAAAAACTGCTCGACGTTTCAAGGTACTACAACAATTATTAGCTAACCCTATAAGCTCTCAATTAATTACAAAATACTCATATACATGATCATTAAAAGAGCCATTTGTACTTACGGAGTAGAGCTTTGGGCTAGAATGAATTTGTTATTACAGCACTACTCGCCTTTATCTAATGTCATTACATAACTTTCATTCTATTTACCTGAGGCGTTATTATTGTACAGATGTATTTTTTAAAAAAAGTTTCTAATTTTAATTGGAATTTATGAGACATTCTTACCACCTTTCCTAGCGATCAGTTATTCCCACCGCAGCCTCAAAAGCAGACCCCAGTGAACAAAAACCCGGAGACTAGACGGCATTAGGCGGCTGCACCTGCCGGCGATTCACCTGCTCCAGGTGCACACAGATTCAGGTAGCCTTACCCTAGAGGCAACCCAGGTCACAAGTAGTTCTTTATCAACACCAACTGAAGTTGTCACTATAAACATTGCTACCTTTTAATGACTACTTATTATCACTATATAGATTTTATCCATTTTTTGTCAGCAATAAACACTTATATACAAATGTATATTATTTAAACTTGTATATGAGGAACAAAATGTTCCGGGAAGAAGTCAGAAAAATTCTCTAAGTAAGAAGAAGTGTATATTTGTATAGCCAAAGTTTAGACACACACCTGTCCAGGTCTTCTTCTAGTAGTGAGGTCAGGGGTTGACACTAGCCTGAATCACCTTGATCTCACTACTAGCCCTGAAGAAGACCCCCAATGTGGTTCGAAATGTGGTTCTTCCTACTAAGAGAATTTTTTTTTCCTGATCTCCATCCCTTCTTTCCTTATGCTATATATAGAACTAGTTATTGGGTTCTTTCATATGAAATTTTTGTTAAACTAAACATTTTCTTTATTATTTCTAAATTTCAAAGTAGAATTAGCAGACTTATGGAGGATCAAAAACATGATCTGTGGGGTCTTTGGCGACCCCACCCGTGTATTAGGCGGGTTAATAGGATTGAAAACGTTTGGAAGAATTTATAGAAAAAGATGGTAAATATTTTCAATAAAATTCTTTGATTTCATTAAGTTGTTTTACTAAATAATCGTCTCTTTCAAGGAGATTTCTTACGAAACGAACCAATATAAGTTGGAATCTTAAGGATTCCCATATTATTCAGTTATACATAGAGAACTTTAGACCTATATAGAATAAAGTAGGGATGGGTAAGATTGTATCAATCTGATACTAAAAAGTAGTTGATACAAGTATCAGATACGATCAGATTGATACAACCTTACCAATCCCTAGTTGAATTTGATGATATAGAAGATTTATGTTGACGAGATCTTGTAAACCTATCCAAAGTACTGTCGGATCTTTGCGTTCCAAATGCTTTTTCAAATTAGAAGTCGTTGTCTTGTTAGAATACGCGGCCTTACATAAATTGCACGTAAATTTACGTTCGTCTCACGGATTTAAAAAAAAATGTTATCTACTATTAATCATGGTATGTTTAATAATAAATAAATAAATAATAAGCAATAGTCAACCACTGATTTAAGCTACCCTGATTTGATTACCGGCGAAAGACCAATTTCACCGCATCTCCCCCTAGTATTAATAAGTAAATAAGTAAAATAATAGTGTAAAATAATGTTTTCACTTATTATCAATATAATGTGTAATTAGTCACTCATCACAAATGTAGAAACGAACATAAACTATGTAATTAGCTAACAGTTAAGGGTGGTTGAAATAACAATTTCCGAGATCGCCTCCTTATATATGATTTTTCACGAGCAACTTTCGCAAAAAAAACCTCGACCTATGTCCGGCCAAATATGGGTTCATTAATGGATATATCTATAACATAAAGTAAAGGCAATTGACATAAATGATTGAAATCGGGTGCAAAAAAAACAGCAGCTATAGCGTTTTAAAGAGTATAACGTGCGGCGGCGGACAGACAAATTTTGTATTACAACCCTTGGAACGTGAATAGCAAAAGTTTGAGGTAGGGTTAAAATCTATTTTTTATTGTTCAATTCCATTGCTTTCAAAATATAATTAACCAATAAAAACATGATTTTAATCATTTGATGCGTTGTGCCGGTTACTATTTTGCTGAATAACTCTTTTTCCTTTAAAATAAAAAAAAGGCTTCTATGTGGCGTATTAGAAGAGTAAGAGTCGGGAAATCTGTATTCAACTACAAAAGTATCAAGTAAAAGTATCAGATACAAAAAAGTATCAGTATCACTTGTATTCAGATACAGGAAAATCTATTATCTACCCATCCCTAGTATAAAGGTTTGTAATAAAAAAAATTTTTTTAATCTTTATTGGACTGGTACAAATATTACATAATACAGTTGTTCCTCCTTTATAAGCCTTTTTATAACCTTTTATTTCGTTCAAATGAAGTAGAGGTTTATTTATTTTGGAAAATGTATGGAATTTTCATAGTGAAAAGTGAGGTGTGAAATAAGGTATTCCAGAAAAATAAGTATTTTTAGAAATAATCTGATGAACCCGCCGCTTAAAATCACAAGAAAAAATTTTACGTTGAGAAACGAAAATTTCATTTTAAATCGGGTTTTTTTTAAAATACTAACTACATCCAGAAAAATTTCCGATTCCAAGGTGTTTTATAAAACACTTAAAGAATGAAACATCCTATTATATAATGAGATTGCCTTAGTAGTACGTTTAATAAAAAACTATGAAATAATAGTTTACGATAGTTCTACTCTGAATAGATTGAATTGTAATTCGTTAAGAGATGTATTTATAAACAAGAGTGTGAAACCAGTTAGGCAAGTTGCTTACTAACAGATATTCAATTTTTAAAAAAGTAAACTCGAACTCATTGATTCTGGGGCTAAACTAGGGAAGTTATAGGCTGGTGTGTTCATGTACATACTTACTCAAAATCACTCACGGTACTCACGGTAGTGAACATTAGTGAGCCTCACAACTAATTAGAAAAAAATAAAACAAAACAATTGTTTCAAACAATTCCTTCCATAAATAGGAAACGCTAAATGAGCACTTTTTACCGCAAATATTTTCCTAACATTTTTTTTTTTAATATGTAAACTCCATCCCATGATTGAGTTGTGAAGACTCATTTTTATATTTTTAAAACATGTGTTGAGAATTACTCATGAATATTAATATTGTGCAATTTAATTGATCTTATGATATTAATAAAATCAGTTGTAAAAACCAACTTACAAATACACAACAAATATGCAGTTCTTACAAATATACCAATGCTGTTGTAAATCTGGCATAAACAGTAAATTAATTCAAGTTTTTTTCTAGTTCCTGATATAAATTAAACTAATTATATTTTAATAAAATACAATACTCCCTTTAAATAAGATATTCTTTAATTAAACTTTATAAAGTGAGGAGAAGACTTAATGAAACTGCACGCCCTTGTTTCATTTGAAACAACGTCTATCATTGCTTAGTTTTCCTGCTCATGTTACTTTAATGGGGTTTTTTTATATCTCATAAGTTGCATCAGCTCCGGAAGTCCCCCTTTTAAATTTTTTTTTATCTAGAAAAAATTGTTTTATATAATTTTATTTGCTTCATATTAAGCACTTAACGATCTGGAGAAATGGCGTGAAATGTGAACTTATGTGTTCAATAGATAATTTTCAATTTTTATGTATTCCACCAATAATTTCGATCAGATAAACTTGTTTATCAAGTTATGTGTTGTATCAACAACAGTGACGACTAGAATTCTATAACAGAATGACTAATTTATCCCATATCCGGACCCGAAATCTATATATCCCTCCTTAGAAGGAGACCTCCTTAGAAAGAAAAACATCCATGATTTCTGTGTATTTTAATTATTCTTAGGAGGTTTAATTCCAACAAACAAGTTTTTTTCATTTTTATTCTATCTTGCAATATTCTAAAATCAATAATAACAATAATAATGAGAATTTACTTTAAATTTTGTTTTCGAATTTATTATTTTTTAATTATCATAAGAAAAAGTACATCCATTTTGGAAAAAAAGTTTTTTCCAACACGGGGTCAACTGTGGTGTAATGGTTAGCATAACAACCCCGTATGCCCAAGGATGCTGGTTCGCACATTTAGTTTTAGGAGTTTTTAATTGGAGTAAAAACCCTTAGTTATAGGGTCCTTCGGAAAGGGCGTATAAAGGTAATCCCGAGCCGCTGCGGTGATAGGTACTCCCTTAAAGATCCCTTTCCTAATTATACCTCGATAGGAAAAATGAAAAGAACTCCTACAGTGGCGACTTTCGATTAGCCATAGTAGCATTAAGAGACGC
Organism: Troilus luridus; assembly: GCA_964056705.1. Classification (NCBI taxonomy): domain Eukaryota; kingdom Metazoa; phylum Arthropoda; class Insecta; order Hemiptera; family Pentatomidae; genus Troilus; species Troilus luridus. The sequence continues at coordinate 101,706,002 of OZ057412.1, read as the reverse complement.
TAAATAAACAAATAACTTTTCCAACTTCTTAGACAATGTGTTTCCTTAGATTTGTTTTCTCAAATTTAATTGGAACATTTTATATGAATGTTTTTTTTCGGAATTTCTCTAATCAATGTAAGTATGGTGTTATTTGTAACAGTAATAAAGGTATCAGATAGATAAATACAATTTTTTATCGTCACCGAGTATTTTAATTAATTTTAACTGCCTGTATATTTCATCTCTTTGTACAGACAATGATGAGGAAATGTTTGGAGTATTTATCTAAATTGCCACGCATAAGTGAAAATTATTCATACTTTACAAGGTTTGGCCGGTTATGGTTCATCATCAGAGGTGAGAAAAAAAAATTAAAAAATCTTATGCCAACGACCTGAAGTAAATTGTTTAATAAATGGATTTGTAACAAGGAAAGTTCATCAATGCCGTGTTATCAACAATATAAACTTCATTGTTCTTTTACATGTATTTATATTGGCTCTAAAATTAGAGAGAGGAGGTAGGGGGAGGAGAGTATAGAGGAGCGGTCAAGCAGATAGCTTATTGTATGTAAGAGAGTAGTCTCAAAGTTAGATATTATAAATATATATATGTAAGTTTGCTACTTGTGATAACATCACTGTTGCAACCTTCAAAGTGTTAAGTCACGCGTAAACCTAAACCGTTATCGTCCGAACTTTACTAGGGTGTTATTGGCCGATCTCGGCAGATCAAATCAAACATATGCAAAAGAAAGGGAGACCTTACACCACTATAACCGTCATCGTACGTTGACGTCCGTTCACGGCCGACCAACCGACGAGTCCGAACTTGTTGGTATTTCTCGCCAGTCTGCCGGCGTCTACAACGAAAATTTAGTGTATTTATAGTTTAATTTCATAATTCTGTCACGTTCGCAAGTTGTTATTTACCTAAATGACCATGGATATTGAAAAATTAATTAGTTGTGTTTATATTAGACCTACCCTGTGTGATAAACATTCAAAAAATTAGAATAATCGTGATGTTGCGAAACGTTTCTGGACTGAAGTTGCATCGGAAATGGATATAGCGGTTGCAGACATTAAAACCTTAAGCCACAGAAGACCGGCAACGTATAATGCCGAAAACAGTGTGAGCCCATGCACGTCCGAATAATTCTGTCCGATATCGGACAACAAAATCGGTTTTGGTGTACGCGTAGGGTTTAGGTAGGGGCCCCTACGCTACGATATACGATAACGCCCGAGTAAAGTTTGGCCGATAACGGTTTAGGTGTACGCGTAGACTTAGACTTTTCTAAGACATATGTTCTAAAGTTGAGTCAGTAAAATTCATTTTGTTGTGTTCAATTACTTGTTGCAATGACGTGTAATTTTATTCGTTAATAAAAAATAATTAATAAAATCACGTTCAAACAATCTTACAAATTAAATTACAATATTTCAACTAGTAAGAAATGGATTTACTTCAAGTTCAAGTTCTGAAAGCTGAGAAAGAATTCGTGATTCAATGCATATCCATTGATAAGAATACTTGGTATTTAGTGCCAGAAGAATTTAAAGATGTAAGTACCCACATATCTCTATTAAATAAAAAATGCAATATATGTTATGAAGAACCCAAAAGGTTATAGAACAGTTACTGTAAAAATCGATGAAAATATAAAAAAGAATATTTCGATGAAACTGGTAATGTTTGTTTTCAAGAGTTGCCGTTAGTAGAATGTGGCCCAATATCGAATTCCCGAGTTGCTGAAGCTAAACAAATAGAGTTAGAAAGTCGGATTAGACAATTAGAAGACCAATTTTATTTAAATTTAAAACCAGAGGAAAGAAAACTACATCAAATCGAGAAAAAAAACATGTTTTAGAAAAATTTGAAAAAAATCAATCAGATCCTACAGAATGGTTAACTAAATTTGAAGAAGAGTGTAGCCGCTTCCAGGTATATTCCGATAGTCTTAAAAGACTGGTTTGAAATGAATCGGAAGAAAATTGGTGTAAATGGTCAATGGAATACTTGGAAGGAGTCATTCTTGAACTTTGTAGATAAATGCTGGTACATTGTTAGGAAAACTTTCAACTACAAATATTTGGGTGGGTCTTTAATCGATTACGCGCTTATCAAAGAAAGTTTATGCCTAGAAGTAGAACCTTAGGGTACTGATTTATCTCGTACAACCTCGTAGTTTTTGGATTGCCTAAAAAAGCTCAAGAAGAACTTGATAGAGAAAATATCTAGAAAGAAGAAGGAAAATCCCTCAAGTAATAGATTGAAGATAAGTTCACGCCCGAAAACTTTTAAGACAGATGAATTTCACTCAAAGAACGAAGTTCAAAGGAAAGCATGTTCAATTTGTGCAACTATTGGTTTTCCAAATTGATACCATCTCATAGCGGAGTCCCGCAATCGAAATAAAGTCTCAGAAAAAGTAAAATCAAACATGACAGAAGGATTTTCTGGAAATGAAGATACATATAAGAGAGATACTACAAACAGACCTGGATGACAAACATTTAAACTGAAGAACCGGGTGAAATTAGATCCGTTGATAAAGCTTAATTTAATCATATTTGACAAGATTAAAACTAAGGCTATTTACAATAGTGGCTCCAACGTTACATTAATTTCTCAACGAATTGATGACTTGCTAAAGTTGAAATTAATTTTTAAAAAAGTGTATTGAAAAATATAAGCGATTAAATTTCACTTCAGCCCGGGCTACAATTTTCCTTCGCATTGGACATATGACAGACTACATAACAACTTACGTTGTAAAGAACGAAAACTTTTCTTATGACACCTTATTGGGGATTGATGCCATAAAAAAATTCAACTGATTCAAAATGAAAAGTTATGAATATTACAACGAACAGATAACAACAATGTGATAGGTTTACATCAAAACTGATCCAATAGTGACCGAGAGGATAATTATAATCGATCTAAATTAGATCAGATGATTAAAAATCAAATAGATTATAATCAAGTTTTAATTGATAAAGATGATTCCAACGATTATACCCAATTAAATTTTAATGAAAGCTTTAAAATAGAAGAATTCGATGTCGATTTACATCATATTGAAAATGAAGAGCGAAAACAGCAGATTGGAAAGCTAATTGAAAACCATAAACACATATTTGCAAAGGATAAATTTGATATAGGGAAAGTAAAATCAAAAGAAGCAGAGATAAAAATATTATCTAATGAATATGTCACTTGTCGAACCTATAAATATTCAATTCCAGGCGATGAAGAAATACGAAATCAGATTAAGGCACTATTGTAAGCAAAGATTATTGAAGAATCTGATTCTCCCTTCGCTTCCCCTGTAACACTCGCGTTCAGGAAAGGGGAGAACAAGAAATCACGTTTGTGTATCGATTTTCGCAAATTAAATATTCCAAAAGTTTTTCTATTTCCTACGATAAAAGACGTAATCGACAAAGTTGTAAATTGTGAATACTTTACGGTTTTAGATATTAATTCAGCATTTTGGTGTAATACACTAAAGAAGAAGACAGAGAAAAAACTTCGTTTATAACGAAATATGGAAAGTTTATGTTCAAAGTATTTCCATTTGGTCTGAAAAATGCTCCATTCATGTTCCAGAGAATCTTATCAAACATTATTCGAAGAAATGGATTGGACGAATTCAGCATCAATTATATTGGTGATATTTTGATATTCTTTCAAAGGTTTCAAACTAAAACTAGCCAAGTGTTTGTTTGCAGCTAAATCTGTTAAATATCTAGGCCACACAATTTCAAAGAACAGAGTCTCACCTGCCCAAGGTAATTTACTGTCAATTAAAAACCCACAAAGGCCATCGGATAAAACTGGAGTAATTTTATTTAAGATATATATAGCTCTCAAAACTGGAACCAATGCATCGATTATTAGGAAAAGATGTGAAGTTTGAATGGTCCAATGATTGTGAAAAAGCTTTCAATATGATAATAGATTATTTAAGTACGGCCACAATACTTTCAATTTACGATTATAATAATCTCGTCTTTATAGAAACAGACGCCAGTTTTAAAGGGATAGGCGCTACTCTAAACATCCACAAGAAGATAGAATACTGCACCCGGTAGCTTATTATTCCAGGAAACTATCAGAAAGGGAAAAACGTCATGACATCATTCATTTAGAATGGAAGGAAATCAAAGGCGCAATCAAATTTTGACAAAATTATAAAATAGGACGCCAATTCACAGTATGCAGCGACCATAAGGCATTAAAAAACTTGACTACTAAGGCCAGATCAGATGAAATCCTTGGTGGTCTAATTCTTTATTTATCACTATCCAATTTCAACATTATTTATAAAAAAGGAAAAGAAAATATTCTAGCCGACTTACTATCAAGAAATCCGGTTTTAGAATATTTCAATAATGAAGATGCAATCAGGATGGTGAATTTAATCAATCTACCTCAGATATTAAAAGACCAACCTTCCGCCGTTAAAATTAGCAAAACGGACTGACTATAAGGAAGGGATGATCCTTAAAAGATTAAAAGGCAAACTGAGAATATTTGTTTCTCCAAAATTAGGAGAGAAAATCATCCAGCCGGTTCATGATCATTACGGTCACATTGGCCCAGCACAGATGATCGCCACGATTCGGCCGCATTATTACTTCAAGGGTTTCGACAAAGCAATCCATAACTTGTGTAAAAGTTGCCAGATTTGTGTTAGAAACAAATTCCGTCGCAGTCGAGCTATCGGCCTTCTCTCACAATTGGGGCCTGCCACTGAGCCGTTCTAAATAATGTCACTTGAAACTGTTAAAGGGTTTTCAGAGAATCGGTCCCCAAAGAAATACATGCACATTTTGGTGGATCATTTCACTAGGTATGCATAGATCTCAACTAGTAAGGGTCAAAGCGCTCACGACTTTATAAATCTGATAAAGTCGTGTAATATAGTAATCCGATTGCTAAAAGTAATAATGTTTCGATCCTATTAGCCGGCCAATATGCTTTAAATTCAACCCATTTTTAACCCTATTTGGAAAAAAAAGGAATACAGATTGTTTTTTGCTGCATTGATCATCCAGAATCAAATGGGCTTAACGAAATATTAAATCAAGCACTAGTGAATCGTTTAAGATGCAAAATAAACAGTCAGACAAATAAAGCCTGGCCGATCCTGGCAAATGGATGTGTTAATGAGTATAAAGATACAATTCATAGCTCAACACGATTTGCACCATCATACTTACTCCTAAGGAAGAAACAGGCTATATAACCTCTTATCGAAGACAATCAATCTTCCTTAGAAGAGGACCGAAAAATAGCTTTTCAAAATTCTTTAAGGAACTTTCAAATAAATAAGGAGACAATCGACAAGAATAGAAGACATCAAGATTTCAAGATTGGCAATTTGGTATACATCGAAAACGGAAATAAATTTAATCGCAACAAAATTGACCCCGCACCTTTTCCAATCGTCCAAAAGATTTCACATTTTATGAAGTGGCAAGCGGAAAGAAAGAGAAGATTTTCAATTGCTTTCATTCCACCAAGCTTCTTCCCTTTTCTCCATGTGAATCGTCTTCAGGGGTGGAGGTGTAAGTGTGCTACACGTGATAACATCACTGTTGCAACCTTCAAAGTGTTAGACTTTCATATGACGTATGTTCTAAAGTTGAGTTAGTAAAATTAGTTTTGTTGTGTTCAAATACTAGTTGAAAGGACGTGTATTTTAATTCCTTAATAATAAAGAATAACGAATAAAATCACGTTCAAACAATTTTAGATATATATATATATATTTTTTTTTTTCTGTTTTGTTTCTTCTCAGCCCTGATGATGGCCAAGAAATGCATTGACCGTGCCTCACGACCATCTCTAATAGTGCTTAAAATAACTTTATTGTTTTAACTTCGGGACGTAAAATGATGATCTCGAGCCGCTGCTGTGTGTGTATGATATAATGTGTCTGATATTCCAGATACTTAAAGATCACTGTCCTAATTAAACCTGAATAGGCTAAATTTAAGACTCTCACCCTAGTATCATCCGTTTAACCATACCAGCATAATGCGGGTTTAAATGAATAAACAGACCAAAATAATGGGTGAAATTCTTTCCTGGCGTTCTTAAATTCAATTTGTTTATTATATAAAGTCTTTTATTTCACTAACGAACTGGAAGAATGATGGGCTAAAAAGATACTTAAAGTGAGACACGATATAGACCACATGTTGTACAAAGGAAATGGGATAAAAAGAGAAATTAGAAAAGCGAAAAAGGGACCGAAAGGGCCCGTTAAGATAGTCTGTGGCCCTTGAAATTAGGAGAGCTCGAAGGGACATTTGGCACATTACAGCCATATATATCTCCCCATCTCCTCCTACACTTTTTTTTATATTATTACTTCTACACTTATCTTGGTGAGCGCTGATATATGGCTGCGTTCCTCGTCCGAGCATTTCTCTTACTAGTAACAATATCGCTATATATATATATATATAGTGGAGGCAAAATAGGAACAGTATGTTGTTTATTATAGCTGTGTCTAATCATTATATATATACTACAGTTCTACTAATATAACTCGTTTCTTTAAAAAATAATTGAATAAAAAAAGTTGAATATTAAACTAAATAAAAGAATATACAAAAAACTATAAATGTTTAAGATGAAAAAACTTTTTTAAATCACTCTAAAAATGAATCCGAGTATAAAAAGAATAAAAAATATATAATAATTTTAAAAAAACTCCCTGCCCTACTATAGGGAACCTATAGGTAGCAGGCGGGTCGCAGTAGCTGATAGTGCAATGTCCTGTTTTCGCCGTCAGGATAGCTGGAAACATGATGAAAACCACCCCCGGTCATGAGCGACCGAGTCCTTGGCTGGGGGGGGGCATGTTTCTTGGCATGGTCATGTTCATCAAATACCCCAGCGTGCCCTAAAACGACTTCGGTGACGTGGTGAGGACTAGGTCAGGTAACCCAAGCCTAGGAGGACAACTCCGAAGAAAAACACAGGTGGATAGAACTCGTAAACCAGGTGATGGCAGTCTTTTTAAGGGAAGGAAAACCCTGAAAGTAAACCCTAGTCCTCCAGGTTGGGGGTTTTTGCTAGGGTTAGCTGGTCGACGATGTAAAATGATCTGCTTTGCTAAAAGCAGTCAACAGAGAGCCTCGGATTCAAATGGATTACACGGAAAATGACTTTGGAAACGGTCAAAGACCCTTCATTTTGATGAAACCGTGGTACAAGCAATGTGGGAATGGTAGGCCATTCATTGATGGCGAACAGCTACTGTCCTTGTTTTTCGCTGAAGACCAGGTCGTGTTTGGGAGGCGGAAGGTCTACCTTGAAATAATGGCGTATGCCCTAAAGATATGCTACAAAACGGCGGGCTTAAAAATTAACTTCGAGAAGACCGATCATACGGCGGTTGGAGATCCTGATAAAAATGCGCTTCTGGTGGACAGGGAGGCCTGTAAAAAAGTAAATATATTTAAGTACCTGGGATCTTCTTTGGATATATCCGGACCTCTGGAATACAGAGATATCTACAAAAAATAAACGCTGTATTTTCCTAACCAAAGTCGAATCTATCCTGACTTACTCTTCGGAAACCTTGAATATGAGCTCCCGTCTGTACCCAAAGGTGCAGGTAGTTGAGATGGATTTCTGGAGGAGGCATCTCCGTGTCACCAGGCTGGATTGACTAAGAAACGAAGAAATTCGTCAGAGGATGGATGTGGATATATCAAGAAATGAAAGGATCGAGGCATGCCGCCCAATATGGTACGGCCATTTGAAGATAATGGCGTTTGATTGTTGGCCAAACCGAGTCCTGGATTGGGTTCCACCAGGGAGGAGAGATTGGGTTCCACCAGGCGGACGGCCCAGAAGCAGGTGGATGGAGGGTATCCAGGAGGAGATGGCCAGTACAGGTCTCCAGGGAGAGAATTGGATAGATTGAAAGGATTGGGGATCTGCTCTGACAGGTTGAGGGAACCCATGTTGGAACTAAAATGAAATAAAAAAAACTAGCTTTAATAGAAAAAAAAATTTAAAGGTATAGAATGAC
>OZ057412.1:98530302-98697755 GCA_964056705.1 Troilus luridus | reverse complement strand
AGTCCTCACAGATCAAGCATAAATAAGATGGAAATTAACAGAGTCTCTAAAGGAGCTTTTCTACCCTAGTATTTAAATTAAGTTCTCCTTTGAATAACAGTAAGATGTGGAGGCTATTTTCTCTAAAACTATTACTTGAGATTGTGAGTTGGAATTGTATTATTCCCGTTGGATAGAGTTTACATATAAAAATGTATTAGTGTCGTTAGAATATTTTATTTTACCTTAGTAAAGCTGGATGTACGGTAACTGAGACAACCTACTTCTTGAGAGTTCTCCCTTGGATTGTTTTATGTACAGTTTGAATCTGTAAACTCCCCTCCATTTTCCATTGTAAATTATGGTCAACAATTGAAGAAATCTCTAATTTCGAAAAAAAAATGAGATAATAATTAACTTCTTATTATCGCTTTGCGATTTGAGCCAGGGTTTTTGATATTCAACTCAGTGCTCTACCGTTGAGCCACTCCACATTTAACTAAGCGAAACATTGTCCTTTTTCAAATTAGTATTAGCACCTTAGTTGACAACCGAACAATCACCTCATCAATGTGGGGTGTCAAACAACATCAAACCACAACTGATCAGATCATGAAGCTATGCTAACATGTGGCTGGATACATCATGGACTTGGAGATCAAAGTGAGGAGTACCCCGGACATGTTGGTCCAACCGTTTGATCAACCCACATTACACGTCATCTGGAAATGGTGTTACCCGCTTGAAGCAAGACTAACAGTAACAGAGCAATAGTTTGAACTGCTAGAATAATCAATAACAAATATTAATAAACTGTAGGAGTGGAAATAAGAAAAGAGATTATAAATATAAGCGTTAAAGTTTTCACTAAGTAATCACTTCAAACTTCCAATATGGCAAATATGTACATGGTATACATGATATGTAGCTTGTGAGAGCTAATTGTCTGTACATCATAGAGCAGTCGAAGTTTCATGCGTTCATGTTTATTCATTTTACGTCCCTTTTCTGGTGATTAGGCTGATCGGACGATAGTACAGTGGAAACATCAAATCTGCCTACCCTAGGGACAATCAAAACAGTTTACTCTATTTAAAAAATCTAAGAGCCACCAGTTGGAATGTTGATGCGATCACTATGGTAGGGATTTGAATATTATAGTGTATATTTTGGCATTTTGATTGATTTTTGCTATTAAGATAGGTAAGGCTTAATTTTCAAACTTCTATACTTGTGTCAATCAATAAGTTAAAATAGCCTTCACGGAATACATCCCCACAAATGCAAAAAGAAAAACAAGCTATATAACAGAAATCCTGATACTGGCGGCAACAGTTTACTCTGGTATATTTTTGGTAATGGATTCTCATTTAATTTGCGTTTTAGATTCAATACAATTTTGTATATTGTTTTATTTTATTTTTATTACATTATTCACTATATTATAATATGATAAGGTAACCGTTTAGTGACCAAACTTTGATGATGTTAATATGTTGATTATTGTGTAGCACACTCATTTTTATTGCCAGCTTAATTAGGTTAGAACTATTTTTTTTTTTAAGAATTATTTTGACAGGTCCTATGTTTGGACCAGCTTGTGTGTCGTTATGCCCAGCATGTTCATTAGGAAAGCAGGAAAGCATGAACCAAACAAATCATTAATGGAGTTATCATAGTTTAGTGGGTTCGAACTTGGTGTTATTCATATACCTAAGTCGTATGATGTGAGTTTCGTTCACCAATTAGTTAAAACTGTCTGTCAATGTGCCATCTCCATTTCATATAATGCTTTGGATTTAAAGGAATGCCTATTTTGTTAGGGCTGCAAAATACATTCTGTAAACTCATCCCAAATTTAGCATCTCTCGTTTAATATACTCTCTGTAGCTTGTAATTTTTCAGCATAGCAAATCATTTATTCGATGCGGCTATTATAGGGAATGAAATCCTGAAGAACGTAAATGTTTCTAAGCATAGTATGATGGCAATCAGACGACATAATTTTAATGGGTCTATAATTCAGAAAAATGTTTTAACGGAAATAAGCGAAACACTGCTAGGCCTGGAATCTCGCATTAAGATTATAATAGAATTTAGTACCTTTGAGAATGGTAAAAATAGAGACATTCATTGGAAAGAATTTAAAATATCTTACAATATCTTTAGAAATGTTATATTAATCATCATCATAGTCGTTCCTCTCTTCCGCTCTGCAGTGTGAGGTTTCTTTCTGCATAGCCCGGACCACACCGTACGATCTTCTACCATTTCTCTCCTTCTATTCCATTCCAGACTTCTCTTTGCGAAGCTTTCCTTGATACCATCTTCCCAGGTACGTGGGATCTTCCTCTGGACCTTCTTCCTTCAACCTTAGCCTCGTATGTCATCTTGGCCAGCCTGTTATTTTCCATTCTTAAAACGTGTCCAAACCATCTTAGACTGTTTTCTCAAAAGTCATTGAAGAAAACAGTCTAAGATCTGTTTTCTTCAATGACTTTTTCCGCAGGGTCCACTCCGAGGCTTGATCTAATGATCGAGTTGCGAATTCGGTCTCGTCTTGTTTTTCCCTCTATCTACCTTAGGAATCTCATTTCTGAAGCCTGGACCCTACTTTTATGTTTGGTGGTCAACGCCCAAGATTCCGAGGAGTATGTTAATATGGGGAGAAAAATAGATTTATATACCCTCAACTTTGTGTCCTTGGATACTTCTCTTTTATTCAGGAACCTTTTATTTAGTGCATGGAACAATTTACCAGCTGAGTTGACCCTCTCCCGGATTTCATTGTCCATGACTCCATTCTCATCAAGATGTGCTCCCAGATATTAAAAGGTTCTCACCTGTTCGATGGGCTTGTCCTTAATTCTTATAACTCTCATTTTTCGGTGATGTTATATTAATATTAAAGGTAATTGCTAAAAGATATTCTAGGATCACTCATGCTCGCAAGTACCGGAACAATAATCATGGAGAATTTCTTTTACCCATAATTCGTTATACCATTCAGAGATATACTATAGAAAGCCAGAATTACCTGAAATGTGTTATGTATTACCTCAAACCTCTGATTATGTTCTCAGAGTTGTCTCAATATCAATCAGACAACATCACCCATATTCAACCTTTAACGTCGTATGGCTCGTCCGTTCTCAAAATCAAGATCTGCTAAATGTTACAAAAATAAGTATTTTCTTTATTTCATCTCTACCTTTACATATGTATAATAAGTAACTCATAATATTTTTAAATGTGTTCGAGTGAATCTGTGATATCCAAGGGATCGTGTTGGATTTCTGATAATATTTATTACCTATATATTGCCTATTAGAATTCGAAAATTGAACACGTTTTTTTGTTGGTGTTCAATAGTTGACTGGGTATATCTTGGAAAAGTGCGGAGTGATCAGAGGGACCAGTCAACATATTTTACACAAAATAGGTTTAACTTATTTTATTTTTGCCAACGTTTTGGCCTAGTTTTTAGTCCAATATCAGGGCTGAGAATATAACAGAAATATAGTTTATCTGTGTACATAAAAACAACTAATAATTTTTCAGTTTCTGTTCTATTTTCAGCGGTTATGATCGGCTAATTAAGTCAGGCCGAAACATTGGCAAGAATAAAACAAATTAAATTTATTTTGTGTTGAAATTATTGACAGCAACCCCGACCATTTCACACTCTTCTCAGATATATCCAGTCAACTGTTTCCACCTCAACAAGAAAGATATATTAATTTTTAATTTCCAATTGGCAATTATTAGGAAATAAATCGTATTCGAAATCCGATACAATCCCTTTCATCACTGATTCACTCGCACTCATAATGAACCAGTTGCAGAAATATATTACGATATTCATAATGAGGATTACGACAAAAAAAGTTTTTTGTAACAATAGTCTCTTAATTTCGAAAATTTATGAACCATATGACGATAAGGTTGATATTAAACTCATGGTAAACACTTTAATGATATTCAGAGATTACGGCTAATGCAGAATACTGGCTTACACATTATATCCCTTGATGGTATAATTCATATATGAGTTAAAATCAATACTCCAAGGACATGAGAGATCCTAGAAAATCTTTTAACAATTACCTTGAATTACCTCCCCCCTACTATTTCATACTGTTCTAAGAAAATTAGTCGCCACGTAGATGATCCTAAACATTTTGTTTTATTGTGTTGTGGAAACCTTGATGTTTTACCATTTGTGATATCTAAACTATCCTCATACCCTGTTAATTTATTGACTGTATACTCCAATCATTTCGCTTTCTTCTAAATCTATTTTTCTGTTTATAGGATTACGAAGATAGTAAATTGGCAAGTTCCTCACATACTTTTCTGTGAAAGAATAACATTTCACAAAAGAGTACTCTAGGTTAGAGGCTAACAAACATTTGTGGTATTGGATACGGCTATGAAAAAACTACCGCTCTAATCAGCACCTCGTCGCAGAGCCAAAACAAAAAAGACTTTTACGTCCGGGCAACGTCGTAACTCGGCAGCGCTGGTGTCGTTAGTCATGGACGTCGCAGAAGATATCCGAGTCCTCCGACGTATCGGTATGCGACGTTATTTGTTGCTACGCCAGCGACAGAGCTTTTTGTGTCGGGTCGTCCCGCGAATAAATGTCGTAAGCGAATAAGTGTTTCTATAAATCTTCTCTACACACAATCCTGATCCCATGACTGCGGAACGTGGTTATAGACCCTGTATGTTAGTCATTCATCGCCGGTGAAAAACAAATACCTAAGTTCTAAGTCAAAAACTATATTTAACCCTTAGGTACAGACATAGTTTTTCTTTATGATAGTACACCTTATTTAAAATACACTAATTTCATTTATTTTTTATATCATGCATGGACCTTCGTGCATTGAATAAATCAATGAATGCATTATTATTTATCATATTCCAGTAAACAAAAAACAATTAAGATTAATAGGGGAAATAGTAAAAATTAAAAACTATACGTTTTACAACTTGTGTATTTACAACAAATTAATTACAATATATGTAATTTTGATTTTAAACTATTAATAAACTAGTAATGAAACTAAAAATACTTTTAAAAATTAAAATCATCACTATCTCAAGCAATTGACACTCAGTTTCTAAGAGTACTTCAAGCATATGGATTCGTTAATTTTGTCACAAAGGAAAGATTTTTTTTTTTGTTGGGCACATGTAACAATGCTTTCGATTGTTTCTTTGAAGTTAATCAACGTGCTCAAAAATAGGACTGATTTCTTTTATGCCTAATAAATCATCAACTTGTTCGGTAAGTTAGTTTCTGTCTCCCGATTTTTAAAGAAGAAAAATAGTTTACATTGAAATAATATTTATAACGTAAATATTTAAAAAGTAACATTGAAATATTAAAATTGATTAATAAACATAAAACATTAAATGAAAGCTTATTTTGATAAAATCAGTTGTTACACAAATACTGAGGTTTGGACCAGGGACCGTGCCTTAGTACTTGAGGGTTAATAAATCATATATCAGATGGTAAACGCAATTTTTTTCTCATGATAGATAATTGTATTGTGTATACATTTGATTGTGTGTATATATATATATATATATATATATATATATATATATATATATATATATCTTCTAAACCCTTTTTAGGTTTGAAGTTTAAGGAATCTGAAATAATGACGAAAGTCTTCTGAGTTTTTTTACCAACATAAATCATTTTTATTTTGAAGAGAAGAAATTTGCCCTGGTCGGGGTTCGAACCCGGGTCGTCCGCCTCTCCGTGGCAGCGCTCTTTCCATTTGAGCTACCAGGGTCGCCTCTCAGCCAGGACAAATCCGTTCTCTTCACCGAACCATATCCCCGGGTTCTCGCAATATTGCGATGTATACTCGAGGAAGAATGTTTGTTGAACATTACTTTAATTAGGATCTTGTTGACTTATGCCATTAGGTTGTTTATAATTTTTTTATTAATTGTTTTAATTTTTATTTTGAATAGAAAAGATTTGCCCTGCCGTGGACGACCCGTGTTCGAATCCCGGCCAGGGCATATATTTTCTCTTCAAAATAAAAATATTAAACAATTAAAACAATTAATAAAAATTTCTAAATCATTGTTATTAAAAACGATCCATATGTTAATTTAGAAAAAGAAAAAAACTATATGCATCATCCAAAGATTGACCCTGAGGTTAGTGGTCCCCTTTGATGCTCAGCCATCCACTATTAAGTGGTTACCTTTGAATGAGAGAAACACCTTGAAGGTGATCTCGACTCATTCTCCTTTCTCTACGGCTGTGGTCACACATGGCCATTACATAATATGTGTGTGTTTGTGTTTGTGTGTGTGTGAGAGAGACTCAAGACGTAAATAGCAGTAAGATATGATTATTAATACTCGTTGTATATTGTAATGGGTGTTTTTTTAAGCTAGATAGAACTTTAAATTGTAAAAAGTAACACAAAAAATTAAATTGTAATCAAAATTTCTTTTTTATTCGAAAGATCAATACGTGACATTAACATTTGAAAATGATTTCGGGCATATGGGCACCGCGGCTGTTCTTGACGAAGCGCATTCTGGACGTCCAATTTTGGGCCACTTTTTCGAGCACTGCTGGCCGTATGTCACGAATAACACGAACAATGCTGGCTTCCAAGGCGTCAATTGTTGCTGGTTTATCAGCATAAACCAGTGACTTCACGTAGCCCCACAGCACGACCTTGGAGGCCAATTGACAGGTCCATTTCTCGAAATCAACCAAAAATGCGCCTCATCGCTGAACACAATTTTGCGATAAAACAACGGGTCAGTTGCCAACTGCTCTAGAGCCCAATCGGCGAAAGAAGTATACGAAATGTCAGAGTATACTGAAACAAATAAAAAAAAATTTTTGATTACAATTTAATTTTTTGTGTTACTTTTTACAATTTAAAGTTCTATCTAGCTTAAAAAAACACCCTTTAAATAGGAGGGAATCAAAACTATTATTAACCATAACGATTATCAATCTGAATACAGCTAGTGTTTGCTCATCTTTAGTGTGCCATTTCACCCCTAATATTTTTTTTTTATTATTCAGTGTCATAATGTACACAAGTTGTGTATATACATTTTTTTTTTTGTTTCAATTTTTAATGCTAATGATTTCTGACAGTGTAATGTATGTAGGTACAGTAATGTAGACTACATTTTTAAAAACATGTATGCTGGACTATTTACTTTTCTGGTTTCAACAGTTATTGCAGAATATTTGACCCATTTCTACACTGAATCCTAGTAAATATACAAAAATTATTAATTTCAGAGGTTTGGTATTGTTTGTTCGGAAGCCGAGGGGCAATTACTAGAGAAAACAAAGGCTCCATCTTGCGCCCTATTAGTGTAGAGTAGGTTTTTTCTTTTTCTTTTTTTTCCTAAGGCTATTAATGATCTAAAGAAAACTTTAATTTAGTGAGAATTTCCGGCAGATGCTTAAGATTGGTATGGTAGCGTTCCAACAAGATACCCAATAACCTAGTTCTTAATTATGTAGTTGGTAATTGACAGACTACAGGTATATACATCGATATACATGTATATAGATCAAATGTATATACCTGTTCGATGCATATCGAAACTAAGTGTCACCAAACCATTTTAAACCTTACAAGAACGATTTTAAATATCATTTACTACTATTAGATGTCCTAGCTTTCTCTTAAAAATTACCATAACAATAATACATATTCTTCAGGTAAATTAAAGGTAAATATATTGTTTTTCTAACATTAAAACCCTATCTTAGCAACCACTTTAAAAATGATTCATATTCAATGGTATGACACAATATGTAATAGTTTTACATATATAAGCACGATTCATTCAAATTCCAACAGTAATTTTTCCAAAAATTTCAAATTAAAATTGTTTTCGAAAATTTAAGTCTAAAACCTTGTCATTATTTAGTCTATTAAAGTGAAACTGTTAACTCAATTAGCATTATTCACAATTATAAAATCGTATAATTCATGATATCTGTTTTCAATATGTTCAATGTTAACTAGCATTACAGCAAAGTTCTGACTGATATATTTTTTTGATCGCTAGCGTTATAAAAAATTAATAAACACAATAAAAACTATTATATACAAATTTAAATAGGTTTAGTATGTATTATAAAATAAAGTTACTAGTTCAGATATAAAAGGTATCATCAAAATACCTGACTGAATAAAGCGCCATATTGAGATTTATCCAGGACTGTTCTAAAATCTGTTTAGAAAGGCTAATATTGCAATGAAATTAATAAAAATATTACATCCTATCTTTTATTATAGCCCAGTGCCTTAAATAAAATCTCTACTCAGGAAGTTCCCTTTTCCATTTCCATGAAAACCATTACTTAAAACAATTTAATAGGGAAAAAGGACGTGCTGCGGTAAGTGCAAGAATACATAAATATCTATTACTAGAGTTCTAAAAGAATAGTATCCCAAGAATAACCGTCTCGCCAAATGAAATAAAATGGAAAAACCTATTCCAGCTACCGAAACTTTAATGTTTAATAAAACTGAACTGAAAATTATTAACAATCTTTATTAAAAGTTTAGAAATGCCAGGAGGATTTATGAAATTCAGTCAAATAATTAAAAGAATAATTAGTCTTGGGAACAGAAAAGTAGAGCACAAAAGCATCACATATATTATTTTAAAGTATATATAATGTACGTGGATTGATTTCAGTGTTCCAATGTGAGCGTAAACTAAAAAAAATAAAATTATTAGTATTATAGATGATAAGTGATAAAAGTTATTACCATTGAACATCGAATCTAAACTAACCTGTAGTTGATTATCTCTGTATAAAGACACATAAACAAATACAACTATGTGTCTATTATACTAAACTAAACAGCAAACAAACCGGCGCACATGGAATTTTGTCGTTTTTTTCTTCCTAGTGCCCGGTGTGCTGGGATGAGCTGAACTACTTGGGACAAGCAGAAAAAATTAAATAATTTGTACTAGGAAGAAAAAAACGACAAAATTCCAGGTGCACCGGTTTTTTTGCTGCTTAGTTTATTTATTTATTAGAGTAATTTTGGTATTCATATTAATACTACATAAACTAATATTTATAATTATTCAAGAGATTAATTCTTTGACTACCACACGCTCCATTTTCTTTCCAATATATGGAAACATATACATAGGATATTGCTATTTTTTTAGTATATAGTTTACCTAGAATTATTATATATTTAATAATTACATTAATATTTTATGTAGTATAATTTCTAATAAATATTAATAAAATAATATAATAATTTTATTGTATTTTATTTGTTATTAATTCTATTAATTTTTATTTAAAAAGAAAAGATATGTCCAGGTCACGGTCCTGGACATATCTTTTCTTTTCAAATAAAAATACATAATATTATTACATAATAAACATAATATTAAAATGCTAGGCAAAATTAGTGGGGCCTCTATTCATTTTTGCGCAGTTTTTTATACCGTGATGACATTCAAAAATGCTGCTTAAGTTGAACATTTCTGATATTCTTAGGAAACTAAATGCCCCACGATAATGATTGAACTTTCATATTGATTAGTTTGGGAGATTCGTTCTATTTCTAAGTAAAATTATAAAGCTCCAAGTTTTCTAAATAAAATTATAATAATTTATGTCTTTCACTTTATTATTGATTTTAATAATAGTTAGAAGATGCCTTTATTTTTCGATATGCAATAAAACCTGAAGTATTTGTCACAAAAAAAAATTACCTTATATTTTTTGTTTTACGTTAAAAAATAAAAATTTCGGATTAAATTTCCTATTTTCGTTAATCCACCATCAGTTCTATCTTTGAAGTACTCTGAACAATTTAGAGTACAATTTTTTTTTTTTTTTGTTCTGTAAAAGATTTATGATAAAATGTTTATATTCTACATTATTTATTATTAATGTTAAGTACTGTTCTTATTTCATTTTTTCTCCAAATATTTAATAAAACTTGTATTCAAATTTCAATGCTCAGATTCATAGTATTCTTTTAATAACCCTGTCTTGAATAAACAATAGTATTCCATTACTTTCACAAAGTATTCAATAGATTATATTGCTTTCAAGTAATATTACATACATATTTATAACGTTAATAATTTGTTACCCTCTAACACCTTAACACCTACTGTAGAATATACATTCTTTTTATACTTTTTTATGCAATTTAATTTCGCTGGAATATTTGGTTGTTTATTGAATTACTGACTTGACAAAAACTGGCTTGACGGTAACCCTACATTGGGAAAGGTTGGAAAATGTTAAATTAAATGTTAGGAATAAGTTTGAACGCCAAATCGTCAACTTTTATTTTAAAAAAAAAAGGACATTATTTTATAATAATTCTGATTATATTTACCCCATAATATCTTGAGGTTAATGGATTAATATCTTATTTCAAGAAATTTTTTATTTTTACACTTAATTTCTCTTAATTGTATACTCCATTATAAAAGGTATGTACATGTTAAGTAGTGTTATTGCCTTCTTAGTTGCACTATTTAAATTTTTTACTATTTTTATTTGAATACTAAGAATAAAACTTGAAATTTAACAATTATCCTCATACAAGACTGAAAAGACGAGAAACCGCTCGACGTTTCAGGCTACTTCAACACTTACTAGACAAACGCTCTAAGCTCCCAATTAATTACAAAAGACTCATCTACATACGACCTATTTGGACTTACGGAGTAGAGCTTTGTGGCTCCACTAAGCCATCGAATTCTTCTCGTATCCAATCCCTACAATCCAAAATCCTTCGTAAAATCCTCAACGCACCATATTTTGTTAAGAATATAGTCCTCCATAACGACCTTAATGTCCCATTTGTTGCTGATTTGGCCAGAACCCGGTATCTATCCTTTCATAACAAACTTCATTTCCACTCAAACCCTCTAGTTTCAAACCTAGCTTCCTGTTCAATTCCCGATAATCCTCCGAGGCGTCTGAGAAGAAGATGGCCACGTGATCTTCTTAGTTGAACATGCGATTTGAGTACTACCAGTGGGTAGTTTCTCTACTTTTCATTATATCATGTCATTATGTATCACTCAGCCAATTTACTTGATATATTATTGTAACATAGTTGTAAATATCAATAAATAAATAATAAAAAAAAAAAATTAACAATTCCGTGCCCGGATTAAGCGATTATAATTTAATAGTTTGTAGTCTTTATTTTTTATTTCATATCAATTCTTGTGGAAAGGATGGCATCTGAATAACAGGGAAAATGTTCACCGAGAAGTCCTACAGATCTTCGATTTTCGAGGAAATATTTATACAAGGAAGCATTCCCTTTTTTTTTTTTTTACAACCAAAGCGTATTTAATCATTTTTTGCTTTCGGGAATATTCCTTTATTGGTTTTCCCTCCGGCTAAAGATCACTGGATAATTTCATCCTTTATTTTTCCATCCGGATAACTCTACCTTTCTAAACGGCAGCTTTTCCTTTATGTTTGATTTCACCATTGTTCTCAATCCATGAAAAGTTTCTTTATTAATAAAAATGTATCACAATATTACATGAAATGTAATTTTTATCTAAACCGTAAATAATTGCTCCTAACGATATTTTCATCTCTCTTAAATATATTTTAATTTAAACTAAAATTTCTGTAATAAGACTCAATGGTTTCGTGAATTTATTCCTGGCTGAATTGACAATACTTATTTATTGATTAATAACTGGGTTTAAAAAACCGTACACTACAACCCATAAATAATCTTGGGGTCAGCACTTGGTAGAGACCGTACTGTTGTTTCTATGACAACGGTAGTGCTGGGTGATTTGTCCGAGAACTAGCTCAACCTCAAAGTGTTCTCCTCATTTTGGTACTTAATTTGGGTACCCAAGTTTAAGACCCTGGGTGATCCCAAGGATGGTCTCTAGATCCCAAAGGATTCATCAAAAGTTTTCAACATATTATCTAAATGATTTGCCACTGAATTTGATCACGGGACCTTCGGCACTACAACTCAGGGCTCTACTATTGAGCCACCCCGCTCCGCGTGATTAAAAAAATACAAAATGATTATTGAAGTACATTTATCCAATTTTAAAAAGTTTCAAAGTAATTCATTAGTTTTGTGATCTAATTAAATCTCGCATGCTTATTATACGTTTAAAATACTATTAAAATTGCTTATGTTAAGGAATATTGAACATTTCGTGTTCGCCTTATTACACTATTCACTTATTATGTTTACTTGGAAATGCTCAGGATTGTTAATGATCGTGGGCCTGTTACTGCCCAACTCGAAGTTGCTAAGTTTCTCGCAGCGAACTAGGGGCTTCGCTAAATTATCTTGGCCTACATTTCGAGTAGTTCTAAGGAATAGGAATAAATGGTTGAATAATATGAACGACGGGTCATTTGGAAATTAATATATATATAATATACAGTCGTAGTCAAAGAAATCGCATCACCCTTGACTGTTACCTTTTTGATCCTAAATGTGTAAACAAATAGTAGGATTGTATTTCTTTACCTACTAGTATTAGAGTGAAATAGTGAAATAGTTTAGTTGTGCCTACAGTATCCAATATGAAGCTCGTATTTCTAATTATTATGTCCAATAGACTGAGTTTTAAACAAAAGTCTAATGAGGAAAAATTTCAAATAGTGACGTTTGCTGAAGCTGGACTTTCTTCGCGTGAGATAGCAAGGAGGGTGAGGTGCAACCAATCCACTGTGGTAAGAATAATAAACAAAAATCTTTCCCAGGGATCTAACGAGCGAAAGAAAGGGAGTGGAAGGAAAAGGAAGACACATGAGCGTTAGCTATGAGATAGCATGGTGATGAGATTATCCTTAGAAAATCGCTTCAAAACTGCCAAAGAAATATCTAGAGATCTAGCAGATAGCAATTTAGCAGAAGAAAGTCGAGGAACAGTTGGCAGAAGGTTAAGAAAAAAAGGTTTATGGGTAAGAAAACCAGCTTAAAAGCCATTTCTTAACAAAAAATGAAACAATCTCACCTACATTGGGCGCAGAATTTTAAACATTGGCATAATTTATAAATAAAAAAAAATCCTAGAATCGAACAAGAGTCCTCATTACTTACTTATAAAAATAAATTATTTTTTTTAAATATTTTTTTGTTTTCATTCTGTTAATCTGAACTGGTTCAAAGTCTGACTATGGGATAAGATACACCCAACATATTATTACTGAAAAATCAGATTTTTTTTATACAATGACAATTGGAACTATCTACTATTTTACTATTGTTAGGACAATGAGGATATATAAACAATAATTTTTTATAATATAAATTTATATTACTTTGTATAAAATTGTAACTCCTTAAAATATTATATTTGTTGTTTTTATGTAATTGATTCTAATATTAAATTTTTAATTGTTTGAATTGTTTCCTATTTATGTCTTTTACAGAAAAAAATCTTATACCTGGTTGACTAATATATTTCTGACATAGGAAGTGTTTGATGGGATCAAAATGATGCAAAAGGTCGACTAAAATGACCATACAGGTCGAAACGTATGATAAATGATGAAATACAAGGAATTTGACTGAAGGTCTTTTAGATCCCAAAGAAAAATATTTTGCTTTCATAATTTTTAGAAATTCATTTTTTTCTATTATTTTTGATGATAAATTTTTGTTCACTTAAGTTGTTTTCGTTACTTACTTCTGTCGTCCATATTTCCCTAGATTCAACTGTGTGTGGCTTCTCCTTATGGTTTATTTGGTTGTACAAGAAGGTCTTACAACTTTTTCCATCATTGAAATTAACGTTGTGCTCCCAAAGATTCATCAAGGTAATTGGCTTTCTCTCACCGCGGGAATTCGTTGCTGTTACCTCGACTTAAGAACAAACACTCCTTTGCTACAAGACTCCTTGCGAACTACAAACAAGAGCCCACTAACTTGACGTTTCGACAAATCAGTGTTGTTCATTAGAGGCAAGCCGGTACCTGACTCGACTCGGAACTGAGCTGCGGAGGCTGGATTAATTGCCGCGTTTACTCTCAACTTAACGTGACAGGAAAGCTCCTCTCCAACGGCGCCGTCTTCGGAATTGCAACAATTTCTCATTTAAAGTTAGTGCGCTGCGGGGCCCATTTGTATTGCAAATTTCGCCGCTAGTGCTAACTAGTGACCTATTTCGTTTAAAAATGTCTTGCAAAGTTCTACGAACAGTTTCTCCAACAATTTTTATCGTTGTTAAATGAATATGGACGAATAATGAAACCAATTGAAATTGATCTGTTTTTCCCATAAGTAACTTGTTAAAACATGAGTTGACGACTATTGAAAATAAATAAATATTTATTGACAGAAATCATCCCAATAGTATAATTTTTTATATTGTACTTTTGATCTTCTTTTGAAAACTTCCCCTAATAGATTCATGTGTAGCGTGTATGGAGATACCTCCCGTAACCAATGCAGGCACTCCTAGAGTGTTTCATCTCTCTGTAGTAAATCAATGCCCCAGAAACGTTTATTGGAATCATGTTAGAATCTGTGGTAAAGTGTCTGACGACTATTAGTGAAGTTCTACTGTTTAATGTTTGTTTATTTATTTAACATCACTTTATGGCTTATCGGACGATGCTGCTGTAGTAGGAGTCCTAAATTCTGCCTATTCAGGTATAACATGATAGGATAGAGATCCTTAACAAGTACTGGAATCCGCTCAGGCACGGGATCACCATTTTAGGTCCCTGCCGAAAGATGGCTTAAGGAAGGAATTAAATAAAAATACAATAAATCCCCCATAAAGGGTCTTGGGTTCAGCATATAGTAGAGACTAAATTGTTTCTAGGACACCGGTTGTTCAGAGAAATAATTTGTCCTCGGTAACATCCAACAGCTAGGTATTATCCTTCCAATTTAGAGTACCGACATAGAAACCGAGTAAGCCAATACATTTTTTTTTAAAGAATTAATTTCATATAAATTACCATTGGCAAATTAATATGCATTATTCTATAAATCCCAAATTCAATTCATATTTCAAGGTCATTAAGAAAATATATTATTACCTGCGGGGATCTTCTCTTGGACCCCAGGGACACCTAAAAAGGGCAGGGAGAGGACAGGGTATAATCGAGGACACATAAGGGAAACTGGGTGAAGAAATAAACCCCAAAACATTTATCTAACAAAAATAAAGCGGTATTATATTGAAATAAAAATTACATTAAACTATTATTGGTAAGGCATTAATAAAATAACAATTACAAATTCATTCATTAATAAGGCATTAAAAAAAACTAACAATAACAATTTAAACCGAAATTCCCAGTCACCAGGAAAAATAAAACTTATAATTTAACATAAGATTCACCGTCAATAAGAGCACTAAACAATAACATATGAACTAGAATCATACACCAGATTCTCCATCAATACTCAGAATCCCTAAAACGACTAATAAAATATTAATATTAAACAAAACTGGATCTATCGTCTATAATAATCATCATATCCCTCATATATAATAATAACCATATGCACTAATACTAATTACAACTTACACATTCCCCATCAGTACTCATTACCTCATAACCAGTAATGAAGTTAATAATACCCAAACAAAACTCGATCAGACATCTACAACAATAATCATATCCATCCTCTATAACAATAGTCATATGCGCTAATAACAACTTACAACTTAAACATTCACCCTCCGTACTCATTATCCCATAACCATTACTTAATTTCCATTTAAAACCAGTCCCCTCTTCTCTACACATAATTCTGGGTGCAATAATACTTAAAGAAAAGATTCCCATCTTTCTTGTGGACAAACGCGACGAATAGGGGCGACTTGTGGTCTAGTGGTTAGCGTAACAAACTACTAAACCCAAGATCGCGGGTTCGTAGCCCGGCAGGTGGCCCTAGGATTTTTTAAAGCGAGTAAAAAATCCTTAGTTACGCCGTCCTTCGGAAGGGACGTTAAACGGGGGTCCCGAGCCTGGACGATGTCAGGTACTCGTTAAAAATCCCTATCCTAATAAAACCTGGATAGGCAAAATTTAGAGCTCCCACTGTAGCATCGTCCGATTAGCCATAGCA
Organism: Troilus luridus; assembly: GCA_964056705.1. Lineage (NCBI taxonomy): Eukaryota > Metazoa > Arthropoda > Insecta > Hemiptera > Pentatomidae > Troilus > Troilus luridus. Next base: position 98,681,664 of record OZ057412.1, on the reverse strand, counting down.
GCATAAAGTGACGTTAAATGAACAAACAAACGCGACGAATGAAAAAGAAAATAATTAATTGGCTCTATCTTCAACTGACCACCCTCTGGCCTCTCCCCAAGTCTAGTCGGTAAAGAGAATTACGGTAAAGAGAAAATCTCTTACCTTCCACAGTCTCCTGTTCCGGACCCTATTCTTCTCGCTACTACACGCCTTCAACTCATCTTCAGCCCAATCTCCAGTCTGGAGAAACCCGCCCTGCCCGCCGGGCAGTAGCTCTCTCAGCCAGTTCACAACTTCTCGACCGTCGAGAGGAAAACGGTCGGATATTTGAAGGCTTAGGCTACACCTACATTGGATCCGGTGTGATACGATGAGACGTCGCTAGCAAATCAAATGACTGAAATATATCGAGAGTTATAACATTTGGTTCTTTAAATTTATAAAATTAAGATTATTTATTAATTAGTTTTAATAAATTTATATTTTACTATAATGTATAGTAAAATATGTATACTGTATACACCCCAGCATCGTATGTGATAGAATCACGTCGCACCGAATCGGATCCAATGTAGGTGTAGCCTTATCCGAGATAGCGTCAACATTCTTATCCCGGGGTCAGTGAAGTGGTGCCACTTGGTGGTCATCATTATCCCAACCACTCGCGAATTGAATTTAACTTTTTAAATGTTCGATCAGATAGACTCGAAGGCGACGGAAATGCTGAGTCATTTCCGTATTAGACTGATGACAAAGCAGACAAGAGCCTTCTAACAAAAATTAATATTTAATAAAATATATCTTAACTAAATGTTAAGGGCCTACAATGCCTTTAACCAAAACCATATATAAAGAAAAATTGTGTAATTAGTCACAAAAAGAAATAACATTAGCAAATCTTATTTAGCATAGGATAACATATACGTACATATCAAGGTACAAAAGCCTTAAAACCTATAATCTTTTTAAAACATCTTCACAAATTATTTATTATTTAATTTACATTTGCATCTGCGCAATTGCGCATTCAGCAAATTTGATCCTAATGTTTACAAAACATCTTAATGAAAAAAAGCAACTAAATGCTAATCATTCTCTATAATACGTTAAACTTTTGACTTCAACAGATAAAAGACTTCTTTTTGATCACAAAGATTAGAGTACAATTATTAACACTGATTACTTTCATTCGATGTGTTCTAATAAAAAGTGGCGAATTAAATATAACATTCGCTAACATTTATAGCATTGGACTAAAAGCTGTAATTAATGCACATTAACTAAATATGTATATTTAAATAAAATTTTCCTCAGCCCGTTACACAATTAAATTTGATAACGATCATCGAAGGCATATATGAAATTTTAATGATATTGTATAAATTAAGGAATTATTCTGTGTCAGCTAACTTAAATAGAATACATATCAGAACCATTGGTGTCACATAAAACATTTTTTTAATTAACAGATATAAAATTTTCATTTCAAAATAAAATAGATCAATTTTCCGGGTTAAAATCGAAGTAGTAAAAAAACTTTACTGCTGTCGGCACGATCGCTTTCTGGGCCAAACTCTTATATTTTCTAGATTTGAAGATCTTCCGTTTTATTGGTCCGGTTGTAAAAGGCCTCATTGAGCAGAAAGGGAATCATGAAGAAATAAAATGCTATGATATCAATAAGAAGGAAGGATAATAAAGCACTGAACGAAATATGTACAATAAATTCACTAAGCAAAGAGCGTAAACCGACGTCCGGTGACGATCGAAAGCCCTACTTCTTTAAAATGATTAAATATAATATATGTAAAATTTCAAAAATGAAACAATGAAAAAAATCTATTCAATGAAAGTTTTTTCTGTAAACCAGAGCATTTCTTAGTAATCAAAACTCAAAGAAAATAATTAAAAATAATTTTTTTCATAGGCTCAAGGAAGTTCAAAACGAGTCAAAACATAGATCTTAAATAGAACTTATTGTTATTTATAATTTATTTTTTGTTATACATAATTTCTTTTTATGAACATATTCAAATCAAATTAATTTTTATACTACACAAGAGGTAAAATAAATTAACTTCTTTTATAAAATCTGTCAACACTATTAATGACAGTTATTTGTATTATAACTGTCTAATATGCTCTAGATTAACATACTTTTTTAAGAAGTTAATATATTTTAGAAATTAATTTAATTTCAATATGTTCATAATCACTAAAGAAATTATTTATATTAAATTAAGTATTATAAGAAATTGTATTTTCAAGCTATGGATTCAAAATAGTAATAAATTATACCAATTTATAAACCGGTTTAATTGACAATTTAAACTAACACCTATTGCATAACAAAAACTAACAATTACCAAATATACTTTGCAAGCATTATAACAAAATTAAACTTTTAAACTAAAATACCTCTTTTTGGTATATTCAGCATAACGAAATATATAACCCTGAACTTCGTGGACTTGATATTCCTCAGGAATGATTGTCAAAGAAACCAATTTCTAAATCAACTGTTTATTTATTAGCATTATATATTGTAAGTCCAACACCATTCAAAATGGGAGCATATAAACATAATAACCAAGTATTATCCAATATTTTATTCAGTTTCAATAGATTATATTATTAAGTATAATAAGAATCCAAAGAATTATCGCAGAACATTTTCCTCATGCATTACAATCTTGAAAAATAGAGAAGGAGGGAAAATATTGTTTATTTTTTTTATTTTGTGCCTATTCCTATTCCTAGACACGGAAAATATAAAACTAAATACAGGAAAATTGATGAATGCAGATAAGGAAATAGGACTGGAAGTAAATTCGGATATGATTAGATATGGTTAGATTAGACTAAGAAAAGGGGGAGATTTTGAAGATATTGTTGTAGGAGGGAATAAGTTTAAACGAAGTTTTATTACTCAGAGTCTATAGTAACTAGGAAAAATGGAGTTCAAGAGGAAATTAAGGCACGATTAAGGGCATGAAAGGATTGTTATTATTCGGTCTCGACATGATACACTTTATACATACATCCAACTCTTCTCTACGGATGTGAAATGCTGCTCTAAAGCTGAAGGATATACAACGTGTTAAGGTATTCGCAAACAAGGAATGCGTAGAATATTCGGTTCAAAAACCACTAGAGAATTTAGGAAATTGATTACACAATGCGCAACATAGGCATGAAGCCGGATAATATTATAGCGTCACAAATATTAAGATGGGGTTGTAAAGTTAAAGTTCGTACTAACGAACGAATTCCTAAAAATCTAATAAGTGCTTTGCCGGACTGGTAAACGTCTGATGAGTAGAGCGGGGCCTAAATGGGAGAACAGCGTTAAGTGTGATCTGGCGGATTTAGGTTTGGGTAGTGTTGTAAGCAATGATTGGTGGTACCGGCATCAAGCCTTCGGGTTCGCTAAGCCTAATTATTATTATGATCATCCATTTTTTTCGCATCTGTGGGTTCAAAACAGTGATGGGGGGGGGCGGGTAAGTCCGACCATCAGCAGTTCGTTAAGCCTTATTATTATTATTAAATATGCATCATTGGTATATTTATGAATTATTTTTAAATGTTACTTTACTTACTTGAACTAAGGCATTAGCTTGCAATTGTAATATATTCAATTAAATTCCTTAATAATTAGCTACTCCACGAATACGGATTCCATGCCTTCTTCAGTCGTGCAGAATAAGATTCCTAACACCTTTATTTATTCATTTATTCGGTGCAGATGAACGACTTGCATTGAACTGCAAATTCGTTCTGAGAAATGACCAGTGGGTTGGAGGTGGTAAGGACCTCATCTAGCAATGTTCCCCCGGGTTTGCTCAGGTCCACCTATAGCCGGATTTAATTAAAATCCTGTTCCTTGGGCATTATTCGTTAATTAAGGATAGAAATTAGTTCAATTCCAAATACCTGCAGGAGGGTCTGAATTTATATCTTCTATTTAAATTATGATTAAGGACCCACAGGAAAAATTATTATAAATTAAATATTTTTCCCATAATTTGTTTAACTGATATACATAATTTTCGAATACATAATAATTAACATTGAAAAGATAAATTTACTTTAATTTAATATTATTTAAAAATTCTTTTGGATATATTGGGGAGAGTATTAGCCTTAATATTTTATTAAATGTATTTTAACCTATGTTCTATATAAATACATTGATTTAGAATTAGTTATTCCGTTTACCGATTCCAGCTCAATGAATAATATAAAATATTCAACTGAGTCGTAAAGAGTAAAGGCTTTGAATGCGCCAAACAAAATTGCGTTTACCTTCCACAATGCTTTTACATTATGTAATAATATAATTCATGTTATTTTTCATTAAATTTATATAAATTTTCCTGTCACCAATCCCTTATCTTATCGTCCATTGCAGTCCTTCCTATAATGGCGAAATTATTTGAACAACTTTTTCTTAATCGCATAAAGCCTATCCTCGAAAATAGCGGATTACTCCATTGTACAACAGTGTCATCGTATCGTGGATACAATGTCTATCGTTTTGCGTTTTTTCTTACGTTGAAAAAGCATTCGATAGTGTCTGGCACGAGGGTCTTCTCTGGTAAATAAAACCTCACTGCCTTCTACTTGCTTTTTAATTCTACAATCTTATTTCCAAGGCAGATTCTACTGTAGTTCCTTTGACACTTCGATTTTCTCCTTCTTTCCTCAATACAGGGATTCTTTCCTCAATTGCGCAAGGCAGTGTTTTATGCCCTATTCTCTATTCCCTTTACACTTTTGATATTCCGAAGCACACAAGCACCACCATCTATACCATCGCTAACGACACAGCCATTATTTCTTCCCACAGAGATCCAAACCTAGGTGCTATAGCTCTTCAAAACCATTTATTTGATTTAGAAAAGTGGTTCTACAAATGGCAAATCAGAATAAACGCCTCGAAATCGAGCCATGTAAACTTCTCCCTACTCTAAGATTCGTGTCCAGCAGTCAATATTGACAACGACGAAGTACCTTCCAAAAACTATGTACGTTATCTCGGGCTATACTTGGAAAAAATATTTACGTGGAACGTACATAAAAAATTAAAAAGACAAGTACTGACAAGACGTTACAAACAACTATCACATCTTCTGGACTAGAGATCTTCACTTGACTTACGAAACAAACGACTTATCTATAACACTATACTAAAACCTATTTGGACATATAGAGCAGAACTCTGAGGTTCAGCAAAGTCCACAAGCACAAGATACAAACAAAACAGTCCAAAATTCTCAGAAAAATTGTTAATGCTCCAAGGTATGTTTTGAATCACACCATACGCAACGCTATGAACATTCCCACTATAAAATCATATACTCAAAACAAATACATAACAATCCACTCATCCACACAAAACCACCAAAATTCACTCAATCTTCCGCTTTTCTACTACCCGGGCTTGATAGGAAATGATTAAAAAGACAATGACCAAGATACCTACTCAACTGTTGATATTACTATTAAAAAACTTGATGTTTCTGTAGAAAATTAAAGAGAATATTACTTAGATCAAATTTTCTGTATGCGCAATTGTGCAGGTGGAAATGAAAATTAAGGAATAAATAAAATAAAAATATAAATTTTATGTTATATCATATTTTATAATAATATAATCTATATTATTTTATGAATTCAATTATTAGAGTCATGTTAACTTTTCCACATATTTTTTAACTGAAATAATTCTCAGGGAACCAGATACATCTGAAGCCCCGCTAAATTAGTGGCTAGGTCCATAATGTGTTAATTGTAATGAGGGTAGCGTGGGTAGCGTGGGTAGCGTGTCTTTCTCTTGAAATGGAGCTCTAAAATTAGTAATAAATATCTGGCTTAGCCACCAGGATGACTCGATTTCGGTTTCTTCAAGACAACTCGCTTTAGATAAAAATCGACGTTACACTTATTCGTCTGGGCTGCAAACATTACAAGTAAACTAAAATTAAATTAAAACCATACTGCTGAAGCATAAAAATGGATTAAATGTCCAATAGAGACTGAGGCTGTGTCTAAATCTAGCATTTTTTTATCGTTTCATATAATTTTTAACTTTCGTTTTTACAAATATTTATAAATGTTTTACTTACAAAATATTTTTAGTAATAAAAAACAAATATTTGAAATATTTAAATTTAAATATTAGAAAAATACATACATTTGAGGTGTTAAATTTTCCACCATTCAATGCAAAATGTTGTTTCAAATTGATCGATTACACAGGTTTTCACTTAGCGAGGCAAAATCATAAAACCACCAGCAGGTAGATCAATTATTTTAGTTAATATAATTATTTTGTTTTGATTTGTAGTTTCAGTGTCGGAGTTATAATTTTTCAATTATATCAAAAGCAACATACGATTATAATGAAGGCGTTTTGGTTCAAAAGTGTATAACTCCTAAATTTCACTTAATCATATTTTTTGCTAGTTTAGTCAGTAACTACAGATTAAAAACCGGGTTTAAACCGTTAGAAATAAGGCTGCAATGTGTCTTGTCAGACAAAATTGCTTGATTAAACCAGGGCAATAGTAAATTGTTGAAATTTCAGAGTTATTTGCTATTGATCCAGAACGCCTCAATTAGTAAGAGAATGTTCTTCACATTTTTGTAAAGTAAAATTATACTACTTTAATCGATAGTAGCAATTAACCTCGATCTAATTGATTGTCAAAAACCATGATGTTTGGTGGTCTTTTTTTTTTTTTTTTCCGAAATCTCCGTTTATTTTTTCGGAAAAAAAAAAGAAAAAAGTACTTACGTTTTCTTTAAGTACTTGTAGTAGTCCATTTTTTCTCATGCGAATGTGGAAATGAAGATAATAAAAATATAATTCATAATCAATATCAAACGTTTAATTTTTTGAACATCAAGGGGTCCATTAAAGTTCTCAAAAAGTTGTTACTATGAAATAGCAAACTATTTTTACCTGTTTGAAAAAGTACCGTTTTCTTTCTCAAAATAAATAAATTTAAAAATGTACATTCCATACATTGAGGAGTTGTACATAATACATATTCGATGATTTAGCATTTCATCATTTCCACTACTCATCTAATGCTCCAAAAAGGACATGCTACCTGCTAAAACAGTGGCGCTATTTGTATTGAAAAAGATGCGGGCTAGTTAAGCGCCATTTCGGGAACGGTGTGTGGACATAAAATGGCTATTTGTCTTGATTAAAGCGGTTTAGCGTGCCCTGCGGTAGAGAAACTTAACAATAATCCCTTCACATAAATCAGCTCGTGTGTCCACAAAATATAAAACTCCTTGTAATCCTTGGATTTATGGACGGTCTCGAATTTCAATTCGGCCTCCTCCTTTCCTGTCCTCTGGTAGCTGATATTCAAAATTATATGCAATAATTATTCCATGCGAGCGATAAAGTTAAAAACATATTTAATAATTCATATACTTTGGGACTTCACAGTAAATTTGTTGTTGTTTACATAAAATAAAATGCCATATTCAAAATCCTAATTTACGCAAGATTATAGCGACTTATTGGAATAATGTAGAATTGAACTTCAAAAAAGGCTCTACAAATCACTAGACCATTGATGGTGACAATTTAAAATGATTGTTTAAATCCATAATCCTTCTCACTATATTACAAATAAAATTCTTCATTATGGCCCAAATGCCATACAAATATCCCTGTGCATCGAAAAGGGGTTTGAAAAAAAAATATATATATAATTCAGGCGTCTTCCATTGAAAAATCTAGAAAAAAAGGCATGGGTGTTGTCGGGCCAAGCTACTTAGATTTGAGAGGACTTTGACCTATGCCCTATTATGCAGACTTATTATTATTATTATTAGCCGTAACGCTGCCAGAGTGGAAGACGCTAAGTAAAGATGGTACATTTTCCGTTCTTCTGGTTCTTTTTATTTGCCCACCAGTTTTTCATTCTCTGCGAGAATTCAAGTTTTCTTTCTTCGCTCCATTTTGTTCCAGTTCTATGGGCTTTTGTCTCTGGTTTAACCTCCCATTTTTCAATTTTTATTCTAAAATTGTTTCTTGCGTCTATTTCTTCTTTGTTGATTTTGGCTAATTTCAGGTCTCTTTAAACATTTCGGATCCATTCTCCTCCATTAACGAGAAGCCTCATTAAGTGGCCATAGAACTTTTCCTCATGTCTGTCTCTATATTAGAATATTCTTCAATTTTAGATGTTTTCTGTGAACTATATCCATTTTCGGTCCATCTTGATCCCATAATTTTCCTAATTATTTTTCTTTCTTCTTTCTTCAGATTTTCTATATCAATTTTCCTGTTTAAGGCCAAGGTTTCGCTGGCATATAACATTGTTGGTTTAATAACTGTGTTGTAATGTCTGATTTTGGCATTTAAGGATAAATATTTTTTATTATAGAGATTTTGCATTAATCCTAAACCTTTAAGAGCTTTTTTGATTCTTTCTTGTTGTGCATATTTTTCAGAGATAATTTCTCCTAGATATTTAAACTATGGTACCCTATTAATTTCTCCATATTTGGTTTGTAATTTGAAAATTTCTAACTTTGTTGTTGTAAACACTGTCTTTTCAAATGATACCAGTAAGCCAACTTTCTCTGCGCATTCTTTTAGAGTTTCTATCTGTTTTATAGTCACCTCACTAGAATCTGCCATTATTGTGAGATCATCTGCAAATGCTAAATAGGGGATTCGTAGGTTATTTTCCTTGGTTCCTAATGAAATTGATTTCCAGCAACTTTCTCCTTCAAGTTTCTTCTGCCATTCTTACATAACTCTATTTAGTACTACATTGAACAACAAAGGTGATAACCCATCACCTTGTCTAACCCCAGTTTTTATCTCGAATGGTTTTGAAAGTTTTCCCATAAAATTCACTTTTGATTTTGTATATGTTAATGTTTTTTGAATTATTTTCTGTGTTTTCCGATCTAATCATATTTCTTCAAGAATTTTAAATAGTGTGGGTCTGTGTATTGAGTAATAGGCTTTTTTGAAATCGACAAAGACATACACGGTAGGCTTGACTCGCATCTTATACATACTTATTATTATTATACTTATTATGCAGACTTGGAGCTGCCGAAAACGTATCAACCTACACTTTGCTTGAGACATCATGGAGAAACTGGAGAACTAAAACTAGCCTGCACCAACTCGCGAATGAAGAGAATTGCAAGTAGTTTCAAAAGTTATTATATAGTTGGTTAAAGATAGGTTAAAGTGGGGATGAGCATTTCCATCCTCGTTCTCCTACAATAACTAGGCTGGTTGGCGTGAGTGCAACCAATTGAAGATTATTGGAAGGGACAGCAGTACTGGATGCATAAATAACCATAGGTCCATATTCTCGAAAAAAATATTAAAAGATCCTATTAAGGAGAACCAATTCTAGGCATGTTTTTTAAATATTTCTTTTTCTCAAACTGGATTTACTATAGATATTTCTTATTATTTTCTTTTACTTTTACTACAACAACTTTATATTATCACATTAGACCGTGATACTTCTGAATAATTTATGTCATCGATTTGAGTAGATCGCTCCTGGTGGTACTGAGAAGATTACCTGAACCTTACATTTCTAAGCAAGTATTAAGATGATATCATATATATTTTATTTTTTTAAATGGTCCATTCCATAACCTTCCTTTTACTCCCGAATAGCTAAAATCAGATAAACATTATTTTAATGATTCTCCAGGTAGATTAAAATTTATTTAAATATTTTATAAAATCAGCAACATCCTATTCTCCTGTAAAAGTTTTATCTTGCCCCTTATGTTATTCCAAATAATTAACTGTCATAATTAACAACAAAAAAAGAATTGTATTAATTAGATATATACTTCGGGTTTATTTTTGAGGTTATGAAGAACAGAGTTTTTTTTTTTACAATTCATGCGATTATATAATTTATTCATCAGTACTGTAAAGGGCAGCCACAAAAAATTATAATAGTCCGGGTTAGAGTCCATTATGAGAAAAAGACAAAACAACCCAAAGCGACTTAATCTAAGTTCGGTCCTGTGTTGAACAGGTCCTTTGGAGGGAATTATGCTAAGTAAGAGATAAGACAAGGAGGGTTCTATGTGTTTAGGATCGCTTAGAACAATGCTACTTAATGCTCCAACAATTAACTCCAAGGGCGGGGCGGTGTGATCGCTGAATTAGGACCGGCAGGCTTTAAATGAATACTCTCCCGCAACTGGGAATAATGCCTACTTATATCGCACCCTCATTTCGATTAACCGTTTCAACAACTCAACTTATTTGCATAATTGTTAGGAATTAAGCCTGCAATTTTGAATCAGAGGATGGGCGAGTAAGGCCTATGTTATTTCCTCCAATTTATCATTCCACGGAACAATTAAGTATCATTTCAATCGGTAGAGTGCATCGGTAATAAACATCTTACTTGGAGTACTTATGTTTCTACTTTTATTTAATAAGTAAATAACTGTAAGAATAAATAAAGATAAAAAACACCTGTACCACTACAACCCATGAAAAGTCTTGGGTCCTAACAAGGTAAAAACTGCCTGTTTCTAGGAAGATAGTAGTGCAGGGCGATGATCTGTCCCAGATTCCGCTCAACTCATTAAGAAAAAATTAAAGCTAGGAGAATCACAGGAGTCTGTCTAGACCTACGGCAACAGTGTCGATCCAAGGCGGATAACAAAATAAATAATTTAGTTCGCTGAACAAATTTGGGCCTTAAACATAACGTGACAAACATTAGTTTAATTAATCATTTTACACATTCTATTTCTCAAACAGTGCATCACACAATCTGCGACTCCCTTTATAGTCTATTTCTCCCTAACTAGTCATAATTCTGCAGTATTATCCTATAGCCCTGTTACGATCCGAGAGAAAGAAGAACCGGCTGAAGGGATTAAGATAAGCCGGAAGGGATTAAAGAATGGGCGTAGAAACTTAGCGATCTGTCTAGAGATATCGCGAATTGCATGGAATATTCTAGGTGTCTCCCACCCCGACCAACCTTGCCTATAAAAAAGGCCAGTAGTAAGTCAGTCGGTCAGTAGTAAAGTTGTTGACTCCTGTGGCAGTGAATGGTAACAGTCCGTGTGAGTGACTGTGTCAGTTAGTGTCAGCCAGTGACAGTGTGATAAGTAATAAGTGAGTGTAATAAACTGTGTGTCAGTTTGTCATATTTGGAGAGTCTTACGGTCAGTGGACTTTAATTAGTGAACTGTAAGTGTTAATTTTTAGTTATAAACTATAGTTTAATTTTATTGTATTTGTACAAATTTAGGTAAATAGTTAGGTTATTTAGTATTAGCAATATCTTGTATTATTTGTATATTATTTTAGTAATTAGGTAACGGTTAGACCTAGGTTATAATCTGTAGAATATTGTTATTGTAAATTAATATTAGTTTAATAATTTAATTCTTTTAAATAATTTCATTGTAGTCTTTTTAATTTGTTAATAAATTTTAGTATCTTGAATTTAGTAATAGTTTAGTTCATTTTACACCCAGTAGCCCGTAACAGCCTTGATAGTTTTATATTGGTCCCTCATCTTATTCTAAATAACTTACTATTGTTTGTAATTGAATCTTCTCATTGCCTACACTTATAATACCAACAGACATTACACATAGGACCAAGAGACATGCATTTTTTTGTTCAGCTAATATTTTCATTTTTCTTGTATTTCAATAGCATACCGTAATATTCATACACATATTGTAAGAGTAGTGTGAACAAAATGTAAAGAATTTATGGAAGTCTCTTTAAAAAATCGACGACCACTCACTAGTTTCTACATATAACAATACATAATTATTTATATATATATATATATATATATATATATTTTTTTTATATCTATATTTTTATGAGCAAAGCTCGGCTACAAACGAATTCCTAAAAAGTTACTCGGCGTTATAGTAAACTTCTGAGGGTTGGACAGAACCGTAGGTAGGATGATTGCGTTAAGAGTGATCCGGCGGATTTGGGTTTAGGTAGTGGTCCGTGGACGGTAGTTCGTAAGCAAAAGTGGTATCGGCATCGAGCCTTCGGGCTCGCATATTATTTTATTTGATCTTTTATTCTATCAAGTAAGTGACATTCAAAAAATTGACTGTATTTTTTTTCAGAAGTCACTATGATCCATGGAGGACCATGGCCTCCTGGACAATTTCCCTCCACCGTGACCGACCTTCCGCGACTCTTCTCCATGCTCTCACACCCAGTAGCCTAAGTGCTTCCACATCGTCCAGCCACCCCATCTAAGCCCGCCTCTTCCTCTTTCTCTATCTATAAGTCCCTCCAAAATCTGCTTTGGGAGCCTTTATTTATCCATTCTATATCTCGTTGCTTTGATACAAGAAACTATATCGCGATCTCCATATAGGTTCTTAAGTTCTTGATTATTTTTGATAAGGATTTGATTTCCTTCTTTGGTTGGGCCATTATACTCTTCTTAGGATTTTTCTCAATAATTTCTCCTCCTGTTTGGATAGAGTTCACGGCTCCTCACCATATTTGACTGGACGTAGTATTATTATTAAAGCATGGCGAATTAGTATTTCTTGTAGTATTAATAATTAGCATAATTATTACAGTTAAATTATTTATTTAAATAAGTAGACAATTTTATATTACCTTATTTTTTTATATTACTACAGCCGTTTGGCATAATCTAATCTTATTTGATGGAGTTTTATTGATGCATTCACAAAGCCTGAACTTCCAGTCTCAATCGGGAATTGCCGCTGCTACATCGGAATATCAAAGGTTTGATCTGACCATGTAAATGTTAGGTTTTTCTTGATTGGCTTTCCACGCCCATCCTGCATCAGTGCATTTATTTACCTTTCATCTTGTCAATCTGCCCTTTGATTCGCTTCTCTGTATTGGCTTTTCAAATGAAATTAACCTAGTCCTGATTAAGCTCTAGTACAATGAAGAGTGTTTTTACATGTATAATCATGGATATTTAATATATTCAGCATGCGTATGTATGTATGATTTAAGTAGATATTTGATATTCAAATATGTTACCGAATACAAATAATACATTAATTTCTTATAACATTTAAAAAAACTGATAAACGGGTTTATTATTTCACCGAAAAATTCATTATTTTCCTTTATAATTTGTTTTTTCAACCAATTCACGTAGCCTGGTAACTATTAACATCAATAATAATTACTAACATAAAGAACTAGAACAAAATGATTATATCTGTGGAGATAGATAAACTGTTTAAGTAGAAAAATTCGAAGATGTAAGTAGGTGGATTTCGTTCAAGGTATATATGAAATGGGGAATTCATAGGTTACACATAAATTCCGGCACCTATATACAAATAAGAAACAACATATTTCTTTTTTGGTTAATATTATTGCAAATACTGTTTTTTAACCAGAATTTTCTTTCTCAGGGTAATTTCTGTAAATGACATTTTAGTTGTTTATTATTTGGAACTATATTAATCAATGTTTGGTTTTTCAGGATGCAATAAAGAGCTTGAGGAGTACGTTCTTTGTCTCATTCCAAGATGTAACTTACATTCATGAAGACAATTTTTACTTTTATTCAAAATTATTTATTTAATTAATTACTGAAACAGATATAGTAAGTATTTTCATTTGAGAAGATATAAAACCAAAATACATCACTGCATTAATTTTTTTATTTTATTTAATTTTGAAGTTTGCCTTAAAGTTTTAAGAGATCTATTTATTACACACTGCCCTAGGGATCTCCGAACCCAGATCCACACTCCACGTAAGAGCTCGAGAATTAAATATTAACTAATGGATCTAACTTCCATTATTTTAGTATTAATTATATTTTTGTATAGATAAAACCTGTATTTATAAGTTATTCTCGTCATTCTTCTAATAGGATGATAAAAATCTAAACATTTTGCTGTTCAGTATAAAAAAGTAAATCATTTAATTTTAAAATGCGCTGAATCGTTTCCATCCCAACATATACAATTCAATTAATGGTTTACTGAAGTTAATCATTTATTTTACGGTATATACATACGATTTATGCATACGATTTATGCATACGATTATTACATTACATTGGTATTAAACTGAGTTATCAGTTTCAAATGATTATAAAATATAATTTTACGATTAAAAACTGAAAAACAATTATTATTTTAAAAACAAACATACTATACTTCAATTCATTTAATACCATTAGTTAACATACTGACATCCAGACTATGAAATATGTATATTTGAGACGGCAAAATGTCAACATTAAAATGAATGAATTTTGTTATCTTGTGCTGGTAGTCGTTAAGTAACAATATAATTATTTTTTTGGGGCATATTTTCTAATGAAATATTGTTGACTCAACTGTATATGATTTACAGAATTTTTGAATTTTCGGTGGAATAATATTTGCTATAATTACTTACCATATTCAGAGATATATTTTGGAAAAAAAAAATAAACCTTGAGGGTTCTAATATAACTTTATATGGTAAAGCTACTGATTACATAGGTCTAAAAATTATTACTAAGGAAATAGTACTGATTTTTTACTATTGAATTAATTATAATTAATTTTGAGTGATTTCTTTCCGGTGGATATCTTTTTTTATTATTCCGCATATTTGTGTTTGTTTGAGTTCCTCTGTGTTTATTTGTGTGGACTATCACTGAGTATGTGAATTGAGACTTACGTAGTCTATATCGTTTTCTAAATATTGTAGTTACTAGGTATCGAACTATATAAAATTAATAGATCTGAGATGATGGAAACCCGAAGTAAGTTCCATGGATTTATATTTTACGAAGAAGGATCATATGAGGAAAGTAGTGATGAATTTTCCAAGGTTTTTTATACTGAGGGAAACTGTATCCAACTGTTCTTATATATCTCTTTAAATATTAGCCGGATAATTATTATTTCATATATTAAATATTTCAAATTAGTACATACTAATTATTATTACATACTGAAATTATTACTTTTTAGTAACGAAAATTATTTAAAAATCAGTGAAGCTGATGGAATAAAAACAAACAATAAAAATATGGCTTCGCGAACCCAAAGGCTCGATGGCGACACTACAAATCTTTACCCACAACACCCGTTCACTGATCACCTTCCATCCCCGAACCCCTATCTTGATCTATCTTAACGCTATGATCCCATTGACACCTTGGTTTATCCCTCAGATGTTTACCAGTCAGCTCAGCGCTCATTAACTGTTGATGCTAACCCAACAACTTTACAAGCCCGTCTCAACCTTTGCGATGCTACCACTTCAATTATATTAACAGGGTGCATGCTCTGCAATTCCACATTTTGCAATCTCCAGAATTCTGCTGTAGCTTCATCCTTTTTCGGACCGAATAATCTACGCAATACAGTAAAATATAAAACAAAACAGAGACAGATACAAAGTTCGCTATTTGGTCAAAAATACTCGATAAAATCCTAGCGGAACAAATAAATAAGTAGCCATTCAAAGTCTTCTGTTTAATCTAGCCTTAGAGGGTGAAGTCAGAAGGTCGAGAATACAAATCGGAGGCACTATATTTAATAATACTTTGCAGATTCTTGGGTTTCCTAATGATATAGACATCATAGGGAGGAGTTTCAATGATGTGAGGGATGAAATCCTTGGTCTAACTAATGCAGCCTCTAAAATAGGACTCGTTGTCAAAGAATCCAAAACAAAATACTTGTGTACGAGGCAAAGAAAATGAGCAAGAACATGGGGAAATAACCATCAAAGTAGGAAACTACACCTGCCAAAACGTGAACGAATTTGTACATCCAGATACCCAGATAAATGGCAACAATGAAATGCAACCAGAAATCCAAAAAAGAATAATGGCGGCAAATAGATGCTTCTTTGGGTTGCAAAAGCACCTCAGAAGTAATGCCTCATCCTGGACCACAAAGATAAGAATATATAAAACCCTGATAAGGCCTGTTCTAACATATGTTTCAGAATGTTGGACTCTCACGAAAGCACAAAAGCTCGCTATCATGAGGTTCGAGCGAAAAATATAGCGGAAATAAACGGATGCAACGGTTGAACTTAGAAATAACTGGACTATATAAAGATGCCGACATTATCAGGTTTATCAAGGTGAACATGCTACGATGGGCAAGACTCATGGCACGTATGGGAACATATAAAGTACCTAAAAACTACTTCAAGAAAAAGTGCATGGAACAAGAAGGGTTGGATGGGGGAGAAGAAGACCGAGGCTCCGATGGGCGGATGGTGTGGCTGTGGACACTCGGACCATCTTACGCATCCGTAACTGGATAGCAGCAGCTATGAACAGAGATGACTGGTGTTTGATATTTCGGGAGACCTTGTCCTCACGTGGGCTGTAGAATCTATGTATGTATGAATTCAAAAAAGAAATTAACTTTACAAGTACTTATTAAAACTTATATAGGAATACTCCAATACTGTATGTTGTGTATGGAGCTACTGGTATCTATTTATTTAGCTTGGCTACTTAACCCTGAAACACTCTACAAAAATGATGGCCATTAATGCTTTATTTTTGAAGTTCGTGTAGTGGCTATGGATGATGTTATGGATCCAGAATTTTAAATATTGGTGTTTTAAATAAACTAATATTTATAAGTGTTACCAATTATCCTAAGCGCAGTAAATAAAGTTAAATACCAATCAATATTGGGACTGCAATAGTCAACGAATCAGTGCAATTCTTCGTGTTCCTTAAGTCCGGTTTATTTTAGGCATGCTTTATATTCTACAAATATCTTCAAAGGACTTCTCCATCAACAATATTTTATAAGAATTTCGAAAAGAAAAAAAAAAAATATCAACTAATCTATTATTCATGTCGAGTTCTGGGGCTGGGAAACAGAAAGTGAGTCTGGTTCGGTGGTTGGGGGTGGTTTGGTCGGCTGTAGCATCAAGTATTCAAAAAGGTAATTTATACGTGAAGGACCGTTGCCAATATCATACAAATTGGTTTCCAAAGATCACCAATTCAAAAATTCTCTCCCTACATTAATGAAAAAAAAATGAAGATGTGCTTTGATTTTTAATCCTTGAATATTCATAGCGGTGAATCTAGGGTTCCGAAGAAATTATTTTTAGGAATTAAGGAGATTCATGTCTGGAATCATATTTCATAACGTATTTATAGCTACAATGATTTACTCCAAAAGAGTGTTAAAATAATTCGTTGATTACTATGTTTGTAATAATCGCATAGATAGTAAGTTGTAAAGAATAATCTCTTTCGATTTACACACACCTATAGTAAATCTATACATATTATAAAACAAAGTCCTCGGCCGCGTTTGTTCGCGGTAAACTCAATAACTACTGCACGGATTTTCATGCGTTTTTCGCCAATAGATAGAGTGGTTCACCAGGAAGGTTTAGGTATATAATTTTTCGAGGTTTGGTGTAAATGGGTTGGAATATCGATGGATTTCATCGAAAACGTTATGTACATCTTAGGCAGAAGCATTGGCACAATAAAATAAGTTTTGCTTATTTTGAGTAATCTTCGACTCCAACCACCGACCAAATTAATCCATTATTAGAACTATCCAGTCAACTATTTTTCACTTAAGTAATAATAGGTATATTCGTAAATAAATATGAAAATTGCATAAACAATTTAACAACTTTATTTACTACCCAACAATGTCCATGAAGATTAAAGTGTTTAACTGCAATACCTACAATGATGTTTGTTATTTCTACCATTCATCGGGCATAATTTTCGTCAACGAATTTAAGAAATTGTGAAATTATCAAAATACATTAGTATATTACTGTATCATTATTCTGTCCATAATGTAGGACTACTGTGTTCCAGGCGTAGGCAGGATGCAACAACCACATCGTTGATACAAATTCAAGCATCGAAAGTGAAAAAACACATTTTTCGTTTTCGATCTACAGTGATTGCTTTACTATAAGGACTATAAGGCACAAAACCACTTATGCACCTAAGTAAAATACGTTTGGCGACATGATTTTGAGTGAACCTTGAAATAGTTTTTTCTCTCCTGAAAACTGCAGTTCATTCAAACTCTTTAAGGTTTTCTCAGTCACGATCTGTTGGAGCATAGCTTAATGGATTCCCGGCTGCCTTCCATCACTCGAAAAATGGATAGGACTCGCGTTTTTTCTACTTCTTCCTGTACGAATACAATACTTAGGTGTTTCCGAAGTGTATGTTTAGTCAATTCTTATAATTCAGAACAGTTTATTTCAGCCGAAACCTTATTTCGATTGGATATACCTATAAACTTGTAATCCACGTCTTAAATTAATTTAGCAGATGAGGATTCCTTACTCTTTACGTCCATTGTTACAAGAAGATAGAGGAGAAGATGGGATAAGACCTGGCTGGGAAGAGCAGAGGAGATTGTCGCCTTGGCAACAGCTGCCATATACGAAATTTATCGCGACTTCCCCATTGTCGGGAGGGCGAGGGTCGCCCCACAAAGACCGCACTTACTTCGCCTTAGAGGGCAACATTTCTTTCAGCTCCTCTCCGTTCGAGTAGTCTGCTTCTAGGACCCTTACATTTTACATCTTTCCCTACGGTAAAATAAAACTAGTGATGAAATTGAAAATATAAAATAGCTCATATTCCTTTACTTGAAATTGGGATTCATGTACCAAATAATATTGCAATGTCAATTAAAATAAAAATTAATAATAGCTTCTTATTTTCGTGCCTTATACGTTTCGGGCGTTGGTTATTAGCACAGTGATCTTCGTTTTGTTTTTAAAGATAGATGTGAAACGAAACTGTTGTTTTCAATTAATATTAATATAATTGAAAGTAATGGCTTTCTTATTCCTCTGAAAATGTGACTTGTAGTGGGGGGGGTTAACACTGCAAACTTCTGTGCCAAATATCGCGGATTTGCAGATCATCAGGTGGCCTTGGAATTTTTAAAAGTTAGTCATAAGGACTGCCGACAGAAGTGGGATCCCAAAACATAGGAATGTCCTTTTTTTTAAGTTTTAATCATAGTCTCGATAATTTAAATATCATAATTTGTAAGTTGGAATTATTGACATTAATCTCGTTTTCACATGTATTGGCACTCCGAGCAATAATAATGTACTTTTTCAAGAAGTTAACTCATTAATCAAAACATACGATGGGCTACACAAGCTCCATACTAAATACCCAATACAAAATATCGGTTCGTAGCCCTGCAGGTTGCCCTAGGATTTTTTAAAAGGGAGCGAAAAATCCTTGGTTATGCCGTTCCTCGAATGGAACATAAAATAAGGTTCCCAGGGCCTGTTGGGTGTCAGGTACGAGTTAAAGATTCCTATCCTAATTATTCCCCTATAGGCAAAACTTAGGACTCTCACTCATGCATCTTCCGATTAACTATGACAGCATAAATTGGCGTTAAATTAATAAATCAACAACAAAAAGACTGGCGAAATGCCCTTTATTAACTGTAGTTCTGTATGAAGGAGAAGCGTTGATGCTCATGATAAATGAAATAGGAAGAACTAGCGAAATGAGATCGGGTAATTATTTGTATCGTTTATCACATAATTGTTTACACTCGTTAAGAAAAATCAAATGAAATTAGTGATTTTATTTTACAGAAAGAATGAATTTTATTAGTGAATGAAATTTATTTAATAGTTTTTATGCCATAAAGATATAAAAATAGTTCCCTGATCAGTGTCATAAAGAGGGAGAAATGTAGAGAGAGGAATCGAATTGTATTGAGCTTGAAACGGAAATTAGAAGGAAATAGAATATAAGAAATAGAAAATAGAAAGAAGAAGGTTCGATTAGATTTATTTTTTTAAAATAATTTATTTAATGAAATTTACAACTGTATTAAAATAACACAACAAGTAAATATACTGATTGGTACATATTAGCATAAAAGACAAGTAGAGAAACTACCCAGTGGTAGTACTCAAATTCGGTTAGATAGATTTATTTATATATTAAATTAATAAATTTATGCCATGAATAAATTATTTATTTACTAGATCTTCATCAAATTCAGCGAAGTAAAATAGTTCGAATGCTTGTAATGTTCAACAAACTCGAACCCAATAAGGAAGTATATAAAAATGGTTATAAGGGAACGAAGAATTTTCCCATATTTTTTCTTTTTTCTTTGGAAAGGAAATAAGGTATTTTTCTTATATATTGGTCTATACCCAGTAGGTTATGAGAGTAGAAGATAGAACAAGATCTAAGTCAGAGATAGAACATTTCCTATATCTGTTCTCAAAAAGTCATGAAATGGATTCCTCATTCCTGCTTCGTGGATCGAATACATCCAACGTCTACGGAATTTCTATTTTTATTTGTTGGGTAGCTCTGTGTCAAAAGTTTACTCATTTTATTTATTTATTCATTTTATGTTATTAAGGTATTTCTTTTTAAAATTTATGCATTTAATTCTTTTTTAAAGGATTTTTTTTTTAAATTTCACATTTAGGGATGAAAACCTGTAACCCAATACTCCTTGCCCTTACGAATGGCTGATAGTAATATTTTGTCATTAAATAAACATGTTCGTAATTTAAAACAAAAAAAAATTGTAAAAGGTTTTTAAAAAATATTCAGTATTGTATTATATATAATTATGAATAATATATATATCATTTATACATTTTAAATTATTCTTATTTAAATTTAAAAAAATTTAGGTGAGAAAAAATTAAAAGAAAGATAAATTAGTCTTTAAATTACTTCAGCTGAAGTCGTATATAAAAATTAAAGAACAAATCTTAATAATGTCAGTTGATTATAATCATATTTTTTTGTAATATTGACAAGTCTGTAAATTACAACAATAATAATAGAGAGAGACATACGGCTCTAAAAATTGACTATAATCGATATTGTATTTGTACAACTGTTAAATAGATTAATTTTCTATAATACATTTACTGATAGAAAAATAAAAAAAAATACCGGCACCACTACAACCCATGAAGGTTCCTGGGTTCAGTACTATGTAGAGACTGAACTGTTTCTTGGATTACGGTTGTGCAGGGAGGTTATTTGTCACGCTGAAACACCATTTTTTTCCACCTTTTTGGATATCCGCTTTATAAAGGCTGGGTGACCACCAGAAGGGTCCCCAATACCAAACAATCCATCCACGGTTCTTAACAGATTAAATATAATCCGCCACAGAGATATTTTAACCTTGTTGTTTGTTCATTTAGCGTCACTTTATGCTGCTATGGCTATTCGGACGATGCTACGGTGGGAGCTCTAAATTTTGCCTATCCAGGTTTAATTAGGATAGGGATGTTAAACGAGTACCTGACATCGGACAGGGTAGGGACCACTGTTTAACGTACTTTCCGAAGTGCGGCGTAACTAAAGATTTTTTAATCTCTTCAAAAAATTCTAGGGCCGCCGGGTTACAAACCCGCGATCTTGGGCTTAGTAGTTTGTTACGCTAACCACTAGACCACAGGTCGCCCCTATATTTTAACCTTCGGCACGGCAATTCAGCGCTTTATCACTGAGCCACTTCGCTCCCATATTTACTTATATAATATACAAATTTTGTATCGTACCTAACTTTATTAAAACCATAAACATCAATCGTTTTATCCCCATTTTCACACATCTGTCAAATAGTATTGTAAAAGTCAAGGAATAAACGAATTCCCTTGTTTGAGCTTTATTAATTACTTCGAATAAGTTAATATTTAAATTAAAGTTTTCTTTAAAAAACTCGATAAAGGAATCTTGCTGTTTTTCTTTTGGTTTTCCCCTCATTTTGGATACTCACTTTACAGAGCTTCATGATTGCCTGTAGATTCCACAGGGTCCATCCGTAGAAAGACTAAAGAATTTATCTACCACACCCGGATTCGGACATTTAGTATAATAACATAGCGCATTATTACTCTCCCGTAATCACATTAGATTAAGTTACATGACCAAAAAAAGGTAATGATTAATGATTTTAATTAGAATCATAAATTTTGCTTGCTTACCCATCCACTGAAGTATACATTCTGTTCTCCACTTCATCTCTTATTAACCTACAAAAAAAAGAGTAATATAGGATCACAGATAACTTAAAGTTGACGTTTTTGACACTCCACTTTTCTCGGAAGAATGAAGGAGCACAATTTCCTGTAGGCAGGACTTGACAATATTTCTTGATAGAGCTTCGTACAAAGAGTGGCCTGGCTGTCATTTCGTGTTTTCTGGGCACGTCAGATCAGTAGTAGTGCTTTTTTATTGTCGCATCATTAGTTTCTAAATTTACCGCACCCTAGTTGTAGATTAAATGTTGTTGAAGGCTATACATTTTTATTTGTTTGGAGAAGTCGTGTGGCATATTTAACAAGTAGAAAATATTTCTATATATAATATTATAATTATAAAATGAAAAATAGCAATGTTATACAGTATGAATAATGCCACAATGGTGCTATCAACTTCGAATATGATATTTCCTATTTCCTTTCTCCAACTTTTATATTACAAATAAGGATCATTCATAGATAACTGTTCAGGTACAATATAGTGTATTTATAGTCCTCTATCATGTAGGATCATGTATAAATGCAAATTTATGAGTCCTGAGATCTCTACAGATAATCCTATTCAGGATTGATTAGGATAGGGATCTTCAACGAGTACAACCGTATTGCTAACTAACCTACAGATTACACCTGCCGGAGACTTCCTATCGTCATAACTTATGGTTACTTTATTTATGCAATAAAAAAAAAAAGAATTTACATCAGAATTGCTTGCAAATTATTCTCTTTGTTAATAAAAACTAATTTCGATTTCATAAAGAAAATCAATAATTGAAATGTCCTTGTCGTCAGTACAATTTTTCTATATTTTTAAACTCTGTATTTTTGCCGGTCGGTTGTCCATTTGGTCTGGAACACAGGTTACTAATTACCAGTATTAATTGGCAAGCATGAAAACGTTCCATTTGCTTTGATACCTTTTTGGCAGCAACGTCTTGATGGAACCGCGAAACGTTACTGGGGTTTCGCAATTATCAGGGGGGAATCCAAGTGCTAGGGGGAATGGATTTTTAAATAAATATTGTATCCTTACACTATCTCCCCAAAAATCTTGAATCAGATCGTATAACTCAACCTGTCATGCAGTGCCCTCACAACGTCCCTTGACGTCGTTTTATTACGATCAGGAAGAAGTTGGATGTATTTTGTAAGGGTTGGTATTGGAAGCACTTCACCATTTGGAACGGGACGAATGGCAGATTAAACATACGGATATTCTACAGCCATTTACATGCTATGTTACAACTACTATACAACGCAGAGTACCACAGGTCACCATTTTTTCTATGAAATAAAACATTAATAAAAGAAGGGTTTCTAAAAGTATTATTTTTATTTTTAACAAGACCCAACTAAACTTCACAGGTTGTAGCTTCGAGTTGAGTCTCGAAGATTTTTAACTTCACTCTTTGACACTCTCCAAAAATACTAACAATAGTGATATTTAGTATGGAAAAAGAGTGTAGTCATGGGAAGTGTATATATCTCGGTAATCATTTCATCAAGAACTGAACGTTTCAAAAACAAACAAAAATCATCTGTACTTCGAAATTTAGTTAAAGGGTTTATTTCTTGATCAAATCACTGATGAAAAACACTCTTTTTTGTAATAAAAATCACGATTAATTTTATTTTTAAGAATATTAAAAGGAAAACGAAAAAAAAAAATTGTATTAACTTAACTCGAAACGACAACCTACGAAACAGATACCAACAATTATTTAACCTTTGTGAAGTTTAGTTAGGTCTACTTTCTTAAAAAATAAAAACATATTCTACTATTAGAAAACCTTCTTTTGGTAGTTTTGTATTTCATAGAACACATGTTTCTAATTGGATCGAGATGAATTTAGCACATGATTGGTAATATACTCAATATACAAACCTGTACCACTGCAACCCCTTAAGGGCCTTGGGTTCAGGACCTTTTTCATGTCCGATGCCTTATTTTTGTAACCGAAATGGAGTGCGATGTTGTTCCTTTCATGTTAAAGAAATGTATTACATTTTATGGTAATTATTCCGCAGGTCGTTTCGAGTTGCGTTCTAACAAGTTTTAACTTTTCATTCGTTTCCCTTTTAATATTTTCCTAAAATACAAGTTATCATGAGCTTTAGTATGGAAAAGAGAATGTAATTATAGTAAATGGATGTACTTCGGTAATCATTTATTCTAGAAATGTACATTTTAACAAACATATATCAGCTAACACTTCAAAATGTTAGTTGAATTTTTTATTTCTTGATGAAATGATTACCAAAAGCTACTCATTAACCATTATTACATTCTCATCCCATACTCAAGGTCACTATAACTTGTACTTTTGGAAAATATGAAACGAATAAACAGTTAAAGCTTGTTGTAACTCGACTCGAAGTGACATCCTGCGGAACAGTTACACATTTTATGATTACATAAATGATCTTTAATTATAAAAGCGATTAACCAACTAATCAGTACTACCAGATCAAAAAATATAAATCCCGGACAAAATTCCGCTTTTTGAAAAAATTTCGGACATTCTTTTAAATATAATGTTAATGTCGTTTTGTGAGAAAACGAAGCTAATTCAAGTATTTTCTCGTGAGAGTATGTAGTATGTGTATAATATTAAAATTTTACCATGGAGGATAACTAATCCACAAGAAAACATATATATAAAAAAAAAAATGTTCGACATTAAAAATGCATTTTATGAGATTTGTGTCTTATAACTTTTTTAAGTTGTATATGATTGTTAATGGATGCAGAAGAATTTTTTTAGAAAGATTCAAAATGACATAAATTTGTCGGAGCGTCTAATAATTTTAATAAATTAAGAATATGTACAGACTGAATAATGTTTTTTTAACAATTTTTATGAAAATTGAAGATTTATAGTCCAGTATTTTACATCGTCTTTTTTTCTTAAATATGTTCTGTGAAATGTTCTATAAAACTATTATGAATGATTCGGAAGTGTTAAAAAGTATTTCTCGGAGCACAAAATATAAGAAGGTGATCTTAATAATGATAAAAATTTGATTTTTAATAAAAATCTTGAGTTTATTTGATTTTTTTATTTATTTCTTTACCTGAATTGTAAAAAATCCGGACGTATTAGAATTCCCCCCGCATTCCGGACTTAGACCGATAATTCCGAAAATGTCCGGAAAATTCCGGACGTATGGCAACCCTACATTCGGAAAACCTGTTTTTACAAACAGCTTAGTCACCAATTTTATAGAGCATTTCATTTGATTAATTAACGGATGGATAATAAACGAGCTTGGTAGATAATTTTGATTATGGTAGGGGATTGTAAGCGGCAGGTCTGGGTGTATAAATACACATTATGATAGGGCATGAGATAGCTGGGAAGAGGGTTCACCAGGGCGGAACTATATCAAAGCAGCCAGTCCTATATCGCTCGTTCTGGATCTGTCATATACTGGTTTAGATAGAACTCCTGAAATTTCCCTCGGTAATTAACGAATTAAACCGGAATCACAAATTATTATTGTAAATGAGTATACACATATGTGTGTGGTTGAAATAGTCATTGATTTGCTAATAAATGTTTACTTTAGAAACATTTCTTTATTTGTTTTTTAAATTATGCATTGCTACAAAACTTCTTAATCGTAAATCGGTTTGAAATTATTATTGCACAAAGAAAAAACTGATCTGAACATGGGAATTGCATTTGTCAAAGAGTAATGCAATGTAATGTAAACGTCACAAAGGAATGAACGAACTTTCTTATTTGGATCGTTAACTATTTAAGGTGCACTATTCTTTTAAATAAACTTTATGAAGGATCACGTTGCTAGGGTATTCTCATAACTATGGGAACTCACTTTACAGACGCTGTGTGAGCCCAATGAGGGTCTGTAGATACCACAAGGTACATCCAAAAAGGTTAGTATTAGTAAAATTAAAAACCTATGTGAGATTTAGGACCAACAGGTGGAAAGAAAGTTTTACAAAAGACCACACAACAAAAAACTATTGAAATGACAAGTCACACAATGGATTAGTCAAGTTGATATATATAATTGTATATTCACTTAACATATGCGATTATCCAATAAATAAAGAATTTAATTAGCATAAGCATTTATTTATATTTCGTTTTCATTTTATTAGTTGTTACTAAAATAATATGGATTTTAGTAATAAATAGTTTACTTTGGATCAACAAGAGTTAAGATGGGAACAATTTTCCCTGTAGTAGAGAGGAAAAATACAAAACGGGACGATTCTCTGGCATATTTATATAAGCTGACTTATTTTATATTTATATACAATAGAGAGATGACTGGTTGTAGCTCTCTTTGTATCGAAATGCTGTATAAAAAAATATATTTATTAAATATATTATATTTATTCTGTTTACTCCGCTTCATAGCTACAGTTCCTAAGCTAACAAAAACGCACACATTATAAATATAAATAATATATTTTCGAAATATATTTTAAATGCATTTTAGTAAAGATTTGCATATCCAAAATATTTTCTTGCAAATTAGACCAATAATGGTTATAATTAGAAAACTGATGTGCATTGCATCGCTCTTCACTTCACTTGCATTTCGGCTATCCATTCACGATTTATGTGATTCTACTATTGACCAATATATTATAATTGGCTTAGTAGCATTAGGTTCGATGCCAAAACCAATAATCGAACTTTACTAAAATATTATCAAAGCAAATATAACACATATCCGTCCGTGGATTACAGTAAAAATTTCAAAATCCTTACCTCGCCACTTCCATCTAGGCATCAGTCTAACCCTCAGGACACACATGGATGAATAATTATTCAAAGCAGCCAATTAATAAACTCTCATTTATTTTCAAATTATTTTACATATTTTAATAATCCAATAGTCTATCGTTTCAATTCAGAGGCAAACAAATACGTATACATTTAAAAATGAAACAATAGGCTCTAGATTTTAAAAGCTGGACACCTCAAAATCGCTCTCTCATCGTCTTCATTGATAAATTCGGATTTAACTTACATTTGACTAGAAACCGGGCTAGGTCAAAAGATAACACTAAACCTATTGTGACTATGCCGACAGTACGAAGGAGGAACACAACTCTCGTCTTGGCTATCTTCAACCAACATGTTCACTTTTTTGTTATAGCTTCTGGAACTTGTAATAGTGATTTATGTTGCCAGTTTTTGATTGAATTGCTTGAAAAACTTGATCAGCTTTCTCTCATCGATAGTATTTTAGTGATGGACAATGCAGCTATCCACAAAACTGAGAAGGTTAGAGAAGTTATGGCGCGATCTTCGCATATAATAAAATACCTGCCACCATATTCCAATGCTGAATCCGGCAGAATATGTTTCCTCAAAAGTAAAATCAAAAACAAGAGTGATGTTGTCTTCTGACAGAGGAATTCATCCAAATCTGTTTCCAAATATATGTGTTATATCCAAATATGTATTATATGATTTCCTGGCAACCGCACCGCGACATCTTACAAATTATGAAATCGGTTGAAAAAACTATGAAATTGGTTGAAAAAATTATGAAATTCACTGAAAAAAGCTATAAATATAACATAATGTCTACACTATATGAAGTATTTTATTGTGTTTTATTGTGTAGATATTATAAACATAAAAACAAAATAAAGTATTTCTTTATATACAATTTATAATTTATTTTCACACACGTTCATTTTTGCGATAAACCCTAAGATATTCATTTCAATAATATGGTATAAAATATTCTAATAATGTGCATGAAAAGCTTAAGGTAACTGAAGTATTTAAGTTGATAAGGATTAATACTGTATCCGTCTAAATAGCTTTTCTGAGTAACTTTCCAAATACAGCATTGTACGTAACAATTTTTTTAGAAGATATAATTAGTGTAGTAAGCTATCCTTAAAATATAGATATATGCTATCTCGGACTTTTTTGTAGATCTATGAAAGAGGACTATTCCACCTTGCTTTGTTTCGTTACATCTCTAAGGAATTAGGCGGCGTCTTCGATGAAACCTTCCCATACTTTTTCCAGGACATACAACAATTATCGTTATACTCCAACAAATTTACACAAAACCTTGACAAATTGTATACCTAAACCTTCTTCGTGAATCAATCTATCTATTGGTGAAAATCCGTGCAGTAGTTGTTGAGTTTACCGCGAAATACAGAAAGATGCGGCGGAGGACTTTGTTTTGTAATATATAAGATGAGATTTTAAGATAGTCTTTCATATAGAAACATTCCCACTAAATAAATAAAATTTAATTTAATTTGAAAAACCTATTTTGGAAGAGTTTGATTTATTTTATTCATTTTATTTTTTATTAAATGTTTTTCATTTTTTTAATGGGGTTTTTTGGGTTATACTCACATAAATCCGGCCTCTGATTGTATTGTGGCGAATTCGAATATTTATAAACATACATAAAATACAATAATCAGTAGGTCCCGAGTCAGCACATGAAGATTGGACCAGAAACGCCACTGTCAAAAGCACTCAAACGTAGTAATCTTATCAAGCTAGAGTGCTTTCGAAGTGTTGTATCAAGCCCAACGTTTTTCCTGAAAGCTTCTTAATTTCTTTGGTCGCTTTACTTATTAAATAATATAATAAATGTCTGAGCCATGTGGGACCATATGCGGTTTGATTAAAGTGAACATCAAAGTATACAAACAACTTAAAATAATTATGAATTTGTTGTTTAATTTTAAAAACATTAACTGGGGAAGTAAAAAAAAAAACATTCAAACCATTAATACATATAATAATATTATTTTTTAACAGTCATATTTTGAGTATTAACATGTTTGAACAGCTATTTTTATAAAAAAATTATTTGAATTTTTATGGAAATAATCACAGAAATTAAAATCAAAAAAAGTTTCAGGCTTTATTTGTTTTACAAATATTCAAATTTTTATTTACTTAACTGACATGGAATCTTTAAATACCACAATTTTAAAATTAGGTTTTTTGAGACGTTCCTTTGAAGGAGCGATATATGATTGTGTTCAATTCATAAATATTATTTTTTAACAGCCATATTTTGAGTACTAACATGTTTGAACAGCTATTTTTATAAAAAAATTATTTGAATTTTTATGGAAATAATCACAGAGGAACGTACATACATAATACCGTGCTACGAAACGGTGGGCTTAAAAATTAACTTCGAGAAACCCGAGTATATGGTCATTGGAGATCCTGATACTAATGCCCTTCTGGTGGACAGGAATGCCTGTAAAAAATAAATGTATTTAAGTACCTGGGTTCTTATTTGGATACTACCGGGTCGTCTGAGTATGACGTCAGAAAAAAAGGTGGAGCAAGCCTAAAAGCTACCAGAATACTGCATCCGCTCCTCTGGAATGCAGAGAAAATAACCGCCATAATTTCAAACTATAGTCGAATATATCCTGATATATTATTCGGAAACCTGGAGTATCAGCTCTAGTCTGTACTCAAAGGTGCAGGCGGTTGAAATGGATTTCTGGAGGAGGCTTTTCTGTGTCACTAAGCTGGATAGACTGAGAAACGAAGAAATTCGAAAAGGGATGGATGTGGATTTATCTACAAATGAACGGATCGAGGGATGTCACCTAAGATGGTACGGTTATGTGAAGAGGATGGCGTTTAAATGCTGGCCGGACCGAGTCCTGGATTCAATCAGTGAGGAGAGGACGTGGACGACCTAGAAGCAGGTAGATTGAGGGAGTCCAGGAGGAGATGGTGGTCAAGGTCTCCAAGAAGAGGATTGAATGGATGGAGGCATGGAGTTCTGCTCTGACAAGTTGAGGCATGTTGGAATGCCTATAAAACATATATATATATATATATATATATATATATATATATATATATGTATACAATGCATATATTATAGATCGCCAAAAATGTGAGAACACGGGGATATAGGATCGGTGAAGGGAACGGATTTGTCTGACTTCGATACAACCCCTGGTAGCTCAGTGGTTTGGACCACTGCACCGGAGATGCATACGAACCGGGTTCGAACCCCGGCCAGGACAAATCTTTTCTGTTCAAAACAAAAATATTTAATAATAATTACCATCAAAATAACAATTAATGAGAATAAAAAAAGTTTCAAGCTTTTAAATATATCTAATGGTTAAATATCATCATTACTAGGGGCGACCTCTGGTCTAGTGGTTAGTGTAACAAACTACTAAGCCCAAGATCGCGGATTCGTAGCACAGCAGGTGGCCCAAGGATTTTTTATGGGGAGTAAAAAATCCTTAGTTACGCCGTCCTTCGGAAGGTACGTTAAATGGGGGTCCAGAGCCTGTACAATGTCAGGTACTCGTTAAAAATCCCTATCCTAATTAAACCTGGATAGGCAAAATTTAGAGCTCCCACTGTAGTATCGTCCGATTAGCCATAACTCCATAAAGTGACGTTAAATAAACAAACAAACATCATCATTACAATAGAAAAGTTTTGCTTTAATGATACCCAAATTTTTTTTTTCTTAGCTCACATAAAACTTTCAAATACCTCTTTTGGAAAATTAGGGTTTTTAAGTAATGATATTGTTCTTTTGAAGGACCAATATATGTGTGTATACACCTCTTCATGCAAGGAGCGATTTTATTTAATATCAATAAATGAGAACAGCTAAAGAACTATATAACCCATTATGAGAAATATATGTTAGATCGAGAAGGGGCATTCCCAATTTTATACCGAGAAGTAATACAGGTTACGACCCATTTTCTCAAATTGGGACAGAAATTCCATGGCACCTTGGTGCCACACATAACAAAGTTAATTTAAACTTTGTCCGACTTTAAAATGAAATTAACATAACCGGGTACAGAAACTGTTTAGACCGTCCCTTAATCACTGGAATCACAAATGAAGTCATAACTTCGCCGTCACCCCCCCCCCTCCCCCGTGGGGCCAGATAAAATTCGAAGGCTGTATATCTCTCCGCCCTGGGACTTGGTCTGCTGCATTTACTTATGATTGATACCTCGTATAGATCCTATCAGAAGATGAGACTTTTAAATATCACCCCATCCATGGGAAGCTTTGGATTTCAATGACCATTGCATGCATATTTTATATCTCATTAAATTATCACCGACTATACCCGAAGCGATACGTGATAAGGCGTTATCTTAACGCCACTAATTCATGTTTTCGAATAATCCATGTAATTACTGGTTATGAATCCTTGTTAATCATTCATCTGATAAGTATTTTTATGTGTTTATAGCATTGCTAGTGCTGGTGTGTATTGAGATTAATATTTTATAGTACAGATAATTAGTTCATCAAAAATGCCAATTAATAAAAAAATCTCAATCACATTTGTTAGAGTTATTTATTTTGTATATAGTTGTTATATTGATTATTTTTAAGTTAACTGATATTGCCGTTTTAGGCCACTGCAACACCCACTAGACAAAAGCTCTAAGCATACAATTAAATACAAAAGACTCATATGTGAAAGACACAAAAGATCATATGCGTTATTATTATAAGACCTATTTGGTCTCACAGAGTATAGCTTTAGGACTCCACTAAACCATCCATTTCTTCATTTAATCCAAAATCCTTCGTAAAATCCTCAATCCTTCTTACTATGTCACAAATAAAGCCATCCATGTACCATTTTTTGCTGATTTGGCCAAACCCGACTCCAGTCCTTTCATGAGAAATTTTATCCCCACTCAGACCCACTAGTTTTAACTAGCTACTTTTTCGATTGCCGAAAATCCTCAAGGCGTCTGAAAAGAAGAAGGCCCGTGACCATTTTAGTTGAATTTGTTATTTGACCGTAAGCTCATAGGCCAACTGTTTTAGGAACAACCTTCTGCGCAATGGCTACAGTCTTGCTCTGTACCTGAATCCTCTTTTATTTCTTCCACTTCATCTTCTGAAGCAATAGCTCTTCTCTCAAATCTTCTATCGCCACTGGGTCATCATCACCATCATCAGCTAGCGTTATGTTCCTGATCTTCTCAAGATCCCTCTGGTCATTTAAGTCAAACGTCTTCTGAGCCACATTAGTAAAATATCTTAACTAAAAGGCAGAGAAACTACAGACAAATTTTTCATAGCGAGCTTGGTCGTAATGTGCCTGGCAGGCTCACTCAAAAGCAATTTCGAAAACCGATGCTATGAAAACATAAAATCTATGAATTTTATAAATATTAATATTTAAGATGGATGCACGAAAAAAAAGAGAAAATACAGACCTTCCAAAATATAACGTATTCGGTCGCAAAGAACTTGTCAGGCCACGTGCACATTTACTGCTCAATCAAATGGCGGGGAAAAAACTGAGTATGAGGGTTCAATAGGGTGCTAGTAGTTAGGAAGGTACCGGAGAGATTCGGTTTCCGCACTGTTTAGTGAAGGAGGGGGGCGAGTGATCAGTCTGTGCTTCATAGATCAGTTGGGACCGATGGAGGGTTAACTAAATTTTTAGAATTGGTCAATTTCTTAGAGATGAAAAGTAAATACATTTTTGTAGAGGATATTTTTAAAATTTTAATTTTATAAGTATCGTTGTCCTTAAGTACTAATTTTCTGCCAAAAATATTTTTTTAATGAATCACTAATTCACCGTAATAAATTTAATTTATAATAAGTAAATAAATAATTCTGTACAAAATACAGGGAAATTTACGTTTTTCTTGTTATTGAGGTTTTTAGAATAATTGCGTCATAATTGTAATAATTAAAAACTGTTTTATCTTTTATTTAGACTTATAGTAGAATTAACTAATAGAAAACTTAAAGAATGATAGTGATTAACTTGTTATTAATAATTAAAAACATAACGTATCATTGTTGATTCGTTGATTCACTTTTATCACCTTTAACTGTGCTTTTAGTTGTAGTTAGATAATGTAAAATAAGTAAATTGTGTCAATTTAACAATAGTATCAGTCATCTAATTTTTAAAATCAAACTTTATTAATAGAATGCAAATGGAAAAAAAACCACAAGCAGAGCCTTATGTTTCAAAATTTCGAAACATAAGGCTCTGCTTGTGGTTTTTTTTCCATTTGCATTCTAATAATATTTAATGTTTCGTTTTGAGTTTTGGCTCTATTTTATCAAACTTTATTAATTTAAATCGCAGAGTAAACTATAAAAAGATACATGAAACACATGTTACTGGTGGCGAGATATGACACGATTGGAAAAATTCTGACCAACAAACTAATAAACTAAATTAAGTCTATAAATTAAGAAAGAAAATAAAAATACCTGTTAATATTTCCCCAAAGAATCTTCAGGGCTACAGAAAGAGAATAATAAAAAAGAGATAAAACGAATGAAGTACACCCTAACCTCAAAATTCAGCAAGATTCCAAAAGGTGGAAACACCCCAACATCTCCTTGTTTCCTGTTTTTCCACCAATGTCTTTATATCCAACTTTATTATCAAAATATATTATCACACCGTTAATGTTTCGGCATCCTTAAGAGCGCCTTTTTCTTTTACACCAACAAGCTCTTAGGAATGCGTGCCTCCTAGTGGTACGGCTGGATTAACCAATACTGTTAAAGAATGGGCATAGGCCAACCAAAACGAAACCCTCTTGGGCTAACTACCTCAGTTGTATCCCGTCGACCCAAAACATGGAACAATATCATGCATAAAAGTTCACATGAAAACAACTACCCTGAAGACAAAGCCGGGCTTTCGAATTCCAGGGTGCCCGGCAGTGGGAAGCAAGGTGGTGAATCGGACCACCATAAAGACCTTCGATGTCAACAGACAGCAGGACAAAAAGTCAGACTCAAGAAGAAATATTACTTCGGGACTTACAACATAAATTCGTTAATAAAAGTGAAAAAACTCAGACAGTTTATATCAGAGCTCAAACGGTTAAACATATCGATTCTGGCATTAGAGGAAACCAGATGCACGAACATCGAAACCACGGATTACGAGGGATACAGGATCGTCAAAGGAAAAACGGAATCAGTGGTCGACTTTAGCAGCAATAGTTCTAGAATTTCATCACTCACTCTTAAGGTGGGAAACAAGATATCTCTTGTATCCGTTCTGATCAATGCACACGCAAAAATAAATTTAGACAACAAGAAAAACCCGGAGAAGGTGGAGGCGTTTTGGGGAAACCTAGAAGAGGTCGTAAGCAAAATACCGCGAAACTATGTAAAGATTCTATTGGGCAATTTCAACGCGCAAATAGGAAAATATAGTATAAGACACGGGTCTCCCCGAACAATCACCTTGGGGAATTTCAGTTAGATCACGTAGCCATTAAGACCTTTAGAGAAATCCAAAACGTTAAAGTAATGAAAGCGGTGGACGTAGCTTCGGATCATTACCCGCCAAAATTAAGATGATTCCCACGAACAAGTGTCATTTCGAGAACAGTTACAAAATCAGAAGAATAGACAGGAAAAACCTTGTCAAAAATAGCGGGGAAACGTTTAGGAAAAACTTGGGACTCAGAAATAGGAGGAGGCCACCATGAACATTGGTTGCAAACAGACAATCAAAGGTTTCACGCCCTCTGGGCTGATGCTGAGGAGGAAGGATGGAACCCTATCAAAAACCAGTGAAGAAAACTTTAACTTCTTAGAGAAATATTTTAAAGGAATTGCTGAACAGTGAAGAACCTGAGGAAAGAATTACAACGATCGATAACACCCCCCTCCCCCACCCCCCGGAAGCGGAATCGTCTCCACCAGGTGATGAGGAACTGGATGAGATCATTGCGTCCCTAAAGAACAACAAAGCGGCAGGAGATGACGGTGTGGTTGGAGAGATGTGGAAGTTGACTGGGGATGATTTCAGACAGATAATCATGGAGCTGATGAAGGATGTCCGGAGCCAGGAAAAGATTCCCCAAGAATGGAAAACAGCCTGGATACATCCGTTACAAAAAAGGAAGATAAAAGTGATGTGAATAATGACAGAGTAATCACCCTACTACCGGTCACCCACAAATTTTTTTGAAAAGCTTTACTAAACAGGCTATACCCGCAAGTAGACTCCAAAATCGGGGAATACCAACGGGGTTTCAGAAAAAATAGATCTTGTCGGGAACAAATTTTGAGCCTTAAGCTATTAATCAAACACTACAGGACTAAAAGTAAAACTAATCTTATTATCTCTTTCGTCGAATTTAAGAAGGCTTATGTTTCGGTAGATAGTAAAACGCTACTTGAAGTACTAAAACAATACGAGGTTAACCAGATAACTAGAAAATTGATAAGTCGAAGTTAGAGTTAAATTCCAGGGAAGTATCAGTGAACCATTTCATATCAAAACGGAGCTCAGAAAAGGATACGGGTTGTCTCCAGTGCTTTTTAACGTGCTAATGGACAAGAATCATAAAGGAGCTATGGAAAATCAACAATTCACGAGCAACCCTAGAGACTAAGAACAATCACGCCAAAGTTAAATGCATCGCACATGCGGACGACCTTGCCCTTCTAGCAGAGACAGAAGAAGAGGCAATTGCCCAAATAAACACCCTCTCAGAAATATTGAAGAAAACAGGCTTACAAATATATTTTGAGAAAACGCAACTGATGACCACATACCCGGGCTTTAAGAAGAAAAAGGTTGAAACCAAATAAGGGACAATTAAAGTGACTCGGAGATTTAAATACCTTGGAGAAATCATATCCAGCAATGGTTTATTTTAAATTAAAAATAAATATATAACAATAAGTAGTTATTCTTTAAATCTATAATCATGAATGCAGATTTAGGACTGCAGTAGACTACAAGTATGTAAAAGGTTAAATTTGAATTTTGTACAGAATGTGCTTCGTTTTATCTGCAAACTATTAGAATTCATAGCGAGCTGTAACAGCGTCGAATAATCCAATCTATTCCAATGATCGCCCTACCGCGCCTCAGAAGTGTCCTAATGAGCCCGATAATTGGCCCGAGCTAAGGTAAAACTGTAGAGGATGCCGGGTAGGCTAGGACTGCTACCATCGGAAGCAAAACTGGCCTGTCCTACATGGAACCCCACTTAGGCGACAATAGTCCTTCATGGTCCCAACCACCGCTTCCTTAATCGCTTGACCCTCCAACAATGAATAAATAAATCCACACGTCCTCTGAGGACAAGATAATTCCCGGGCGCGGGAATGGGTTACCCTCCTAAACGGCGTCATTAAGAGCCCCCATCTTCATTCTGCAGGTATACAAATGATATCCTTTGTCCGGCCTATTTCCAGGTCGTCCTGGCTAATGCGTTCATCCACGCCTCGTTAGCGACGGGAGATGCCATAATATCTCTATCGAGTATTATTTATTAATTTTTTAGACTCGACCGGTAAAAAAAACGTAACCATTTCATCAAATCTATCTAACATACAACCAATTACCGGTCAATGGCATTAAACTAATTGTTTAATAAAATAGTTTTGTAACAAAGTAGTTTCATCAATGCTTCCGTGTTGTCAGCAATGTTAACTTCCGTGTCCTCCCCTCTTCTTTTACTTGTATTTATATTAGCTCTAAGATTAGGAAGAGAAGAGAAGGTAGGAGAATGGATACGTAGAGAGTAGAGATGTAGTTGTTAGTTATGGTATGTAAGAAAGTATTCTCAAAGTTAGATGTAGTCCATAGCCCATAAGTTCTAATGTTAATCAATAGTCAATAATTCTACTAGTTTATAATAACGTCTCTTTTATCTATCTTGAATATCACATTATATCTGTTCAATACTCTACAAATATTACAAGTCGTCCACCGTTTTATAACTAAACGAATTTAATTACGATGATCCACTATTCAAGAAAAAATCTGTACCGACCACTACACCCCAAGAAGGGTCTTGAGTTCAGGACGTGGTAGAGACTACTGTTTCTACTATAACGGTTGTTTAGGGAGGTAATTTTTGCGAAGTTACGATCGACCGCCAAGTTTTTCCTTAGATTCCAAGTGTCCACCCTCGGATGTTAGCAGATTATATAAGTTACCTGCCAAAGCCGGGTTTGAACCCGGGACAATCGGCATAGCAATTTACTCAGCTACCCCGCTCCACAAATAATGTGAAGCTAAAACATTTATAGAGCTTTACTACAATTGTTACAACAATTTGCAGCTGAAACGTGCAATTTGAAAGACCAAAACTAATATATTATAATCTCCATATATTTTCGATAATAATTATAAATATCTTTATTTCGACGAGAAAAGATTTGTCCGCGGCCGGGATTCAAACCCGTGTCTCCCACGTATCCGTCCTGGTGTTCTGCCAACTGAGCTAGCCTCCTGGCTCGTAACAGGGCCAGACAAATCCATTCTCTTCGCCGATCCCATATCCCTTCAAAATTACAATTAATAAATAAAAATAAATTATAAATAATATAATGACGTAAGTTAACAAGATCCTGGATAAATCTTTTCTATTCAAAATAACGATATTTAAAAAGTATAACAATTAATAAAAAATAAAATAAAATAGATAATAATTATAATATCAACTAGTTATATAATTAAAAACATCATTTCACCTGGAGAGAGTTCGACCATCCAACCTGCGTAATTTCATTTATTGTCCACACATTTTCCTAAGCATTCATCTATCGAACGTCCTACGATTTCCATTGACATCATTAACGTATTTCCCTCATTATCTTTATTTTTTAAAGTAAGACCAATTTTAAATTTAACACTCTTGGGTGTAAACTAAAGTAAATATTTCGATTTCTTGACAAACTTTGCTAACTCAACCGATCTGCTTTTTAAAACGAGTAAAACTTAAGCAATTCGGATTTTTTTTTATTTAAATGAGCAAAAAATATATGAGGCGTTCACGATCAAAAGTAGATAACTTCCTCAGGGCTCAAAAAAAAAACCTCATTATGGCCAGCGAAAAAACTGCAACAAATCTTGACGGCACGGTAGAAACCGGAAGAAATATCTTATGAATGTATCACAAACATATCGTTAAATATATATTATAAATAGATAAGTATTTGAATGTATATTATATTTCTAGAAAAAATAATTAACATAATCTTAAACCATTTTAACCAACTATATATAATCACAGTAACAATGTTTTCTTCCAGGTTTGGCTGTGAATACATATAAAATTAAACCAATCCGCCTTTAGGAAACATGAACTGCTCTGGCAACCATTGCCCGCTAATAGCATTAGCAGCGGGAGCCCTTAGGAGTGGCGAAATCAGCGGTGTCCAATACACAACTGGAGCGGCCATCTTGCCACCCGTGGATCAGGTATCCTCCGGTGAACTATTGTAAGGAAACCCCTTCCACATCCGTTATTGATCTCGTTGTTTTGAAATAAATACTATCGATATATTTCTGTGCTACTACCCAATGGATAGAGGCCAGACAATTGTCGCATATCCGTGCAGATCCAGTTTCTTAATCGTAGGATGTTCTAAGCATCAGAAACAACTCCATCTATCTACTTTTGCCTTGTACTCAAAATCTTTTCATTCCATGTAGAGATCCAGTCTTAAGTTTTTCCTTACCCACGTCCGCCATATGTGCGTCCATCACAATCAGTTTAACAATCTGAACGATCACTTAACAGATCATAGATATCGTTTCTTAAGTTTCTTCCATCCACCAACGCTGCTGCAAATATCCTCCATGCTTTTCCTGCTAGAGCACAAAGAGAATTATTTTTCTTAAATTTATTTATTAAAGTTGACAACCGTATAATAATAATACATTGTGTAAATATAATGCAAGCTATGTAACGGTATGAGATAAAGGCAAGTAGAGAAACTACCTCCTGGTAGTACTCGAACGACAATTTCAACTTTGATGTTCACGAAAGCCATCTTCTCTTCAGATGCCTCGGAGGATGATCAGGAATTGAAGAGGTTTCTAGGTTCAAAGCTGTTTGGCTTGAGTTGGAATAAAGTTTGTCACTAAATTATTGATATCGGATTCGGGCCAAATCAGTTACAAATGATAATAAAATCGTAATGGATGCCTTTGTTCGAAACAAATAATGATCATTCAGTATTTTGCGATGGATTTTGGATTTTAAGGATTTATTACGTGAGGACTTTGATTGCTTGTTGGAGCCCCAAAACTCTACCTTGTAAGACCAGATGTATCTTATATGGTCATGTATGAGTATTTTGTAATTAATCTGGAGCTTACAGCGCGCTGCAACGAGCTGCAACGTTTGTATAGTAAATGTTAAGGTAGCCTGAAACGGCGAACTGTTTCCAGTCGTTCAAAGATCACAATTAAAATCTTGGTTGTGGTCCACGTTTCTGAGTCATAATTGGCTTGAACGGATTATTACTTAAAAGAGATGCAACTTACTTTAACGTGTGAGAATTTAATCGCCATGTTGTATTCTTAGGATATATGTAGTAGCACTGGGTAGGATTTATTATTTTTCTTCAAATTTTAACGGTGACTTCAAATGTTTAATCAGTTAATACCGCTGTATCATCGTTTGGTCTTTCGGAATTCTCTTAACGCAAACTGAATATAATACGTCGCGGTGAGCCTCATCAATGGATACAGATCAATGAATAATGATACGCACTTTCTTCTGAGGAGTTTAGAGTCCCTCTATTCAAAGACTTCTTAGCTATTAATATTTTCATGTATGGCCTTAAAGTCGTTGAATAAATGGTGTGTCTTTCGCATGTGTTCAAGGGTTCTCACTCTGTTTTTGGTACATGTTATTCAATTATCCTTCTTATGAAATACTTTTTTCACGTACTATAACACATGATATACTTTTTTCAAGTTGAGGGTGGTGGTTTATTCTCCTCTAGTGGGTGAAAGAGATTTTAGGAGGCATCTACAATTCGTTTCATCTACATCACAAGAGTTCTGCAACAATTCAATCGTACACTGGACTCTTGTGGATCTTCACCTTTTTCACTGCATCCTTAACCTCTCCTTTGGATGGTTCTACCCCACACCACATACAAAGCTCTCAACCAGGGCAGCACTCAATCTGCTTAAAGTAAGCCTTCTAGAGTAGGTTATTTAGAAGTGTTAATAAGTATCACCTCCATTGCTCTAGGACTACCAACTTGTCAGTGAGAAGATTACTTCCTTTGTCATGGCATATTGAAAGGATACTTGCTGAAAGATTTGCACAGGCCGCTAGGCGTTGCTTTTATCATGTAATACGTCATGAGCACGTCGGTGACACGAACGCTTAAGTTCTTCCACTACCGAAAAGAGTTCAACGCGGCTAAAGGCTGTAGTTTAACTATGCTTTCCATTCTTATTGTGTTTCTCCAGTTATTACATAATTTTCTTTTTCTTTTTTTTTTCTCCCTAGTTATTTCATTATTAATCTTCCTCTCTGTAATTCTTTACATACTTACCAATTCTGTTCATAAACTCTTTCATTCTTCCTTGGTACAGCAATGTTTTATAAAGATATTTTTTGTAACTTTCTCTAGTCCTGAAGATGGCCTACATCTTAGGCTGAAAGCTAGGCACAATAAAAGAAGGTTTTCTTATTTGTGTAATCTTTGACTGCACCCCCTGACCAATATAATCCATTATTACAAAAAATAGTTAGATTAGTTTCTCTACAGATAAACATCCCACCAATAGCCGGAAGTATAGGACATCTCATCGTCCAAAAACACTTGTATTAGATACCGGAAGAGATATTTCAGAGAAGCATCAAGTGAGACTGATAGGAGAGGCAGAGGTAATTAGATCTGTAGGGACGGGACAAGGACCCCCTGTTTTGGTATGTAGCGGAGGAGCCTATACGAGACAGGACTTAATAAACCAGGCTGCTGTACTCCATTGATCTCAGTCACAGCTCTATCTTATATATCTCTTCATATCTCCTCCCCCATCTCTTCCATCCAATATGTTACTGTAGAAATTTTTCTTTTCCTCTCTCTAGGAAGCGTAGTAGAGTAGGCGATGGCAATGAATACATAATCTGTCCTTACAGTTACACACACACGCACAGACACACATGCGCGCATATAATAATAATGAAGCTTTATTGACATCATATGTTGATGACAAAAGCCTCTCCCTTAGGAGGTAAAATGGAGTTCAACAGCAAAAAAAAAAATATATATATATATATATAGACTAGAATAGAATAGAAAAGTAACTTTATTCTGGGACAAAGTCCCTTTAGAATAACATATATGAACAGGAATAAAAAACTTAATATTTATCTGGCCAGAAGGCTAAATGTTACAAATCATAAAGCGTGAAAACATGACAGAAAACAATTTAAAAAGAAATATATAAACCAAAATAATAGTAAGTAAATAAATAGTACAGATCTTGACAGGATATTAAGCAATTACAGAGAATAGATAAATCCATAACTTTTGTTAGATGCATGAGCTAGCATTCAATAATTTGTTTACATGATGTACAGCTTTTCAAAGAGCAGAATTAAAAGAGCTAGATAACACAATGAGTTATTATATACATTGTATTCTAAGCAAATGACTAACCTGCCTAGAGACTATCCTTTTGGGAAGCTAATAGATGTTGATACAGCAAGGATTTGAATAATGATAGAGAGGGAGTATGACGGATGTTAGGAGGGATTGAGTTCCACATTGTGGTGGAGCGGGCGAGAAAGGAACGTTCGAATGCTTTAGTTCTGTGTGAACGTATATAGAGATCAGAAAGGCGGGATCTAGTTTTATGGTGTTGAACTGATGATTTGAATTGGAGGAGACTGTAGATATATGAAGGGTGTCGAGAGTGAATGGATTGGTATAAGAATGAACAGAGGAAATACTGTCTTCGGAGGGGAGGGAAGAGCCACTTTAACCCATCATAGAGGTGGGAGACGCGCGATCGCTTCGGAGTACCAATCTTAGAGAGCAGTTCATTATTCTCTTTAATCTGTCTTCAAGCATTTTTCCTTGAATGCGTTATATTTATATATAGGTTCCCGCGCAATAATCACACATCCTATGTGAGTGAACATGGTGTGAGTGGTAGTGACGACTCTTTGTTTTTGTTTTTTGCGTACTGATTTGTGACAATGGTAAAACCTGAGATTCTTGAATAATTTATTTATTATTAATATTTATTTTAGCAGCAGATCCAGATATAAGCGAATTCAAAGTATCAGTCATATTTATAATTGAAGTACTCATACTTCAGTATAAATAGAAATATACCAATGCCAAAAACAAATAATGGAAAAATATAACTAAAAGTAAGTTTTTCAGTCAATAGTTTTTATAAATGTAAAGGGTTTTATATAACGCCAATGTAACCAAATAAACTTGTCGAGACCGACACCTTAATCTAAATTTAAATGTTTATATAAGCTGCGCAAAAATGAAGATACGACTAAATTTGATGTATTTACTTTGCCTAGCATTTTAATATTATTTTAATTATAAAAAGCATTGGTATTTATTATAAATTATACTACATTAAATATTAATTTAGTTGTTAAATATATAATAATATATATGCTAGGTAAAGTATATACTACAAAATTAGCAATATCCGTATTGATTTTCGCGGAAAACTGTTTATTAGAAAGCAAACGTTTCGGCCCACACTTCATTTCATTCACATTCACATTCATTTCACTTCTTTACCGGCTCTAACACTTCTACAATTTTTCAGTAAACTCTTCCATACTTTAGCTTTAAATAATACTGTATTCTATATTGTCCCTATTAATTTTTGTACAGTATATATGAGGAAGAATATAGTCCGGGTGAAGTTTTAAAAAAGTCCCTTAAATAGGGAGAACTCTTTATTAGAAAGCCAATGTTTCGGCCCAAATAACAGGTTATTTGCTTTAGGTTTATTTGCTGTAACACTTCTACAATTTTTCAGTTTAACAAATTTTTACATCTTTAAATAATACTATATTCTATATTTTCCCAAAACATTTCTATTATCCACTTCATTAATGTACCCTTTAAAATATTTTGTTTATAATTTTTTATAGTAAATACCTTATTTTTATTTTGTTTTATCACCGAGATACCTTGTATTTTTAATATTAGCCTTGTATAATTTTA
The DNA here is from genome assembly GCA_964056705.1 of Troilus luridus. Classification (NCBI taxonomy): domain Eukaryota; kingdom Metazoa; phylum Arthropoda; class Insecta; order Hemiptera; family Pentatomidae; genus Troilus; species Troilus luridus. Next base: position 98,638,641 of record OZ057412.1, on the reverse strand, counting down.
ATTTATCTGTATGTAGACCTGTAATAAGGGTCGAAACGTTGGCTTTGCAATAAACCGTTCTCCCAATTTAAGAGAATTTGTTTTTACTTCCACCTGGACCACTTTCTTCATAAAATAAAGGAAACATATAACCAAAGGTCAGTTTTCCGTAAAGTGTAGTAATCAACGCCCATGTAAACAAATGTAATGATATAGCGTAGGAAAAGAACTAACCAAATGATTTTTTAATATACTTATTTTATTTGTAATCCCTATCAATCGATACCGGGTTTTGTTATATTTTCAAATGAGGATTATTTAATGCCCATGGATTGCTTGATTGGAACCACCTTCATCCTCGGAAGGCTTTGATATCATGGTCGGAAAGGACGTTGCTAGCTCATTCATTGGTCAACCAAGGTGTGGTATATGTGGTACTGACGTGTACTCGTGAAGTTGCGGCAAATGCCCAGGCTAATATAAGGTGCACTTTACTAAACATTCTACTATATATTCAAATATTTCTTCAGATTATTTCACAAAGTTGAAGCATTTCATATTTAGAATTTTCTCCAAGGTATATATCTGTATGTCCCCATCTCTCTTGGCTACTTTTAAAACTAAAATGAGGCATTGAAAATTATTAAGTAATGAGCTGCTTCAACCTCCTTGTGAAATGTGAATTAGTAAAGAAACGTGTACAAATTTATACCATACGTTTTTACTTTTTGATAAACAAATATTATTTTTATGTAATCTGAGAGCAATATTATATCGACAGATACTCTTCAACTTACTCTTTACATACTAAATAAACTTTAATGGCACAAGTATCATATTTCATGAAAAACTGAAGAGTATCATTGTAGAACATGCTCACGTTTTTTAAAAACTAATACGTTAGGATTCTATTAGAATTCCTTCAGAATATTAGGGTATTTTAAGTTCAGGATCTAGCGAGCAGATGTGTTATAACATTATTAAAAGAGAAGATATACAAAAAAAAAAAAATACTAGCTCATTTTAACTAATCGTTTCTGGTTTAAAGTTTAGCTGAAATGCACTATAATATCATAAAAATATAAATAAGAAAAAAAACTTATCAAGTAATATATTTATAATTTATTATATTATATTAGTTATTGATTTTATTAATTTTTCAAGATCCAAATTAAATAAATATTCAAAGAACATTCTTCCCCTCGTATACATCGCAAATTGCGAGAACGCGGGGACGTGGGATCAGTGAAAAGAAAGGATATGACCATGACCGGGGAGCGAGCCTGATACAGCCAGGATAGCTCAATTGGTAGAGTTCCAGACTAGCGATCTGGACGACCCGGGTTCGAGTCCCGGTCCTGGACATTTATTTTCTTTTCAAATAATAATATATTTATATTGTAAGCCGACTTATCACTGAAAGGGAACACGCTAGCTCAGTGTGTAGGCTATGCTGTAGATTACGGGTTTAAATCCGGCTATGGCAGATAAAGTAGGTTGTTTGTTTACAGCCAGGGATAGACCTATAGGAATCTACAGACCTTCTTGAGGCTCACTCACCCTATTCAGAGGGTAACGTTTATTATATTGTAACATGTTTTGTCATGTTAATATTGCTTACGTCATGTTAATAACGATATAGATTCATTAATATATTACATACATATAAAAATAAATACATTTTATGGATAAATTCTTATGTTCGAGTGGTAGATTGATGAAATTAATTTGACAAATCCAACGATTATATTTTTTAATCAAACAAATATTATTTATTTAATTATTTTAGTATTATAAACTCATCTTACCTTTGGGAGCTGGAGACCCTTCTGTGGCGCACCCTTACTTTATAAAAAGAAGATCCTTAATTTGGGGTAAACTTGGTGGTTGAGCCTGAAAACACTTCCCTGTGCAACCCCTGTCCTAGAATTAGTACAGTCTCTACCATGTAATGGACCCAGAACCAATCATGGGTTGTTATACGGTTTTTTTTTTACATTCAAATAGCATTTTTTTATCATTTATTAAAATAACATCAATCCATGTCACTTACCTTCGAATTGTTCTTCAATTTAGTTTTTATTTTCTATGTACAACCTATGAGACAACTCTTATTAACTGTCTTACAATAAAAAAAGTATATAAAAAAACTATAGTTATCAGAACCGTTCCAACATGTTCAATGTAAGGAACACGGTCAGTAACGTTATTCGTTTTCACAACTGATGGCTATTAAACGATAATTGTTTCCTTCCTCTTTTATTTTTACCCCTGGCTTGGGTCCGTTTTACGTCCACTACTTTTTTTCCCTTTCCATCCTGATGACGAAAATCCCCTTCTCCTCCACCCAGCTGATCCTTAGAAAGAGGCCCCGTCACCGTAATGAGAGCCTAGCTCAACCTCTAAATACATATCAACCAGATATAAATCTGACCCTACACGTATTTTATTTTCCGGTTTCTTTTTATTAGCCCAAGGCGAGTATTTGCTTGTCAGTCATAACGGGATCCCAATGAGGAGGTAACATTATTCAAACAGTATACAACGGACAAATTGATTTTTTTTTCGTTTAATGATTATCATAGTTAATTCTGATATATATATATATATATATATATTTTGTAACGAGTATTCCTTTGTTTGCTTAATTCGTCCGTCAGGTGTCTCTACCTATCTGACCGCATTTAACTGAGGACCGTCATTCCATACGGATGTGTATAAGTGGGTTATATGGCCAAGTAATTGCCAAATTTAATTGTTTTTACCTTATCGTATCTTTGCGGCTCAGCGTTGGTGGTGTTACGCTGATGTTACAATATATAATATGGTTATGTTTTTGGAGTTGGCATTATGTTACCGTTGATGTATAATATAAGAATACAACATTTTTCTTTGGACAATAGTTTATTTAAATCAATTTGGACCTTGGACCGAAAACCCCGCAACCTGGTCACAAATATTATGGCGCTCGAATACAGGGACTACAAAAGAAAAATCTACAGATAAGTTATTAGTTGAAGATTTAATTATTATATTAACATTTTTTGAAATAGTGAAGTTAACTGTTAATAGTTTTATGATAATAGTAACAGAATAATTTTTCCAAACAATACTTTAATATTTTTTTCTAATGTTTAAATATAATTATCGTATTAATTGAAGGTACTAAATTTCTGTTGATTGAAGCTAAATGTTTGTCTTAGACGCAATTTTGGAAATGTAAAGATAATTATTTTTAATTTATAATTATGTATCAACAACAAAAATCAGGAATTTTTACTTAAGGTCGTAGAACGACTTAGTTTTGTTTAACACATGTTTTGAAAATTAAAATCTACTAATATATGATTTTATTTTGTATTTTTACCGTAAGTTTAAATAGTTGAATTGAACATATGATAGATTAGCAAGTAAGCATTAGAGACAACAGCTGTTGTTTGTTTCTATTTAGCATTATCTTGTGTTTCCTTTTAAAAAGAAAAATAATTGGTTATCTATGGCTGACGTATGAAAAAAAAATTATAAATTAAGTTTGTAAAGGACGCTTACCGATTTAATTTAATTTGTTAGTCTTAATATAATTTAAATTATTAAATTTTCAGTATTTTACGACTTTTAAAGGTTCTGTTGGTATTTTTTTCAACATTTAATTTCTTTGGCGTTTTTTTTGTAACTTTGGGTAACGTCTTGATTTATTGTCACGATGGGTGATCCAGTCGTTCTAGTGTCAGAGAGGGAGGATATTTTTGCCGCAGTTCAATCCATTTTCACAAAATCCAAATCTTTGAGTACCGATTCAGCATCCGCTTTTAAACCCGCTTATGACCGCTTACTCAAAAATGAAATCCGATTTGAAGAAATTCAATCAAAAATTCGGATATTTAATGCAAGTATAAAGAACAAAAGTGAAAAACTCGAGACAACAGCGGTACAAAATTCATTTAACGATTTAGTTGATATTACTAAAGCGAATTATAACAAAGTGGTGCAATCTACCTGCCCTCCTGAGAATAAACCTGTGGTTGTCCATTCTCATTCTATTCCTCAGGAGCTACCGAAAATTGACTTACCGATATTCACAGGGAAATTAGAGGACTGGAATGGATTCTATTCCCTATTTGATTCTATGGTTCATAGGGAAGAATCTCTATCGACCATTAGGAAATTTTACTATCTACGAAGTAGCTTACGCGATGAAGCTCTGTCGCTTATCTCGGGCTTCGCATTAGACGAAGCTAATTATCCGCTCGCTTACGACGCATTGGTCTCTCGCTATCAAAATAAAAGGCGACTAGCCAGATTTTATATCAAGAAGGTGATGGATTTTACCCCTTTAAACAATTCTTCAGCGTCTAATTTGCAGAGATTTTTATCTGAGCATGAAAATAATTTTTCTGCGTTATCGGCTTTAGGCATTGAAGACATGGGGGATTTCATTAAACTTCATTTAGCTCTTAATAATTTAGACCCAGGGACTAGAAAAGCATTCGAAGAACGAATAAAATCAGCAGATATTCCCTCTTATAAGGATTTGATTAATTTCGTCACCGAACGGACTAGAGTATATGAGATGATGGCTCAAGAAGGCCGATCAGAAAAGCCTATTATAGAAAAATCCCGCTCTGCGAATTCCACTAGACGATATAACAAATCCAATTCCGGAAAAGAACAAATATCTCCGGGAATTTTTACTGTTTCGCCATTGGAAAAACAAACCGATGTTGCTGCTAACACAACGAATCACGATCCTCAATTCGACCAGTTCGAAATTCAGGCAGTTGGCTCTAAGAAACAGGTATTCTCTCCGACTGTTGGACAATCAAGAAATAGTACCGAATCGATTCTCTACGAGAAAACGTGTCTAAAAGGCTCAAAACCGGCTCTACCAGCCAAGAAATTAATTTGCTGGAATTGTGGTGGAACGCACGTATATTCCAGGTGTCCGCTACCACGAAAGCTGTTCTGTTACCGTTGTGGTAACCCAGGAGTTTCCATTCACGCATGTCCTAAATGTACTCCGGGAAATGTGCAAGGGAATCGGAAGTGAGGGTCATTCCTATTCCCACGGTTTCAGCTGACCCACCAAGTACCGATTTACCTATTACCGTGCCTTATCGTTTACCTTTTTGTACCGCTAAATCTGATATCGTTTCTCCTTGTGTCGTATCGAATTCTCCCGAAAGTTCTACCGTATCTTGTTATCGTTTACCGTTTCCTAAACAGCACTATATTGATTTCCGAATAGGGAAACCTGACAAAGGAGGCCTGTCCTACTTGGCCCTGTTTGACCCTGGTTCCACTACCTCATTTGTTGGACCAGAAGGGGTTGAGATTCTCCTTAAATTGGGATATGAAGTTGAGAAAATTCCCGAATTTAATATTTGTGTCGCTAATGGAAGCTCTGGTATTGTTGATGAAAGATTCTCCATTTCAATTACCGTTGGGTACCGGTCATATGACACGAAGCTTTACGTTTTAACCAAGCTTCCATTTATGTTTCTTTTAGGGTTAGATTTTATCGTTAACACAAATATGAGTACTAATCATCGTGAAGCGACATGGTGGTTTCAAGATGACCCCGACCATAAGTTCTCGTTTCGTCAAGATGTTCAATTAGTAGAAGAGGAAACATCAAAAATATGCGGCATTAGTTCACTTGATCCCTCAGAAAGGGTGGATCTGGATAGAATAGTCAGTGAAGGTTTGCGAATTCTCCAAGATTCTCCAGGATTAATGACGCGCATTAGCCATAAGGTGGATGTTCAGGATGCCCAACCTATCAAGCAGCGCTCCTACCATTACTCAACCAAAGTACTTGAGGCAATGCACCAGGAGTTGGACCGAATGTTGGATGAAGACTTAGTGGAACCTTGCCAATCTCCATGGTCTTCCCTGGTAGTCATGGTTCGTAAGGGATCAGGTTATCGTTTTTGTATAGACTTTCGTAAGGTTAATGAAGTCACTTGTAAAGCTTTTCTATCCTATGCCTAATATGACATCTCTCTTAGACGGACTTCGACAGGCTATATATCTCTCCAAGTTTGACCTCAAGCAAGCATTTTTGCAAGTGCCCCTTGCCGACGAAACTAGTAAAGACATTACTGCGTTTACAGTTCCTGGCAGAGGACTATTCAGGTTTAAAGTTATGCCCTTTGGGCTGACGAATTCACCTGCTACCTTTCAGAGGTTAGCCGATGCAATATTTGGACCCGAACTTTACCCTTACGTGGTAGTTTTTCTTGATGATATTTTGGTTTGCACACCAACTTTCAAACTGCATTTGGATATGCTAAGGGAAGTGTTCAGTCGCCTTAAAGCCTCAGGTCTGCGTATCAACCCGGAAAAATGTGAATTTGGTTGTAATGAAGTTAGGTACTTGGGCTATCTGGTTAATAGCGATGGTTTGAGTGTAGATCCAGATAAGGTTGGTTCCGTTACTTCGATTCCTCCTCCCACCAACGCTGGGCAGCTCAGAAGATTCTTTGGAATGGCAGGATGGTATCGCCGTTTTATTAAAGACTTCTCCACAGTTGTCTCTCCGCTAACAGCTTTGCTTAAGCGTAACGCTAAATGGATCTGGTCAGAAGAGCAGGACGCCTCTTTCAATGCTCTCAAGTCAGCACTGACTGAAGCACCAATATTAGCTAGGCCAGACTTTAAACAGCCTTTTCAATTACAGACTGACGCCAGTGATACAGGTCTTGGAGCGGTCTTGACTCAAATACAAGACGGCGAAGAAAGAGTCATCGCTTTTTGTTCTCGTACCTTAAGTTCAGCTGAAAGGAATTATACCGTAACCGAAAAGGAATGCCTCGCAGTTCTGTTTGGTATCGAGAAGAATAGGCATTACTTGGAAGGTTATCCATTCACCGTAATAACTGACCACGCCAGTCTGAAGTGGTTACTGAACTTGAAAAACCCTTCAGGTCGTTTGGCTAGATGGGCTCTTCGCTTGCAGCCTTACAACTACAAGGTGGAATATCGAAAGGGAAAACTCAACACAGTGGCCGATGCCCTATCACGAATTGCTGCAATCACAGTATTGTCTACCAGTTCCGATCCTAATTCTTCTACCGATTCAGTTTCGACTTCAGGAACTTTCATAGCGACCGACGAATGGTATAATCAGAAATTTTATCGAGTCCAGAAGTCCCCAGAACTCCACCCTGGATGGTCGATAAAAGATGGACAGCTATTATACCATCGAAAGAATCCTTTGAAGGGAGAGCTAGAAGACCCCAGTGAGGAATGGAAAGTTGTCGTTCCTAGACATTTAAGGGGAGCAATAATATATGAAAATCATGATCTACCGCAGTCAGGCCACCTGGGGATAGATAAAACTGTTTCTAGGGTTAGTAGACTATATTATTGGCCTGGATTATACCGAGATATAAGCCAGTATGTGAGGCAGTGTGAGTTATGCCAGAAGGTCAAACCCAATAACACGCCACCTCGTGGGTTAATGTTCCCTCGCTATAACAAGCAGCCGTGGGAAATGGTGTCAGTTGACATTATGGGTCCTTATCCTAGGAGTTCTAGAGGCAATGTATATCTACTAGTGTTTGTAGATTTATTTAGTAGATGGGTGGAATTATGTCCCATCAGAAAAGCTACCTCTTCGGTTATTGTAAATAAACTGAAATCCCGCATAATATACAGATATGGCGCACCGCATAAAGTAATTTCCGACAATGCGGAGAACTTCGTTAGTAATCTTGTAACTGAAGTGGCTAAGGAGTTTGGAATCAAGAGAGAAACTACTCCTCTTTACCATTCACAGGCAAATCCGACAGAACGAGCGAATCGGAATATCAAGCAACTTATCGTAGCGTACCTAGGGAAGAAACACCAACGCTGGGACGAAAAACTAGGAGAGATCCAGTTTGCCTTAAATTCCGCCGTTCAAGATTCGACTAAGTTCAGTCCTGCCTTCTTAAATTTTGGTAGAGAACTGAGGCCTCTACATCAAGCTAACGACGATGATATCCTTGTGGCGGGCACAGATGAACATGCTGCTTGGGCCGCTAAAGTGGGCAGACTGCCTGAAGTTCATCATATAGCAGAGGAAAACTCTCTGAAGGCAAGTCTAAATCAGAGCAGTCGTTATAACTTGAGACGCCGAAAAGATCGTTTCCAACCGGGGGACCAAGTCTTAAAGATGAGGTTTCAGCTATCGTCGGCAGCTGATAAACTCGCTGCTAAACTGAACCCCAAATATGAAGGCCCTTTTACGGTTGTTTCCGTTACGGGTGGTGGATCCTGTAAACTGAGAGATGAAGATGGAAAGATAATAGGCTTATGGCATCCCTCAAAACTTAAATTATTTTATCCAACCCGACGGACTTAATCGCTGGAGGGGAGTGTGTAACGAGTATTCTTTTGTTTGCTTAATTCGTCCGTCAGGTGTCTCTACCTATCTGACCGCACTTAACTGAGGACCGTCATTCCATACGGATGTGTATAAGTGGGTTATATGGCCAAGTAATTGCCAAATTTAATTGTTTTTACCTTATCGTATCTTTGCGGCTCAGCGTTGGTAGTGTTACGTTGATGTTACAATATATATTATGGTTATGTTTTTGGAGTTGGCATTATGTTACCGTTGATGTATAATATAAGAATACAACATTTTTCTTTGGACAATAGTTTATTTAAATCAATTTGGACCTTGGACCGAAAACCCCGCAACCTGGTCACAATATATATATAATAGTTTCGAATTTGTTTGTCCTAACTTCTAGATTCAAGTATCTTTTCTATCTATTCATATAATGAATGATTCCAGTTTGAATTAATATGGACCGATTATCATAAATTTTATATATTTTTTAACAATAATTAATGTAAGTAAAGATAAAATTTAACAGCCAATGTGTTCATGATCAAAAGCGGAAACCTTACAAATTTCAAAAATTGGCATTTTCACATTTTTGTTTGCACACCTTTAGGAAACAGAAAATGCATGAGAAAAATATTTAAAGATAAGGAGGTTCCTTTTTTTTTAACGAAAGGAGGTTATCCGGTTTAGTCTATGACTGCTAATAGACTAACTAGATTAACTTTCCGAGACCCTCCTGTGGCTCACCAACCTTTTATAATTGCGGAGAAATCCATGCGGATGATAATGTTCTTGGTTTAATCACCTTCCTGCACAGACGTTGGCTTAGAAGCAGTACAAACTCTACCATGTACCCAACCCAATATTTTTCATGGGTACTAATGATCTACATTTTTTTTGTCCTGAACCATTTCAATAATCAACAAAGATTGATATACTGGTTGAACCAAAATATAATTTTATTATTTCTAATTTTGTTAAAGATTATCGTTAAACATCAACTTTTCATTTGTCCTGTGCTCTAGTCGGTTAGTAGCCCGGAAGGTGGCCCTAGGATTTTTTAAAAGAGAGTCAAAAATCCTTGGTTATGCCGCCTTCGGAAGGGATGTAAAACTGGGTTCCCGAACCTGTATGATAATAGGTACTCTTTAAAAATTCCTAAACTACTTAAACCTGAGTAGACAAATTTTAGAGCTCCCACTGTCCGTCAGCGGATTAACCATAGCAGCATAAGGTTACGTTAAATAAACAAAACAAAAAGCTATTCATTTGTGATGGATTTCAATGCAGCTTCTGCCGTGGATAGCTACCAGTTACAAATTGCTGGATGCTATGTCCATGGATCAACCTGACGCTGGACAAGTCAGAAAGTAGGGAAAAAAAAGACCGGAAATACAGTGTCGAAACTCTCTCTCTCTCTCTCTCTCTCTCTCTCTTTCTCCCTCTCTCACTCGCTCTCTCTCTCTCTCTCTCCCTCTCTCTCTCTCCTCTCTCTCTCTCTCTCTCTCACTCACACACACACACATAGAGTCCTACACCAATACCGAGGAGGGGCCTCGTTAAAAAGTTTCTGTCACGTGAAGTATGCAAATTCCCCGCCCTCGAATACGTGTAAGTCGTTTGTACTGCTTTAATTGTCTGCCGGGGCGTTATTTGTTGATATTTTATTTTTTATTCTTTTTCGAGCGGTAGAGGTGGTGGAATCTCTATGTTTCCCCTTGCTACCGCCCTAGGAATTAGTTTTGCTTTTGCATCTCTCGCACATTATTCGAATGTAACGTTTGAAGAACTGTGTTCAAAATTTAGGTTTTTATTTTATTTCATATTTCTGTTTAGACAGAAAGTGATAGTGGATGGTCAGTTGATAAAAACAAACGAGCTGGTTCCCAGGCCACTACCGCTACTAGCTGGTAATTAAGATAATTATAATTCACTTACTTTTTTATTTGCCTCATTAAAGGATCAGACATTAATGTGTGTAGCTAGACCCACTGTTAGGTATGTAACAGTTATTTTGTGAAAGAATGACTGCACCTATTATGTTTACTGGCTCAAATCATTCTTTAACATCCTTAGAATGAGCTTTAAATACTACAGAAGCGATTCATGAAATTTATTGATCAAGTGTTTATTAGAGAGCCTACAACGATTTTAGTAGAGAATTGCTGAAACTATTTCCAAGACAGATTTATGAAGCTATTCCTTGTGGTTTAGTGAACATTTTAAAAAATGTGAGCACAAACATATCAGAAATTTTGCAGAAAATTTGTTTGAACCGTTTGAGAGTATATAAAGATTTATGTACAAGGCCGATTGAAGATTGAAATAACGATTTCGAGTCAAAATAGCATTAACCCCCATCAATGCACAGTCCAAAATGCTGAAACGAACTGATCACTATATTTTAAGTATTTTTGATTTTTCTCTTTTTTACATTCCTTACTATGTCATATATAGGTTCATCACATTAAAGCCTAAGTCGCGTCTCTTTAATTATTGATGTTATGTTGCATTTTAACATATGAAAAATAATAAATAGTTATTGGTTGATGTCATAAATAAGGAGAAGAAAGTGGTTCGGGCTGAAATCAAATAAATAATTCCTTAAATAGTGATAAAATATTTACGTTTCGACCCAAGTTGCAGGTCTTCTTCAAAGCTTTAAATGTAGGTCTATTAGTAGAAAAATACTGATGTCTATTTGATTAGTGTAGTTATGAAATAGCATTTATGAAAAAAAATATATAGAAGCTACTAGAAATTATTATACGTTTCAAGCCCTATCTGAAAGAAATAAAATTGATCCCTAATTAACTAACCCCTTTAGAAACATGAAGTATTTGGACGGTTTAGTTAAATCTACTTTAATGAGGCAGACTGGGTTGGATCTAGCATTTTGTATGGTAGAAAAGATCATACAAAGATGAAGCATACATCCAGAAGCCCGAACTACGCTAAGCTGACTTCACTCAAGGCTAGAATCGACAGACGCCTTGTTCAGTTCCGCCCACAGCAGTCAAATATTTGCCTAAGGATGATTGGCCTGCAAGGATTGGAGGAAGCTAATCTCCATATGTATACACTGCGACTCTATTTACTCCCTCCGATAGCTTCTGTTTATTTCTTTTTATTTATTTATATTCCCCTCCTCCTTACTCCTTTCACTTTTCCATTCCAGATTGGATCAAATATTGGCCTGTGATGGGATGTATCCTTCATCCAGTTTTGAGCATACTATTATTGGGCAAAATCATCTCAGATCAGACATATTAACATTCCTCGTATATTTAAAATGTAATATAACTATTTACGAATTATGGAATAAATATAAACATTATAACGAATCGACAAAGTAATGGATCACTGGAAGAAGTGATATATGTGCATACTCATATAAGTATAAATATATATGTATATATATGAATAACTAATTAAACCTGGTACCGCATACCGCAGAACTCCTCCTGGATTTAGAATCCGAGTCAGAACCTGAAGAAGTGGTTGTACTATATTCGTTAGTGAAGAGGAGAAGTAAAAACATTTATTTAGCTGGGACGAAAATATACGGCCAGTTCAACCTGTTTCAGGAAGTTCCGGATAGTGTTTTTATAAATAGTTGTCGGCTCAGCCGGGAGCAGTTTAGTGAATTACATGAACTCAATAAGATTGACATAACTAGAAAGGAACTTTCTATTTTCTGGAATTTTCAGGAAGGAAATTTCCAAAGAATTATAGAGATTGAAGTGAAGTTGTCTCATTTTATGAATTTTAACCAGGATCTTGTGTCTGGAAAAACTAAGGAAACTCTTGAGACAAGTCATGATGGACGTTTGTCGAATTTGCTGAAAAGGTTGACGAGGTTGACGCTCTTGAAAGTGAGCGTAACAAAAGTCGTACTGTTCTTCTGCTTGCGTAACAATTTCGAATACTTTATTTCGGACTTGCCGTTGGTATCGAGGCGAAATTCCTTTAGTTGTGGCGTACATGGAGAGAAAGAAGTTATTCAATGCGTCATTATGGCGTTGCTGACATTGTAGTTCCTTGTCAAATATTTGTTGCCTGGGTTCGTGACGATGTTTACTTCGTCTTTCAGAGGAATAAACTGTTGGATTAATGACTGCTCACTTCTATTTTTCCTCTTTTTTGGTGGAACCTCTTTTCTAACAGACCCACTCTATTCGAGACATTTTCCTTCATTCGAGAGGGAAGGCGGAATTTCTTCTTCTCCAGCTGGGTTGTCGGTGTCGTCATCGATTATTGGTGGAGTGCCGTTTTGTGACAAGTTCTGCAAATTTGACTGAGTCGGTCTGTCCTTGGGGAAGCAAGAACTCCATTTGGGATTGGTATGTCTATGATTTGTGACGCCCTGCTGCATCTCCACTTTACCTAAAACCAAAGTGAAGGACAGTGTCTAAATACATTACATTAAGAATGTCATGAATGGAATACTGAACAGTTTTGTTTAAGTAGGTTAGCAGAAAACTTTCTTGCTTCTTTTTTTTCAGGTACTTGCAAATTGGGGATATGTTCAAAACTATAGCGTTGAGTTACAGAAGGGGTGAAATAACTGTTTCATAAATTGTTTCTGAAGTGTGCGATGCAATATGGCTTCGTCTCCAACCTATCTACATGCCTGAACCAACAGTGGAAATGTGGAAAAGCATTGCAATGGATTTTGAGAGGAAGTGGCAATTCTACAACTGCGTAGAGGCATTTGACGGGAAGCATATCTCCGTTTAAAAACCATTATAAAGTGGTTCTTCCTTTATAAACTATAAACAATATTTTTCTATTGTTTTAATAGTGGCCGTAGATGCTCACTATCGTTTTATAACTCTAGACGTTGGAAGTATTGGTAGATTTAGTGATGGAAACATTTGTTCCAGTTCAAGTTTAGAACAAAGGTTGAGGATGGATCTCATGATTTACCACAACCTAAACCACCCCCCCCCCCCACCAAAATAAAGAAACCCCGTTTGTGTTTATCGGGGAAGAGGCATTTCCACTTATACCTAATTTAATGCGCCCGTCCCCAAAAGTCAAAGTAACTGGTAACTTCGGAAAATTGCAGGCTATCCCGTGCCCGCCAATCCGTTGAATGCGCGTTTGGAATACTATCAGCTAGATTTCCAGATTTTCAGATTAGAGACCACTGATAAAGTTGTTCTGGCTACGACTGTACTCCATAATTATTTTAGATCGATAACTCTGTTAGGAACGAATCCCAGTGAGGAAGACGATGCTAGCCTGTTCATCTGTTCAAACCAATTTTTTCCCTCAGCTCATTCTTCATTTTGGATCTCATATAGTCGGCATGGCTAGTGTCAAATAGAACGGGATGGATCAGAACGATTTATATTAACTTTTCGAACTACATTTGGAAAGCACAAAGGTGTAGATCCCAGCAGACTTGGATTAGCCGTGGGCTGGGTCCAATGTGGGCTGGGCTTTATTGACAGTAGTTATACGGATTTTTCTAAATACATTTTTATTTCTATTATTTATTTTTTAATTCTTTTATTATTATTTTTTTTTCTGTCACTTCTTATACGTTTTATGATCCAATTTAATTTAAAACATACAATAGAAAAAGAATAACTTTAATCTGGGAAGATGTGGTGTATAAGAAGTTACATACTACATAGAATTAACAAGAAAACAATACTTATCCGCTTGGCAGAGATTTTAATTAAAGTACAGCTGTACAGTTAACAAGAATAAAAAAAAAAAAAAATCCGAGTAAAGATGTTAAAACTTCACCGAGCTAAACTAAATTTGCAAAACAAGCAGTGGTGGTAGTTTTAGCAAATGTGAATTAAGAGGGTCTCCAGAAAACCGGAAATGGGTGGTGAATTATTAAGGGAATGAAATTGGTGGCTGTGCGGGAGAGCACCTGCTAGGCCTGCCCCTGTCGGCTCCAATCCACTCAACCAGTTAGCCCTTGTTTGCCAAGGATTTCCTACCTTCTAGCTTTGCTTTACATGGAAAGAAAAAAAAAAGTAAAATCCCTACAGTAAATTGATTCCATTAAGTATCGAAAATAGACTTTAATTTAAAAATAAATACGAACAACATATTTATCCTTGGCAACTAATTAATACCTTCTACACTTGAAAATGGATCCTGTACAGTTGAAGAATAGTTCCAGGAATTAGTACAAATGAGTCACCTGTGGTGTTGTTAGCATAACAACCTTCTATGTCGAGGGTTCGCTGCCCTAGGATTTCTTAAAAGGATTAATAAGACTCTAGGGTCGTCCCTAGGGTACGTGAAATGGGTGTTCCGAGCCTCTGCGGTTAAAGACTGTACTATATATTCTCTACTAAGTATACATGAATAGGCAAAATTTAGGACTCCCATTGTAGCATCGTTTAGTTTGCTAATGCAGCATAAATTGATATTGGCATAAGCTACAGACTTGGAATTTTGACAGTAGGTACATTTTATAAGGCCAACGCTCACTAAGAAGGGCTTTTTGAAATTTCATCCCCTAAGAGGGTGAAAAGGGTGAAAAACCTTTCTAATATAAATACGTAGTTTTTGAAGCGAGCACCACGAAATTTTAGACTTCTACATTTAAATTTAAGAATTATGTTATTTTTTTTTTTTTTTTTTTTTAAATCAACACCTAAAAGTGTAAAATACGGGAAATATGTAACCTGTTAAGTTAGAAACGTGAAAATAAAAGCAGGATTTACTTTTAAACATAATAATAATTGTATTCAAGATTTTCCAAAAGGTGGCGAACATTTACAGAATTATGGTTTGCCTGAACATTCAAGGGGTGAAGCTTTCTTGCATAATTATGATTACCACCAGGAACTTAACTACGATCCAAATATTCTGGTCCAAACAGTATCATCAAACTAAATTACATTAAATAATAGAATGTAATTAGTTGGGGGTGCAGTCAAGAAATAATGAACAATCGCAAGTATATCACCAGATTTTGAATAGTATCAATAATAGCAGAGTACATATATACTTTTTAGATGCTCCAGAAGGTACAGGATACACGTTTGTAATTAATCATTTGTTAGCAAAAATACGGAAGGATCACGGGATAGCTTAAGCTGTAGCTTCTTCAGGCATTGCAGCAACGTTGCTTGAAGGAGGAAACAGCTCACTCTGCGTTTAAGTTGTCCTTACATTTGATGCAAGTGGAAACTCCAATATGTAATATCTCCAAACAAAGAATCATGGCTCACGATTTGAAGGATTGCAAGCTAATAGTTTGGGATGAGTGCAATATGGCTCAAAAGAGCGGTTTTTAGGCCTTGATAGATCCCTAAAAGTTATTAGAGGTAACAATAGGTTAAGGGGGGAGGCATTACTCTGCTTTTGTCTAGTGATTTTCGCCTAACCTTACTCCTGATACCCAGAAGTAATAGAGCAGGCGAGGTCAAATTATCTTTCAAGGCTTCACATTTCTGGCCTCACGTACGAAAACTCCCACACGAAAAAAATATGAGGGTTTATTTAAGAAGGGACAATGGCGACTTAAATGTGATCTTTGCTAATCTACTTCTAAAAATAGATAACGGCATTTACCCTTCACTCGAGGGTAAAATTCAAATATCTTCTGACTCAGCCATAGTAGTTAAAACTTTGTCTGAACTAACCAACATAATATTTCCCAATAATGTAACTATTAAGGAAAAACGAGGTAGAAAATGGTTCGGGTGGAGGTCAAGAAAAGTCTCTTAAATAGAAAAATATGTTATATATATATCCTTATATAAGAGAATTTTCTTGACCCCCACCCGGACCAATTTATTCATCATATATATAAGGTCAACTAATATTCGGCATATAATATACGGGAAACGTCGGCACATAATAAATAAGTACCCACTTATTTAGTGTTTTATTTGACTGCAACCCCCAACTATTTCCTACCTTAGTCAACTAACATTATTCAACATTAAGGAAAAACATTTAGATTGGTTGTCTGAGTGAGCTATATTGACGCCGAAAAATGAGAGTGCATCTAAAATCATTGATCTGCTTCTAGCAGCATTGGAAGGCGAGGAGATAGAAAACCAGTCAATAGATTCAGTAGTCGAAATTGATGACGCCATGCACCATCCCACAGAATTTTTGAATGCTTTAAATCTATCAGGTGTTCCAGCACATAAACTTTTAATTAATGCTGGGGCACCTGTAATGCTACTCCGAAATTTAAAACCTAGAAAATTGTGAAATACACGAGGAAGAATGTTCATTGGATATTACTTTTAATTTTAGGATCTTTTTGACATACGTCATAATATTATTTATAATTTATTATACTTTTTTAATTATTTCATTATTATTAAAATTTTAACAAGATTTTGTTAAATTTGATCAACATAGGGATGCGAATTGGTAGGCTGGCCAATTCACAAATACTTTAAGTCATTGTGAATGATTATTATGGAGTATAATTTTAATTTAAATCAGAGTATGTAGTTATTTAATTCACTCTCCGTTTAAACTCAACTTAAGTTTTTATACAAAATCATTGCGGACGAAGTCGTGTGCAAAAGCTAGTAACTATATGAATTCTCAAGTGTTGTATTAATCTTTGTAATCAGATTTTTGTATATTGTAAACAATATTTTGGATTACAAATATTATAGTGTTATAATTTTGCAGGAGAGAGTCGGGTAGCTCATGACATAAGCGGGATTAGGGATGTCCAAGCCCCTAGCCTACTTATCACAACAGTTATGAATGAATGGATCTGGTGATCTTCCTGGGACTCACCCAGCCTATATAAGGTGAGTCCTAATTGTGGGAACACTGGCAACATCTCAGCCAAATCACCTCTTATCAGAACGTTGGGCAAGGAAAAACACGATCCCTACGATGTACTGAACTGGAGTATTTTTTTGAGCTAAGTTCATAAACCTCTAATAAATGATACCCAACAAACAGCAGCGTTTTATTACCATTTGTAGTTTCTGATCGATATCAGCCAAAGCTTGTTTCCAACAGTAAATTTTAGCGATTTCCTGAATAAATTAGAGTTCTATTCGAGGCCAACTCCAAACGTTCAGTCATTTCCAACATAAAATTCTACGAGCTATGTTTGAGAATTTTCTTCTTGAGACTGTAAATAATATAATTTTGTGTCTAAGATTGTTATAGACTAAAAAATCCCATTTCCATTAGTCCATAAGACCTCAGGTTATTTAGGGATTTCTATACATGCGACCTACGATTAAATTGTAATATAGGTAATATAAGTCCAGAATAATACCTGCAAAGTGGGACGAAACTTCGGTTTCAAATAAAAAGTTCATCACTATTGAAGGAATTATTTATTTGTATTTCTAATGGGACTATTTTATTCTCCATACTTATATGGTCAACTAGTAATTATTCATTTGTTCTCATATAATAAAATGCAACATAACATTAATATTAAAGATAAGAAACCTTGGCTTTGAACTGACAATATGATCATGAACGACTTGAAATATAGAGGCATTTTTTTTTTAGTAATTTAAACTGATCAATGATGGTTGCTTAGAAACTTGACTAATAAATAGGCAGTTGCCATAGATATTTACAAAAAAAATTACAAACTGTACAACAGATCGGTAAAAACAAATTGTAGTAGTTGGTACATTTTTTTTATATCTTCAATTCAAAGATTACCGAGACTCAAACAGGAACTTTTGCACCGCTCTTATCAGTTCTTTATGATTGTCATAGATGAGATATTTATTTTCGAATATTTATAATTTCAGTAAACACATAAATCAATATAAATAATTTCCTACTACGCTATGGGTGATACTTAGGTTTACTTAACAACCTCACTGACTTGATTAATTAAAAACTAATTCGGTCTACCTAAACCTTATTTTTTTATCGAATGGTAAATTTGGTGACTTCGGAAATGGGAACATTTTAATTGCTAATTCATAAATCCCAATTAATATTCTGAGAGTTAGTTTCCCGTCACAACTAAATTAGCTTGGAATAACCCCGAATTTAATAGAGCTCAGCCAAGCAATACCAGAGATTATCTTTCCAATTAATAATAAATCCGCCTTTGGTTTTGGTTCCAGCCCCTCCCTCAGTTTTGGTTAGTAACATTTCTAGGGTTCTGGTTTTTAAAAACGACATACTTAATTCGTTCCGAGGAATTCAGTATTATCAAAGACAACTATGCAGTAAATGCAATTCTCTGTTTATTTGCCTGTTTGATTAATTTTTATTAAATTTTTATTAAGAGATGTGTTTATTTGAATTTTAGAAACATACTTGTGCCCTCAGCAGATTTTCATGTAATATCAAGTTAATTTTATCTAATTGGATTATGCAAGTTTAAATGAAATTTGAACTCATAAATAAAAGCAACTACATTTATATTACAGCATTAATTTTTTTTTTAAATGACTGATTGTATGTTTATATATATATATATATATATATATATATATATATATATATATATATATATATATATATATATATGAAGAAGTCGAATGTGATTAAACAAGCTTAGAGCATGCTCTAAAGGTATTATTAAGTACAGCTAAGTGTTAAATATAATTAAAATATTTACAGTCCTTTGAAATCATGAATTTGAAAACATTGACGGACTTTTTTTTTATACACCCTGTTACTTATGTATTTATTTTTTATTTATCGCATACCTGTCATTACTTTATTTCTTATTGTTTTTATTTCATTTATCCTGACTCCATTATTTGGTCTTCTGGTTATACTATTTACAAGGTTGAATACCAGAAGCAGATATCCCCAAAATTTCAAAACTTGACAGTTTTCCCTTGTTTGGACAAATAATTTTTCAAACATGACATCTTGCCAATTTTTTTTTCAATTTCTCATGGTTTTAGTCCGTTTCTGAACCTGATGTTGTAAGAGCATGGAGCATTGCTTGCCTGAATTAGCAAAAAATCAGAAAAAGTCGATTTTGGATATTTGGAGTTATCCACTTTTGGTCCTGAACGCCTCTTAAAGATGGAAGTGATTATTATATTTTAGTTTTTTAAACTTTTTTTAGTGAGAAGAGGGGTTAATATGGACAAAAATCGAAAAACCATGATTCCTACGCTTACAGGCTTATTTTAACCAAACTTACAAGGGTTTATTCCGATCTTATAATGCTAGTAATAATATTCTCACCATAGCAGTTATGCAAGCTACTTATACATTCATAGGGGTACCAATGAGATAGCAAGCTGCACAGCGCCGTTCATTGTCCCCGAAAAGCCAGTAGGTTGTTGTGCAATTCCTCTGCGGGGTGCCTTTGTTTAAGTACCCATGGCCGGTCCTTTTGATCTCTTTTAGGAACCGCTGAAACAAAGGTCGGCGCACGGACCCTATGGACCCAATGGTACCGGCCAATGACAGCTCCTCAATAGGACCCGCACCATAAACGAAACATCTTTCATTACACGTGCCCGCCATTTTCGCTCACTGTATTTCGCTCCACTTAAGATGGCTGAACAAGATGTTATTAATTTCAGCTGCATACATAATGTGATGTATACATTTTGTTTGGTACCTAATTTCGACAAGGTTGAATATATGAACATTAGTTAGTAAGTATATATATGAATACAAGTTATTAAGTCATATAATATATTAAACATAATCATTGATGAAGAATGTGTGATACACCTCTCACATCCGTCCACCACTATCTTTAGTTACGCTACAGTCGTTCTTTCGTCCCACAAATATGCTCTATACACTACAATCTATTGCACAACAGTTTGTCTTGAAAAAAAATTTAAACTATGTATATACTATAATTTTATAAATTATGTTTAATTGAGAATATTAAATTTAATGCATTTCTATTTATTTCGATAGATAGTAAGGTCGACTATAAGAGAAGAAAAGGGATTATTAAGGAGATATTGCAGAATGTAGAGCTCAGTTTGTCCTCGAATACTATCTGTCCTCGGGGGCAATTCTCTAAAAGGCCCATATCCTTCCGCCACATTGCCCCGGCCCCTTTCATGTGTATATATAAGAGAAGTTTCCGCTCCTATAGTCTACAAACATATGCCCTCCATAAGGGGTTTAATATTTCGATTCAGTCACTCCTCAAAGGCCGGGAAGGGCCACTTGTACTTGCTACCGGTACCGGTACCTGCAATAGGATCTGAGAGGGGAAGAGCTATAGCTGCTAGGGTCATCATGCTTGGCAAGGTTTCGTCAGTCATATCTGAAGCAGCTGCTGTGATTTCGACCGGTATATTCATCAGTCGGTAGAAAACTGTTCCTTATCACGAGTATTAATGCGCTTGTGAGGGATGATAATAGGTCTATCAGGACGCCTACACATTAAGGCTATATAAGATCATCGATGTATCTCAAGGAATATATTGCGACGATTTTATATGTTAGGCCGGGAATATATTAATTCGACAAGTTGTCCCAACCTGTGTAATAAAAATTTGGTGGATACACAATTTCACAGCTCCAGTTACAAAAATTAGCTCAACTGGGGAAGGTTACTGGTTTTTAAATACATTTGAAAGGAAAAATTAAATACTGATTACATCATGAAAAAGTAAAAAAAAAGATTTACCCCTACAACTCAAGAAGAGTCTAGACCCAGGCTCAGTACGTAGTAGAGACTGTACTGTTTCTTGTACAAACGGATGTGCATGGAGATGATTTTTCCTATCCTTGGGTTCCTTTTACTAAGTATTTTATTGCACGTACATATTTAAGTATTCAATAAAAATTAAAACTTTATTATAGGGCTTTTGGTGTTATATTTCTGAAGACAGCTCATGATGACATTAACTAAGGAAACAAACAAACCAGTCCCTTCCTGTTATCCTTAAATGAATCAAAATTGATTGTATATATACCACTGTCTGGACTGAGGGGCGTCTCACTCCTGAAGAGGGATTCACTTTCACTATTGAAGGGAAGACCCTTAATTGCCGAACTGTGGAAGATATAAAGAATGTCATATTTGACCTTCCCTTGTACACTTACTCTCATCTACCAGCACTTGACACAACAACTCCCCAATACCTACAAAATATCTAATACCATGAAGCTTGGTCTAGAGGTTAATAATTATACGATAACTTCTCTCAACGATTCTATTTCCCAAGAGCAACCCAAAACATTAACCAACTTTACTATAGGTAGATTCTTACAAGAGTAGCAACATGATCTATCGCTCTCTGCCCTGTTCATGATCCGCGCAAACCCCATGGCTTCAGCCCCTTCATAGATCATTCCCTTCATATAATCCTACTAACGTAGATAGATTTTCCACTTCAGAACTGGCGGGGGCTGGTTAACGAGCTTGGACATGACTTCTAAAACTTCATTTTTCACAGGAAGGAAGCGAATCGGTCTGTAAGGCTTCTCCCAGTCTCCCTCTTGTAAATAAGCCTCAAATTAGTAATCTTTCATTTCTTCGGAAAGAACATCCAGCGAAACAATGACGATTTTAAATAGTTTTTAAAGTATGGAGTATTAGTCTTCATGATTGTCATATCAATAATATCCAGTCCTAAACCAGTTCTCTTTTAATCCATGCCTTGCGAATCATTTTTGCCCCTTTATGGTCGGAAGTCTCAACCTGAAGGGACGCAGGATCATCCAGAGAAGAATCAAACGATTCAGAGATCATCAAATCATCTAAACCGTAGAGCATTTCTAGGAATCGTCGCAATAAAGAAATTTTCAGTCTTCTCAGGTATGGTTTCCTGAACATCTCCTTGCTTGAAGTCTGTCAATTACATTTTGTCCACTGCAACCCTCTTAGAATATTCCATGGGTTCCAGTCGGAGCATTCGAGTTTCTTTTCGGATTTTTCGGGAATATTATAGATATCTAGAATATTCGAACCTAATATTCCCATTGTGGGGAACTTATTGCTCATCTTTGATTCCGTCCTTTTTCCCATGCATTAGTGAATAAACATATTTAATTAAACATTCATCATTAAATATTCAATTAATTTTATGCTTGCATAAATTGACGTTGTTTCAAAAACTCTAATCCCACTTCAATTATTGAGAATTCTAATTTAAATTAGAACTATATAAGATAGTATTCGTGTAATAGTCTTCTCAATTAAATAAATATATTTTTTGGAAAATTAAATATATTTTAATTTTTATTTTAATACAAGAAATAATAAAACAAATCAGCTTCTGTTTTCTTCTTGAAATTATTCGGCGAGGCCCCGTTCATCTTCCTGGCTGTAGCGCCTAAATATTCGTTATCAAATCACGGTAAAACTCAGCTTTGATTTAGCAGCATATACACCGGCTCATATCATAAATTTTTATCGCTTCCTTGATTAAATAGCTAAATTCAAACCTGCCAAAAAATGTACATAATCTTAAGTAAGTTGTGTGGTAAAAGACACTTAATGGAAATTCTATTTAGCTGCATCATTGTGACTAAGGATATCGAGAAATAAGATTTAGTTATTATTACAGGTATATAGGTTTTTAATGATTGGAAATTGTATTGTCATTTCATAAATAATTTACGTATTTTAATATTCTCTTCAAGTATTGCATTGCTTTCTCGTCCTCAAGTTTAGAGGCGTTGGCACAATCTGAGTAGATTGGAATCTAGAGGAGCTAGTTTCATTAATCCTTTTTAATTGAATAGAATCGTAAAAAAGAAGCTATTACTATACGAAACTCCATGTTAAATTTCGACAATGACACGTTACAAGTTAGGGACCATTTGACGAAATCTATTAGCCACTTTCTTGATTTGCCACGAATCTTGGTGATTTTAGTGTCATTAGAAGCTTCATTTCGTAAGGGCTCACAATAAAACTTTACGATTAGGGATGGGGAATCAACTATTCCACACAATGGACATCTACGACGCACATTCAAAATAATTATAATTGATTTGTCACCAATGATCATGCACGATATGAAAAATATAATTTGAAATAAAATAAGTCGTAAAGTTCACCTCGTGGTTCTTAGCCAAAATCAAAAGAAAAATAATACAAAGACTTTTTTCTTCCACTCAATTATTACAATTATCCTCAAATAAAATTTCTTTTTAACCTCTATTCGAGAAATTGAAAAATAAAAAATAAATTAAATTAACTAAATTCAAAATAATAGTTTTTAATGAAAAGAGCCAAGATAAGCTTTTGGTTTTCACTTTTCTGTTAAGGCAGTATAATTGAAAATAATTAAAACTTTCTTTTAATACTAAACAGGACTCACCACACAATAATGTTTCCAGTGAAAAAAATAATTTTTTTTGAGCTTTATTTGTTTTTTCGCCAGTGTACTATTTTTTTAAATTTTACTATACTTCATTCTGTTACGTAATTATTGCCAATCCAAGAATAATTAGGACATGGATCTTTAACGAGTACCTGACCCCACACAGGCTTTTTACGTCTCCTCTGAAAAAAGGCATAGCCAAGGATTTTTGTACTCGGCTCTACTCCTACCTACTCCTGTACTCGGCTACCAACCGAGCTGCGTACCCGCTATCTTTGGGAAAGAAACTTTTTATGCTAACTACGACACCACAGATGACCCAAAGAAAGAGGTTTTGAATATGGCAATGTGCACTAATAACTGTAACTACCTACTAAGTCCAATATCGTGGATTCGCAGTCCATCAGGTGGCTCTAGGAAGTTTTGAAAAGTGTGTACGATTACACATTCCAGAAGGCTTCATATTAATATATAGAATTTATTATTTAGTTATGCATATATTTTATTAGTATTATTTTGTCCTGTTTATGTAATCATCGGTGTAAAATAGTATTGGCTGGTTAAATATAAACTATTAAATATCTAAAAATACAAGCAGAAAAAAATTGATTGAAAAATCCTAGGAAAAGCTAAAACAATGGCCGACAGAAATCTAATTATAAATAAATATCAGAAATCTAATTTAAAACTGTAATACTTGCCAACCCATTTTCGTAAATCATAAAATTTTCCCTTTCCTCTTCAATAACGCAGACTGTAATCTCGAAAATAGTTTTATACTACAAAACCTTATAAAGCCTTATTACTGTCATTGTTTTGAATGGCCTCCCCGGGCTTCTTCCCCACAAAGGATTAAGCTCCCGGAGAACTTATCGGAAGGGCTATAAAGAAAAATAGCAGTGCTTAACCTCCGAGCGAACAAACCCGCTCGAAAAGGGAACGGACCACATTCAATCCAAAGCATAAAAACCTGACTGAGGCTAGACTCCCCAGATTCAATCTAGATAGAATTGTTGCCTTTCTGAAATATTCGCTAATCCTATTGGGGTTCCGCTTTGTTCCGTTTACTAAAATCTACTTCTGTAATAGAGTTTCGATTTTCGAATTAGATTAAATAAACGTGAGATAGAAATCATATTTTGGATAAAGAAAATCCAGAAGATCCTACCGGCACAATAAGACAATGACAATGTATGAATATTAATTAACGTACTTGCTAATAAATACTAAAAACATAATGTATTTTTTTTCCTTTCAAAGTAATTATTTTAAAGGACCTTTTACTTGCCAGCACTCTACAGGCAATCTGAAAAGCAGTTCCCTTCTTCCCAAAGACATGTAGTTGTAGTAGTTTTTTCTAATAAAAAAATTATTATTTTTCACGGAAATATTGCATTGTCTTTTATTTCTGTTTATAATTACGTTCTTAAAATAAGCATAGTAACTGATAATCTGGATGTTATTCACATAATAAGATACATAATTAAATTATACTAGAAGGATTAAAAAGACAATGAGAACTTTACAGTACAGAGCTAAATTCTTAGATAGGATTTAATAAGTAGTGAATTGACTGGAAGCATTTAATGTTTCGTAACTTTAGACTAACAAAAGCTTTTTTTCTTACACTTTATGCTAAAACTATTTAAAGAAAACATGAATAATAAGCTTCATAATTTTTTATAATTTTAGTGTATTTTTAATTCTCCTTTCCTACTTTAGAATAATAAGAAAAAAAAGAAACTAAATGAAGAATATTTGATGATTAATTGTATTCCGGAATGCCGCAGAGGATTATCGGGAATTTGAGAAGTTGCTAGGTTTGAAAGTAGAAGGTTTGAGTGGGAATACAATTTTTTTATGAAAATATTGATATCGGATTTGAACCAAGTCAGCAACAAATGTGACAGTAAGATCATTATGGATTGCTTAGTTCGTAACAAAGTAAGGATTATTGAGGATTTTACGAAGGATCATTAGTAATTTGGATTGGATACGAGAGGAATTCGATGGGGGGCTGTTAGGGCCCCGCCCCAAAGCTTGACTCCGTAAGTCCATATAGGTCTTGTACTAGTCATGTGTATGAGTCTTTTGTAATTCATTGGAAGTTTAGAGTGTTTGTCAAGAAAGTGTTAGAGTAGCCTGAAACGGCGAGAAAAAATGATTATATCGAATTTTTTCCAGAGGAAGTTTTGAAGGTAGCGGAATATTGTCATTCTTGACACTATTATACTATTGTAGTACTGTAATTTTTTTTCTGACCCTCCTTTATTTACAAAATTACAGATAGTAAGTACTGTATTATATAGTGTGTATCTACAGTAGCTAATTGAATGCTATTGAGATAGCTCTACGTCAGGTCGGAAGAAGATCAGGTCGGTTAGAACCAAATCTTACAGGCTTAATCACCTTTTGATCTCACCGAACATATCACTCCGCCTCAAAGTAGTGATCTATAAGGCAGTTATTAGACCAGCACTCCTTTATGGGGCGCCTATGTTGAATAACATTTTACCAACAACTTCAAAAAGGCTCCAACAATTTCAAAACCGTATACTGAGGCGTATAGTAAGGCACACCTCTATACAAAGAACGAAATCTGACATAATACACGAGTCCCTCGGACGGCGAAGGTAACGGACTTCATCACACGGAGGCATATCAAATTCTTTGATAGCCTCCAACACTGCACGAACCCACTATTCAACACACTTACACCAACAGGCCGACCTCAGCGCTGACAAACACATGTACAGACACTCAACATGGACTGAGTAAACTACTAACTAACTCCAATCAGAAAGAACTAGTGAGCCCCATCACTAGACCCCCCCCCCATTCCTACCATGTAATTAATCTCAAGAAAATTCAATGCACAATCCTCTCTTAAAATGGACCTGGTGCAGTAAAAGAGATGCCATGTATCATATTAATACTTTATTGTCAAAAATGAATAAAGGCCAACGGGCTAAGGAAAACAAAAAAAATCGGCGATAATGACAAGATTCCGCTCCTCAAGTAAAAGTAACTTATTTTGAAAAACAAAACTGCTTAACCACTAATTCACCGGAGCTGCGGATATGCAGATTCTTATAATCTATCATATTGGTTACGTTTGATACACCATTTTCTAGGTGAACGAACTGTTTACTGATTATCGACAAACATATTAAATAAATCTCTATTCTCCCCGACATATTACCTCGGAAAGAAGGGTCTCTTATTGCCTTAATCCCTTTTGGACCACCCACTTAAGTACTTAAGGGCTGGAAGGACAACACAGGACAACAGGCCGAGGAGGCAGCTGATTGATGGAGGACTCGAGATGAGCCTAGCTAAGTCGCGGTGCCAGGTCCCGTCCTCAAGCCCTTATCCACTCCTGATAAGGCGAAGCGGGACAAATGTTTGCTTCCGGCGTGTACAAGTTGGCGTCGTAAATTTACGGCTGGGATTACTGGATATCTGATGTGGCTATCGATTCCATTCGGGTTCTCTGCTCTAATAAAATCCCCAAGATAAATATTGTTTCCTGGTTGTAAAATTCCTGTTAGCTTTAATACTGTCCAATTCGCAAACAGTGAAAACAAGAAATATTGAAATTTAAACCGATAAGGAACAAGCATTAAAAAAAAAAAAAAAAAAAGAGATTGGAATGGTACGGTCATATCAGAAATATGAAGAAGAAAAAATTGCCCAATTTAATTTGCAATTAGAGCGTTGAAGGCAGGCAATGGCGAGGAAGACCACTAATAAAATGGATAGACTGAATTGAGGAGTGTATACATGTCTGAGGGAGGAATTAAAGGAAATTTTTGGTTGAAGGAAACCCTTAGGAAAATAAAATAAGCAGCACTATTACAACCTAAGAAGGGTATTTTCTTTCATACGCAAACAGCCTTACTGTTTCTAAGCTATCGGTTGTCAATAGAGGTAAATTTCCTGAGATCACACTCAACGCCCAGGTTTTTCCCAAATTATGATTATTTACTATATAGAGGTCCTACTTTGGCTATTAAATTATTAAGTGAGAGGTCACCTGGAGAGTAGTAGTTAATATAATAACCTACTTTGCCCAAGATCGTGAGTTCACAGCCCGGAAGGTGACCTTAAGGTTTCTCAAAGGGTGTCCATAAAATCCATAGTCCATCTTTCGGAGGGTATTTAAAATGGCTATCCGGAGCATGTGAGATGTCAGTTATTTGGTAAATCATTATTATTCCTAGATAGGGAAAGTTAAGCGCTTCCGTTGTAGCAACGCTCGATCATAAAGTGGCCTAAAAAATGTACTGATATTAAATAAAAAGTGAAAATTAAGTGACCTTCATAAATCGGCATAAAGTGACCCTTACTAGAAACAAACAAGATTAAGTAATCTGTCAAAGTAGAATTCGATTTCAATTTAATAGCTAGAATGATAAATATTGCATTAGTAATGTACTGTGAGATAATCGAGAGGATAAAAATTGATTATTTATAGCTGACAAATTATTATGTCTGATTTAAGAAGGTATTTTTACAATGTTTTATAAATTTGTTTTAATAGTTATTTCATTAATTTTTTTTCTTTGTTAAACAGTAAAGAATCAATTTTATATAACAAGATAATCCATGATTTTTGTCAAAAATGAAAGTTAAGAATCTTCTATTCTATTCCTCCATCCTCTTCTCGGCAACCCTCATCACTGTCTCCCAACTCCAAGTGTGATGAAGTCCATTTCCACACCTTCTGGCCATCCTAACTTATTAGGTCAATCTGTCATTTTGTTTCATCTTGTCCTAAATAATAACTAAACTTGGATATCCTTTCCTCCCTTATTTGCAGTTGATGCACCATTATATCCGTTCTTCCTTTATGATTGACACAATATCAGGTGAATTATAAAAAGCCCTTCATCTCATGATATGTTTCCAACCTACTTTCATCTCGTGCTCGTAGTGGAACTGTTTATTTCTCTTGGATTTTACTTTCGTACTAAGATTGCCCAGGAGTTCCCATTGAATCCTTTTTTTCTTATACTAAACATCAACGATGTTAGTCTTTTAATCAGAATCGAAATAGTTTAAATGTTGGCTATATGAATATATTTATTTATAATTTAATAAATATATATATATATATATATATATATATATATATATATGAATATATAAAAAAAATTATAACGATTTATTTAGTGTATGAGCTGTTTTATTTGGAAGTGGTATATGTCCATTTATTCAAATTCACGATATCTCAAGGTTTCTATTCAAATTAATTTGAGAATTTGGGCAAACAGGCAAATCTTTTTATCACTTATCACTTAGCAAAGAATTACACTTTATACACCTTTTAAATTTGATTATGAAATAATAATCATAAAAATCATTTAAAAGAATACGAAACCATTACGAAGAATACGATCTTTTTAGATCCGAATGGACTTTCAATACCACTTTCAAACATAACAGCACATATATACCCCTGTGATAAAGGGGTTGAGTCGAATTTTCTCCAAAATGAATTAATAGTACTTAGCCAACTCAAGCTATTTTCTTATCTTTAATTGGACTATGATCAGAATAATTAAGCCTCAAAACACCCAAATAAAGAAATTTAAAAAAATAGCCAGGTATAGAAAAGGAAATAAAGTTAAATGAGGAAAAATAGCGTTTTCTGCATAAAATTATCGATAAAAACTACGATTGCCCAGCGATCAAATGTCTGTGTGTTGAAGATAATGAATATCCCATAAATAATAACACAATAAATCTGTTGAGGCACTATCGGAGCGATTCAGGCAAAGAATCGGCGAGAGCACAAAACATTGGAAGATGCTTTTTAGGGAATATTCCATAACAGAGTAGAATAGACGATGGGTGGAGTGCTTGGTAGAAACTACAAGAAGGAAAATTATCTTTTAATGAGCAATTTGGTGGCCGCGTTTAGATTGACGGCTACTTGAACTGTTTAATTCTGAGATTTTCCAATGTGAGTACAAAAAAATAGAATTGGCAATTGAGTTTATAATGTTAAGTTTTTTAAATAATTACCATGAATTATACTTTTTATAAAACCATGTTTTGGTATTAGGTATAATTCACTAACTCACTGACTTCATAAAGTCATTATACGCATGACTTCATAATGTTAGAGACGTCTTTTTAAGCCAAAGTATCGTGAATGTCTTGCAGTTGACGGGTATCATGTGCATAAATTATATGTAGTTAAAGGAACCAGACTTCCAAGACTGGCTTAGTTGAAAAAAATTACTCTCATACTTAATCACTTATGTCCCGTATTTCAATTTTTCCTCTATTAAGAGCTACTTAGCTAATTCAGAGACAAAGACTGATAAAAAATGGGGTGTGGTTGTGCTATGTACACGGCAGGTTGCTGTACGTGAATACGTTTACGTAACGGGTAATATTTTTAAAAATATAAAATATTATTATTTATGTATTGTATCAAAGGATAAGATAGTTCTTCGGCATATGTCGTAAATAATGTTCAGTAGTGTTAAATGCTGGACCGGAGACAATGACCTTCATTCCAAAGCACAGTGTGCTGCCTTGCTAGCAGAATCTCCCTCATCTGTCACACTGTATATGCTTGATTGAATCATTATCGGTGGCCTTCGCTGCCACACTACTAGTTATTGTGTTAACATGAAATCAATTCCAGGGTACTGCAATCTTGTAATGGTACTGAATACAATGAATGGTTGATCAAGTAAAAATTGTAGCCAAGATTTAACCACTGACATTTTGACCTCCCCGCTCCGATACGTAGATATATAAATATATATATAAATCTTCTTCATGTGAACATTGTGCGGCTGAACATTGGTTAATTGATGCAGTAACTGTAGCACTATTGTGTCCACAT
Source organism: Troilus luridus (assembly GCA_964056705.1). Classification (NCBI taxonomy): domain Eukaryota; kingdom Metazoa; phylum Arthropoda; class Insecta; order Hemiptera; family Pentatomidae; genus Troilus; species Troilus luridus. Next base: position 98,608,250 of record OZ057412.1, on the reverse strand, counting down.
CCACGGGCGCATTAATGACTTGTCCGATGATAACCTTGCTGTCGTTGTAACGCAACTTACGAATCTCCATGAATTGGCAGTCGCTGTGAAACTAGACGTATACTGATCGGATCAAATGCGGCCAACCCGGTGTTGCTTAGGTGGATACTGAAATCCGCTACTGAATTTATTACCGATACTGAAAGCCAGCGCTGACCCGGCAAACTTTAAAGATTCCGCCGGTATGCCATCCGAACCTCAAGCCTTGTTATTCCTGAAGTCGTTTATAATCAGGCTGACCTCTTCTAAATCAGGCGGGCTCACTTCATGGTAATACTCCTCATCTCGTAATTCCTCTTCAGGATACTCCTCATCTTCCTAAGGCATTAGTAATTCTTGAAAGTGCTCTTCCCACCTACCAAGCACCTGCTGATCCGAGAAAACCATCTTTCCATCAGAACGCTTTATTAAACGGCCGTTATCTATAAAGCCTACCCTTGACTCTTTTCACTTTACCAAACAACTTTCTGGCCTCGTTGTCTGCTGTACTCTTCCATCTTGCGCAGGTCATCCTGTAGTGCGTGTCTTTTCTTTTCCCTCTTTCTGTTCTGTCTTGTATCTCTGTTTAGAAAAATTTTCCTCTTTTCATTTTGCACTATAACTACTGCCTCTTCATACTCTTTATCAAACTTGACGCCATACACGTTTGCTTGTCTGTTTTTTTTGTACAACAGCTAAAAGTTTTGTAAAAACAGCACTCATAATTACTAATGATCTGGACGCAGCAAAGTTGATCATTCGCTCTCCGTTATCATTTGCGTTCATATGTAGACTATGTTTGCCGTTAATAGGATTAAATACTGAATCTTTACCAACCTGCACATTAAAATCTCCCAGCACTATTTTCATATCATAAGAAGGGCAATCTGAATCCTCTAAATCTTCGCAGAAAAGATCCTTATCATCCTCTTCTTTATCTTCCTTTGGGCATGCGCATTTATTAGAGTCATGTTAAACTTTTCTCCCCGAATTCTTAATTTGCATAAACTCTTGTTTAAAGGTTGGAAATCAAGAACTGCTTTTCTCATGCGCCTCGACACTATGAAAGCTGTACCAAACTCATGCTTTCCCTGGCTTCCACTGTACAGAATGTCGTAATCTTCTCCACTTTGTCTCCCTACTGCGGTTTCCACTTGGTCCCACGTGTTTTCTGTGTAGCAGTTATATCCATATTTAGTTTAAGCAGTTGGGTTCTCAGTTCCGTCAGTCCGGGTCTATATAGTGACCTTACATTCCACGTTCCAATCTTATAAGACGTTATACGAGTTCCAGGTCGTTTCCGTTAATCCATCCGAAATCCGAGGCTAGGCTGTTGAGAATAAGTAATCCTAAATGTTTTTATAAAGAGAGGATATTCAGCTTAACCCATCTCTTTTATCCGGGCTTGGGACTGGCTGTGACTTCCGCAAAGCGGCTTCAGAGTTAATTGTCTCCCACTATGGAAACAATTTTATTCACGACATATTCACGCAAAAATAACTTCTGAGCCTGGCCAAATAAGAACGAACCTGTTGAAGAGAAAAATGGGTAGAGAATGTGTCACTATTGGTCTTGAGCCTTGAGGAAGTAGCTGATGCCATACTCTTTCAAATACCTGCGTGATGTTCGGGAATAAACCCTACATTATTGTTTTTTTCTCTAGTGGCCCGGCAATGTTGTAGGTTTCTCTTTATTGATTCAATTGAACATGTCATTGTCTTTTTCTAACTCATTCTAATCAGTGAATATTTTCATTTTTCGAAAAATTTCATTTCCTCAATATGCAGTTAAATATCTTTTTTGAAACACTTTGGCTTTACTAAACATTCTTTGAAGCGTCTCGCAAGTTATTAAATCATTCACTGGAGTTCTTCTTTCTTATATGTAAAGAATTTTTAATATAGGTATATTTAAATATAGGTATTCTTTTTTTCTGTATTTCCATTAGTCCTATCACTGGCCATTTTTTTTTTTATGGTTTAGTTTAACTTTGGACAATTAAAACCGATCAAATGAAAGTAATAAAGAAAATAAAGTGTGTATGTATGAGGCGTTTGGTTACAAAATCAGGAACATCCATTAATTCCGAAAAATATTTTTCTATAAGTTTTTAATGACACTTATGTGATGTATTAGATGTGTTTGTTTCAAAACCGTCTAGAACCTTCAAAATGTAATACCAAAAGATTCCATTTACTATCAAAGTGGTTACATCCATTACATTAAATGAATATTTTTGATGTATGAAAAAAATGTTTATTTATATTGATTAAAGTGATTTGTTTTCAAAAATGTCTATTTTAATTATTTTTTTCAGCAATAAACTATCTAGATATTTTTCTGATCAATGTATATCCAACATACTTTTTATATAAAATTAGATTTAAAAAAAAGAGGAGATCAGAAAAAAATGTCAGTAATTATTGTTAGCAAAATATCGAATAATAATAAAAACAATTTGTTAAATTGATTATTTTTTAAAATTGCATCTTTTTTTTTTTATGCTGAACAAGTTTGAAAATAGATAAACCGGTTTTGAAACCAAACGCCTCATATGAACAAATTAAAAAATATATATTTATTATTATTTATTTAAAAAAACAATATAACTTCATCAGTTGATCCCGTGTATTACCTCACATTCGGAAGGGACACATGTACGATTTGTATCATATTGAATTATTGAAGGGGATTGGTCCCCTACGAGTGTTGTGTTCACTTTATCCAGCAATTATTTATTTAAATCCCTTTTGGAATTTTAATGAAGGCTCGAATTCAGGCTTTATAAAATATTCAGGTTAATGGACGTAGGAAGCAAAATGTGTGCAGAATTTTCATTTGTGACAACAAGAATGACTAGTCGGAATGAATAATAAACGACTTTATATATGTTAACATTTTCACTAAATTTTATTGGATTCGTTAGTGTGACATGACCTCTAAGCTATGAATTAGATTAAAATATTTTTAGATATTTTTGTACTTTGAGGATGTACACTCCTTCTTTAAGTGCCGTGCCCTTCCAAATGATCGACATCATCAGTCGCCAATCATTCGCGGCAGGCCAAACCAGTGTCTTTACTACATACCAACGACGAAGGTTCTTGAGACAAAATGTTCTTTCAAGCTTTCACTTTATTTTCTCCGGAGTTAAAATGAAGCAGTTTATCGGATTTCTCATTACACGGACAATGCACTCCATATTTATTTTTTTAATGCTTTTCGAGTACCTTTCAGCCCTTGTTTATATGTTCTAAAATCGATTCTTACGTAACTCTGTCTATCCACGACAACTTCAATATTCATCTGTAACCGCACATTTCGAAGGCCCCAATTATCGTTTGAGTTATCCGCGAGGGCCCATGCTTCCATCCCGTAGAGTAATACGCAGATGACGTAGCAACGTAATAATCTTGTTCTTAGAGCTCTGATGATTATCACATTTTCCCATTGTTCATTCATCCAAAAGCCCAGGTATGTGTATATTTGTACTCTCTCCATTATTTCCCCATTTATACTAATATATGTTAAGTCGTTAGGTGTAATTTTGTTATCGCATACGACAATCCTGTTACTAAAAGAAGTACCTGTATATCATATTTATCTGTTGGAATAAGACCATGTCGTCAGCCTATAGCAAGTTGTTCAGGATGATTCCACTAGCAGATATTATTCTGTTCATTCTTCCACGCCTACTCTGTCAATTTTTGACGTGAACACCTCTTTAAAATTGCTACAATAATGGGAGGCAATTCAAAAAAAGGAGTGATAACAAAATCCCGGGATACAGTTTGGTGTTGCAGCTACATATCTATTACCTCCATCCAAAATTCGATTAGACCACTGGGTAGTTAAAGGGTCAAAGAATTCATTAAGATAAGTGAGGATTGTGAAGCATCGCGCTCGATGGAGGGGGGGAGCGCCGCCATTTGGAGGTAATTGTGCTGCGTATCGAGATTTTCATTAAGTATAGCTTTTGACTCAGAGACGGTGCGACGTTTCAATCGTTAAAATCTATCGATGGTGTATAGAACATACTTGTAAAATAGTGACAGTGAATAAAATAAGAGGTTAGAAAAAATACTTAACGTCGGCCTGTACGCGTCAAAAAGCCAAATCCAAACACAGAGATCGTACACGGTTGGAAAGGGCTCCTCGAGAGCGATCGAATGGTAACAGTAAAACACCATATGAACGAGTTAAGTAGTGCCCAAGCCAGATAGTGTATGTAGCTTTGTGTCGCGGCGTTATGTGGCATTTATATGATCAATACCCGAAACGATTTCAAGTTTTATCACGAATCTGGTTAGGCGTCTCCTACAGTTAAACTGATGAGTACCAGAGATTTGCCAAAATCCGTTGCCGACACTAGTCGCTAAAGTACAAAAAGTATCGTGAAAGTGTTCCTGATCAGCATTGTTGTAAAATTATCACCGCCTTTAATGCACAACCGTCTATCGATCGGATTAAGTGGCAATCAGCTAGACTTGGATGGAAAATTTCATACCAGTGAATGTGCCTGTCTTTAATCTGAGGTCATATCGTAATATAAGCCTAGACGAATCGCAACTACATAATCGGCAGCATCTTCATCAAGTAGGAAAGCCGGCGGAGTCGCCATATATCGCAACGTGATTAGCTTCATTTTAACATTGACATTTCGGAAATTTATTTGGAAAATCTCCACGACACAGATTTTAAATAAACTTTTAAATCTTGAAATTGAAATGAGCAGACTTCTTTGGGTGGACTTTAGTTTCTTTAACTACGAGTCAATGTTAGACAACGCTCGTAATTATTCATCTCTAAATCCAAGCTCGGCGTGTCGGATGGTCAATGGGTCTCTCTTTCTTAGTTAATTAGATATGATAAATGTGTGGAGCTTTACACGTAATTAGGCTTAGCTAATACACCAAAATCATAAATTACAACTGTGTGTTAGGTAAAACATGTATGAAATTTCGTCTTTTGAGAGATGTCCGTTCATGGAGTTTTCATGATTGTAACTTAATTATAAATAAAGATATCAAGAAAGTAAATATTTTTCTTATATATTTGTGGTAATTGAACTAATAAATACAATGATAAATGCAAGGACCGTTCTTTTTTTTTTTTAAATAATTTTGTATGACATATTTTCTTTTTGGCTGATTGTCATTACCATTTTTATCTTGTTTATTTGCTGCAATACAACCAGTTTATATTAAAACGATATGTAAGTACTTTAAACACACGGATGTATGGTATTTGAGCTGTAAATTCAATGGTAAAATAACCACTTACGTAAAGTGTTCTTAGCAAAAGTGGAACTGACTTGGTTTTGTATTTACAACACTAATATAACAACTACAACAACATTACAAAACTCAACGTGTAAAAATATCTCGCGGGATTCATCTTAAGAACGCTTACTTTTCTTCCTATAGATAATGCAGTTGATAATTTTAAGTAGTTACACATAATTAATAAAATGTTTTTTTCTTTTTTTTTTTAAATATAAATCACATAAAATAATAAGAAAGTAACGTTATTTATTTAGTAAAATCAATTTTTCTACTTTCTCTATGTTTCTGAGAATAATTTTCGTAATTTAGTTTTTCCTGTTCTTCAAGGTTTCCTTGGCCCAATCCTTTATACAGTTTATACAGCTGACATCCCAACTCATCCTAATACTATCCTTACCACGTATGCTGATGATACATGTGTATTATCAGTCAACACCAATCCAGTTATTGTATCCCAAAGCCTCCAATCCCATATCTCTGATCTTGAAGAATGGTTTCAGAACTGGAGAATTAAAATAAATTCTCAAAAATTACATCAAATCACTTTTACCTTACGTCGTAAACCAATGACTTCCTGCCCTTCAGTATCCTATAATAATATCCCACTTGAGCCTGTAGAACAGATCCGATACTTAGGGTTGCATCTCGACAAACGATTAACCTGGAATCCTCATACAAGACTGAAAAGACAACCGCTCGACGTTTCAGGCTACTTCAACATTTACTAGACAAACGCTCTAAGCTCCCAATTAATTACAAAAGACTCATCTACATGACCATCATACAACCTATTTGGACTTACGGAGTAGAGCTTTGGGGCTCCACTAAGCCATCGAATTATTCTCGTATCCAATCCCTACAATCCAAAATCCTTCGTAAAACCCTCAACGCTCCTTATTTTGTTAAGAATAAAGTCATCCATAACGACCTTAATGTCCCATTTGTTGCTGATTTGGCCCGAACCCGGTATCTATCCTTTCATAACAAACTTCATTCCCACTCAAACCCTCTAGTTTCAAACCTAGATTCCTCTTCAATTCCCGATAATCCTCCGAGGCGTCTGAGAAGAAGATGGCCACGTGACCTTCTTAGTTGAACATGCGATTTGAGTACTACCAGTGGGTAGTTTCTCTACTTGTCATTATATCATGTCATTATGAATCACTCAGCCAATTTACTTGTTATATTACTGTAATATAGTTGTAAATATCAATAAATAAATAATAATAAAAAAAAGACAACAGTTTTTCCTGATACGTTTTAATTAGATATAGCCATATTTTTTCAATTAAAACCTAGGCCTTACTGATAAAACAACTACACCTGAATTATTTATATATTGATCATTCTGCTTGAAGAATAAATGGTACGGATGACGTCATATGTTTTCTATTTTTTGTTTCCAGTCTATACTTATTACCACGATACTACAGAAGTTCGCTAGGTTTTCTGATATAGTGGAAGGAGTTCTGTTATATATAAGCCGGTTCCCCACTTGCCAGTTACCGGCTGACACACCAATAAAATCCCACTCGCTCAGAGCAAGTGCCCCTGCGTTTAGAAGTTATTTATATCAATCAGGAACGATCCATCAACTTGTCCAAGGCTCATTGCCTCTCTTTCAGCCCTCGTCCTCTTCCTCCACCGCACAGGTGATTTAGCGATGTCGTCTTTTGCCATCTTGATGCCATTAGTGACAGACGGTAATCCGTGTGACAGACTGCTCCACTCCAGTGGTAATAGCATGTGATCAGGAAGTAATACGGCAAAGGTATATTTTAAAAGGGCGAGCTTGTTCAGTTTATTGATGTCTTATATGCCGTCCTGAGAGTTGTTGGCAAACCAGGAGGTTAGTGTGATCTAGTGTTATCACCTCTCTGCATAACCATTGGCTTTAAAACTGTGCAGTCACTACCATGTACTGAACTCGAGACCATTGATGGCTTGTAGTGGTACTGATTTTTTTTTAATACTTTGAAAAGGTTGAATTATACTATTCAATTCTGCCGTTAAAAACCCTCCAAACGAACATAGAATATTGGTGAATTTGGATGGACTGGGTGAAACACATCTGGATTTCTTGGAGTGGAAACCGTTCCTTAACTCCTACTGTTGATCCCACAAATCACTGTTTAATTTTTTTAAAACGTAAATACGTTATAGATGAGCTGTGAAGTTGGAAATACTTCGCACAAACATTAAATCAAATGTTGTTGTTTTGAAGAGAAAAGATTGGCCCTGGCCGGGTTCTCTTCACTGATCCTATATCCCCATGTTCTCGCAATTTTCGCGATGTATACATGGGGAAGAATGTTTATTAAACATTATTTTAATTAGGATCTTGTTGACATACGTCAATATATCATTTATAATTTGTTTTTATTAATTGTTACTTTTATGGTTATTATATTTGTTTTGAAGAGAAATGATTTGGCCTGGCCGGGATCCGAACCCAGGTGGTCTGCTTCTTCGTAGCAGTGCTTTAAGCCACTGAGCTACCAGGGGTCGTATCCAAGTCAGACAAATCCGTTCTCTTCACCGATCCTATACACGTATACATCACGCAAATTGCGAGAACACGGGGGATATAGGAGAATCAGACTACCCACCAGTGGTTAATAGAATATAAAATAAAATGTGTGTGAAAACTAAAGTTCGGTCCTATTATATCGGTCCTATTGTATCCTATTGTATCGGTTATTCAAACTCTTGATGAGTTGAAGCAAGTGGATTTTGTTGGAACGCCATGGAATTTTGCTACTCCAACCACTTTTCATTCCAACAAGAATTTCACACTCATTGTTGTTCCTTGTTACATTTTGTGTAGAGTTAATGGAATGAAGTATCTTCTGTCCCGCTAAAGTTCAACCTACACCACTACAACCATTAAGAGCATTGGGTTTCTTGGATGAATGGGACAGTTTTGTTTTTTTCCAAGCCAAAGGGTGTGCAGGGAAGTGATTTTGGTGAGACCACGTTTACTAACTGCCGACTTTTTCCTTGATTAATGGTTCACACTTCTTAGAGGATGGCTGCTTCGTTAGAGCGTCTTTAGATCCCACGGAGTTGATTGTTTATTAATTTAACATCACTTTATGCGGCTACAATTAATAATACTAATAATTATTAATTAATTAATAATTAATAATTAATAATAAGTCCTAACTTTTGCTATACCAAGAATAATTAGGATGGAGATCTTTAACGAGTACTTGTCAACGTACAGGATCGGGATTCATTTTTTACGCCCTTTCCTAAGGATGAAATAAATAAGGAATTTTTACTCTCTTTAAATTATCTTAAGACCACTTGGTGGGCTGCGAACTCGCGATCTTGGTTATGGTAAGTTGTTCTAACCATTAATCCATAGGTGACCACCACATAGTTGATTATGGTTGTTAGAAGAATTAATAATGTATCATCCACAGCCTGTATATAACTCGGCACCTAAAACTCAGTACCTAACTACTAGCTGTTTGGCACCCTCATTAATGTCCAACAGTAAACTGTAATTAAGACCAAATAAAAAAAGGACATAGATGAAAAGCTATATTAGATTAGAGTACACTGGATTCAGCGAACCAATGCTTTCCTAAAATCGATATTTCTTATAGATAGTGTGCGATTTCTTCGATAAATTTCTTTTAAGAATGATTTATGTAATTTAAAATGGCGGTCTTCTTCAAATAGTTCTACAGGAGAGGATTTACTAACAGAAAAAAAATATTAAGGTCCTGTAAAACCATATGACTGAAGAGACCGTTGAATGATAGCTTTGTAATGCGAGTGTCCTCGAGAGCAGGGAGGGGGGGGGGGGTTAGGCATAAGGTCCTTTGCTGTCAGTGCTGGCAGAGGAGTGTCCTGCTGACAGTGTCCTGCGGGGCCATAGCCCTTCATGTGTCACTGCCAGGCCCTCGCGGTCTCCGACTCAAGTACTTGCTTCGGCCCTTTCATCTTCTGTCCAATCCTCTTCAAACAGCCAAACATGGAGCTGTGGTCGGTTGTAGGAGGGGAAAAAATGGCATCATGTACTATGGTGTATACAAGTTCATAAGCGAAAACACTTTCTTAAAGGATGCCATTATTAGATCAAGGATATGTGTGGGTGGTTAAGAACAGGGCCTAGTAGTAATCTTTTATTCCACTGACCGTATATGCACGGTTTCGTTGTACCTCGCAATAGTTGGTCTGTTTGAAGGTGTAAAACCCTTTGGTCACTAACGCATATGGTTCACTATGTAAATTGTTTTCTTTATATTGTAGTTCTTATTAAAATAGTGTCATCTTCTCAACACTTATTTTATATCATGCTGAGAAGGTGGTATTTATAAAAAGAATTTTTCTAACGTGGAATTTCTGTCAGGCAGAAATTGTATGAATTAATTTTTAATAACAGGATCATAAGTCTGAAAAGTTTAAATCTCGCATTTTTGATTAATAATGCGTAATATTTTCAAATTTCAAATAATATTAAATTCTACATAAACATGGTTTCAAATTAAAATTAATATATTAATATTAAATATTAATTAAAACCTTTATATAGGAAAAAATAACTAGGTATAAAATACAATATTATATAATATAATTATCAACCCATTTATCACTAAAACATAAGCTGTTATTATATTGAACTGATCCTGGCTTCTTCTAAAAAATTAAATTACTTAATTTTAAATTGAATTAAATTATTAATTTTTAATCGCACTGAATTAAAACAAATGGCAACTTTCTCGAGCTATACGCTAAAGTGATTTTTCTCTTTCGAGCCTTTATGTTCATTCTCATTAAAAGTTATGGCTAATTTATGGCTCTGGCATATCCTTGTGTTTACCGAGTTTTTTATGACCGTCTCATCCATATTCCATGCCATGCACTTACTTTCAAGATACTGAAGATTAAGCGTTTCGTGATAATATAACCTGGAGTTGATCACCAGAACACTTATGGGTATAAAAATTTAATTAAATAAAAAATCATTAAAGTATTTCAGTTGAAAATTAAGATGAATTGAGTAAGTACAGGCATTTGAGAAATTAGAATAAAAGAAACAATGTTATTTATCTGGAACCTCGATTAATTTTTAAATTTTACAACTTATGAAGTAGAGCTTTGGGATCCTAATAAGGCATCACATTCCTCTCACAATCCTCGGTAAAATTCTCAATACTCTTTACTTATCCTTTCTTTTTACCTCTGTAACATAAACTACTCCCTATATATTAAGTAAATGTTTCTCCTTATGTTTTATGGGTTTTTTGTTTTGTTTATTTTTTACCTTTAAGTTTCTTTCAGGCTGCTTTAATTCATGCTAGACGAATCCTTTAAGCTCCCAATTAATTACACAAGACTCATATACACGACTATTATACTTATTTGAACTTATCAAGTAGAGCTTTGGGGCTCCACTCAGTCATCGGATTTCTCTCGTATTCAGTCTTAACACACCAGAACCCTTCGTAAAATCCTCAATGCTCCTTATTTATGTTCGAATAAAGTAATCTATAATGACCTTTTTGTCCCGCCTAGAGAAATCACGCTATTTACTCCACAACCTAGCTCGCTTCACTTGCCAATTGTCCTCGTCTGCGCTTGGCAGTTCATACTATATTACAATAGTAGGATGTAAATAGTTGGGGGTGCAGTCAAGAAAACACAGCAAATAAGTGAAACTTATTTTATTTTATATGCTTATTTTATTTAATTACATTTGTATAAGTTTTCTATTTTCCTTTATTGGTTTATTTTTTTTACCGAAAAAATAATTAATTAAAAAACAACGATATAATGGGGTGTATAAAAAAAAATGACCGTTTCACGTTCCCCATGGAGATAACAAGAGGATACTAACAGTATCTTTCGACACACCACACTCCCTGGCAAGTTCGCGAGTACTTGTGGACGGATTTGACTCAGCAGCTTCCTTCCATTAATGGTCACCCGGGGCCCTTCTTCCTATCCAACGTCGTCTCTCCACTGCTAAATCTTTCAAACCAACGCCGCGCAGTGCGCTGGTCAAGGACACCTGCCCCTCCATATTTAATTATTTCACGAGTTGATTAAAAGAAAGAAACTTTTGATAGGCTGAAAGTGGGAGCTGAAAAAATGGTGTTACAGGTGAATGAGGAGAAAACCAAGGTCATGGTGATAAAGAATAGTAAACAAAACCGAACACCTCATAGCTACACGTTTGGAAGACACACTTTCCAACGAGTGTCAAGTTTCCAGTATTTAGGATGCCGTATAGACGAGATTTTGGATGATGAGGAGGAAATCAGAGCCAGGATAGTATTAGGTAATAAAGGTAATTTTTTACCTTTAAGTATTTTTCAGGCTGCTTTAATTCATGCTAGACGAATCCTTTAAGCTCCCAATTAATTACACAAGGCTCATATACACGACTATTATACTTATTTGAACTTATCAAGTAGAGCTTTGGGGCTCCACTCAGTCATCGGATTTCTCTCGTATTCAGTCTTAACACACCAGAACCCTTCGTAAAATCCTCAATGCTCCTTATTTATGTTCGAATAAAGTAATCTATAATGACCTTTTTGTCCCGCCTAGAGAAATCACGCTATTTACTCCACAACCTAGCTCGCTTCACTTGCCAATTGTCCTCGTCTGCGCTTGGCAGTTCATACTATATTACAATAGTAGGATGTAAATAGTTGGGGGTGCAGTCAAGAAAACACAGCAAATAAGTGAAACTTATTTTATTTTATATGTGCCGACGTTTCGACCTACTGTGTAGGTCATCTTCAGGGCCAATAGGAGTGGCTGCTCGGTGCAGAAGGTAACTGACTATATTACCTTTATTTTCTCTTTGAATTATTATTGCTGTTTTGTGATCGACCCGGCTGCCCGGGGAAATTATTTTGGGTTTGTTATTGTATTTAACATTAAGCTTTCTTTGTACTATATTTCATTCATTGGACTTATCATTCCTTCATTTTACATGTACATACACTGCTGTGAATATTAATAATTCTGTAAAAAATAAAAAAATTGATTTTAAATTCTGATTCCTTCGTGTATACCGTCCCAATATTAAACAAGCATGCTTATAGTGCACAATATAAATATCCAATTTAAAAAATATATATATCTATTATAAATTATAAAATACAAATATATATGGAATTGGTTCGGCAAGATGATTGAACTTCAGGTGCTTACACTGTATGAATACTCCCATCCTCCTCCCCAGGAAGAAGCAGGTAGTGGAAGGATTAAAGACGAAGTTGAGCGGTGTATAAGGTTACCTCCGAGGCCTTTGTCAGGATAAATCCCTCCATTCTCTTCACTAATTGCCCACTTATCCGAGGAGTAAACAGAATTTCCGTCGAAAACCTCTTTCTGCATCTTCAGTCCCACGCTTATGAAGACTTTTATGACATGGAGGAATCAAATTTAAGTTTAATGCTAGCAGAAAGATGAACTTTCATTTGTTTTACAATCGAAATATCGTGTTTGTTTTTTTTAATTTCAATTCATTTTCAAGTTTTACAGACAGATATTATTAGTTGTATTAAAGATGAGTTTAAGTAATAATGGTTAATCAAACTCATCCCCATGGATAATTGTTCAATTTCGATCCCAATAGGTTCATGAAATTATCCTTCGAGAAGACTGATGCTCCAATTACATACCCTGAAGACCCACGTCGTTTCCAGCAATCCTATCTTATTAGGAGTGAGTGACATTTCCCTATTCTGTAGCGGTCCAGAGCAACGTCTCATTTAAAGATGTCTTAGAAATTGTCCACAAGTAAGACATCCGACATAAATGTAGCCAGTGGCATTAATGAATAATAAAGGAAACCATATTTTAAAATAAGATATAAAGAACAATCTCTAGCATTTATAATATGTATATGTAAGCTGGTGTTGGTTATTCAATAAATTATTTTATTCATCTGTGAATATTTTTAATATCAGAATTAAAATTAAAAGCATCAAGCAATAGAGAAATAGGAAATAAGCGATATAAACCTACCTACGCCAGTAAAGATTAATTAAGTTACCCGTTAATTATCAGGCATGCTAGTGAATATTCACAAATCATCAGAAATCAATGTGTAAAATAAGTATTATCTTGAAACTAATCTTCACAGACAAAACTCCGCTGGTTAAAACATCAGTTTTGTAAATTGTAATAACCGAATTTGAAAACTTAGGTTTCAGTAAGATTCTATTCTAAAATATGTGTCTGTAATATTTATGTCCGGATAAATATAATGACCGGATAAGTACTTATTATTTCTATATGTTTATGAGTTATATGCTTTATTTGTGTTCATATATAATCATTTTGAATGTGCGTAAGTCTTAAATTATTGCTCTAAGATTCATTTTCAGGAATTCGACTTTTCTAGATCGGCCCTTAAAATACAATAGGCCAAAAGAAGACCGAATCACCTTTAAGTACTATATTTTTTATTATACCTGCTATTTTTGAAAGTGGCACAAGTCCATTTTTCCTTATTCGCAATATCTTAAGTTTACCAATTTAAATTACTTTAAAAATATGGGAAAACGTACAAATGTTTTTATCACTTAACTAGAACCCTATACACCTTTTGAATATAACTATAAAATAATGTTTATAAAATTATTTGAAAGAATAAACGATTTTTCTTATCCAAATGAACTTACGCCACTTTAGAAAATAACAGCCCACCTTTTTATCTATACTTGAAATAATTGAAACCAAAAAAAATTGGAGGATGACAAATAAAAAAATTAATGAAATCTAGTTCGGGGCTCTGTAATACAATACCCGCACAACACAACAGTCATTTAAATTTATCTTTCTTTTCCAAATCGTTTTTACGGTTTGTTCCATATGACAAAGATAAAAAAGAAAAAATGATTTTATCATCAAAGTTCTCAAGACAAGATTTCTATTCAAATATTGTATTTGTTTTTAATTTTAGTCATGCCTTTGCAGTTTCAAACAAACGCGATTACGTGCGAGTTGTATTTGGCTATTTTTTCTCATAGCCAAGCCACATATCAAGCCCAACAAACATACAAAAAAAAATATGTCTCTACAACCCATAAAGGTATTGCGTTCAGTACATGGTAGAGACTGTACTGTTACTAGGACATGAGTTGTCTAAGGAGATGATTTGGCCGAGATCAAGCTGAAATGCAAGATTTTTCACGCAATTAAGAGTACCTACTTTATAGGCAGGTTGAGTCCCAGTAGGGTTTGCATACACAATAGAGTATATTCGTGATTGCTAACATATTAAATAATTTATCTGTCACATTTTTCATATAACAGAGGGATCAATATTCCAAACATATCTCTGTATCAGTATAACTTTTAACATTTAAGAACTAGGAATAAAAACCGCTATCGTGGGTTTTACGAGAACATTACAAGCTAAAACACGAGGAAACCATTTAAAAGTTACGATGACAACTTGGCGGATGGAGAAGAAAACCATTTAAGAAATTATAATGAAATTGATCAACCACGGAGACGTAATAACAATGGAAGAATCCATTTCGAAAATGTGCAGGGGTAATAAATTGTGCCTCCAACGGCCGACACGAACTGCGTAAAAATGTATTAACCATGACAAGTTAGACCGCGAAGGATAAACTTTCTGAAGAACGTGGGGCCGCAATGCGGACTTGGAAAACTTCAATTATCCAAAAGAATTGCTTTCCTTGGAGGGGACTTGAGAGAGGACTTGCCGTGAAGTTGAGGCCTCGCTGGTCATTATAACCGGGATATTGTCTCATTGTGAGCGCTTCTTTAATTGCATTTCAAAGTATCCAGCAAAACTGGAGTTCTTCGTCTCCGGATATTTTTATTTAATTACATTTGTATAAGTGTTCTATTTTCCTTTATTGGTTTATTTTTTTTACCGAAAAAATAATTAATTAAAAAACAACGATATAATGGGGTGTATAAAAAAAAATGAACGTTTCACGTTCCCCATGGAGATAAGAAGAGGATACTAACAGTATCTTTCGACACACCACACTCCCTGGCAAGTTCGCGAGTACTTGCGGACGGATTTGACTCAGCAGCTTCCTTCCATTAATGGTCACCCGGGGCCCTTCTTCATATCCAACGTCGTCTCTCCACTGCTAAATCTTTCAAACCAACGCCGCGCAGTGCGCTGGTCAAGGACACCTTCCCCTCCATATTTAATTATTTCACGAGTTGATTAAAAGAAAGAAACTTTTGAAAGGCTGGAAGTGGAAGCTGAAAAAATGGTGTTACAGGTGAATGAGGAGAAAACCAAGGTCATGGTGATAAAGAATAGTAAACAAAACCGAACACCTCATAGCTACACGTTTGGAAGACACACTTTCCAACGAGTGTCAAGTTTCCAGTATTTAGGAAGCTGTATAGACGAGAATTTGGATGATGAGGAGGAAATCAGAGCCAGGATAGTATTAGGTAATAAAGCATGTTTTGGAATATCAAAGCTCCTGAGAAGTAAGCTCCTCAGCCTTAAGCCCAAGCTGATGATATATAAACCCGTTAGTAGACCAGTAGCGACATACGCTGGTGAAACCCTCACACTGAATAAATTCAGCGTGGAAAAGCTGAATAGATTCGAAAGGAGAGTTCTTCGGCAAATATTCGGCCCAGTTCAGGTATCAGTAAAACGGCCAACTCAGGATCAGAAGGAACAAGGAGCTAAGTGAATTATATTGATACCTAATGATATCGAGCATCATCAGGATTCACCTCATCAAGTGGCTGGGCCACTTACAAAGGATGGACGAAGAAAGAACAGCTAAAAAGCTGTATAAAGGAAATCCGGATGGAGTAAGACCTCGAGGAAGGCTAGCTTTGGTAGATGGAAGGATGCCGTCTGTGAAGATCTGAGGCTGAGCAAGGTCTCCATCACTCGAGCAGGCGATCGGGACGATTGGGGTAGAGCGGTTGAGCAGGCCAAGGACTTCTTTATGAGTCCGTTGCGCCAATAATGTAATGTAACGAGTTGATTCAGCGGCTGTGAAATATTTTTTCTAGTAATGTTTTAAAATTACAGGAATTTCGTAGGACACTGTCATGTTTCTTCTTTGAAATAAATAATTAAACTAAGGATTTTTTTTAAGAAGTCCAGTGTTAGTATACAAGGTTAGAGAATGCTCTAAAGGCATTATTAAGTGTTGATAAATAATAAATAGCATTAAAATATTTACAGACTTTTGAACTCTGGAATTTGATAAAACGGTCATATTTTTTTATACATCCCATTAAAATGGATTCGCCAACTTTATAAAGAATAGGCAGTCATGAGAACTGCTGTTGCCACTGAAGTGAAAACTCAAAACTTTGGAATAACTAAATATTTTAAAAATTTCAATTTGTACAGTGAAATGATTAACATTAGTATGTTTTTCACATCTATTGGCACGCCGAGCAATATTGTGTTTGTCTTCAAGAAGTTTATTTATTAATCAAAACATATGATGGGCTTCACAAGATCAAGACAAGATATCAATGCAGCTTAATTGATATAATATTAGTATACAGTCATAAGATTTATACCTTGTATTTGTATTTACACTAATGAATTTTATTTTTTGGTAGCATCATCGTTTAATTAGATCATTTTTATTTAAATCATTTCATTATGTTCTAAAAATATGCAATAGGCTAATAGTAACTTAAACAAGAAACAAATATGTTTGATAGGAATTTGAGTAAGTATGGGTTAAAAACCGTATCGGTGGTTACATATTTTATAAAACCGAATTTTGATAATTAGACGAAGTCAAATCTAATTCTTCATTTAGATATTCAATTACTAATAAATGTTTATCATCAGCAAAGTTGATGTTGAAGTTCCCACTTAATATCATCATTTCGAATCGTCAAATTTTTTACCAAATGTTTTTTATAGCATTACAGAACCCTTTCATAAAATAAATCATAAAATTTTCGAATAAAAATTGTTGTATCTGACTGATTGATTTTCCAGGCGAAATATAAATGATTTATTTATGGTTATTTAAAAATTCCAAAAAATAATGGATTGCTAGATAGATCATTATCCAGTTGGCAATGAAATTAAAAAATACAATGGAGCGATGATCTTGAAAATCATAATTATATGTTATTTCTTAAACAACAAACATGGATAATCACTATTTTATTTTAAATTTGTTGTGTCAATTGTGATCGAATTGATTTGTGATTGGATGTCATTTTTAAAGGCATTTTTTAAAGGATTTATTGGCACATAACTTATTCTTTATTTAAAACTAGACCAAATTTAACCAAAGCGAATCAGTAATGAATATAATTAAATTATTATTCCATGTCTATTCTCGAATTCACCATGATGGCTGTTTCTATGTTTTATTATATTATGTTGCTATATATTATGATTGTTTAAACTTTTAAACAATATAAACTTTTTGTTGATATTATATTGTAATAAAAAGTAATCATCCTAAACTGATTGCTTTATGAATATAAGGATATTCGTAATAAATATAACTAAAATACACGCTATAGTTTTATTACTGCTAGAAAACGACCGTTTCGATCATTTACCGTCGGTATAAATACGAAGTATTGAAAGAAAAAAACGCCACATTTTTGGAGAGTAAAAAAGTGTTTTAAAGCCTTTTTAAATCAGCATGTGTCCAAAAACGTATGGTACCTATGTTATTATAAATATTTGAAATGTTTGATTTGTGGCTTATAGATAACTTTTAATGAATTTTATATCTATGATCTATGATATAGGTTGGAAAACAATGGTGTATTTTTTCACAGTCGCTACTTTGCTTCAATATCGAGAATGTCAACGGCTGGGTTAGAAACCATTTAGAAAAATATGAATTAATTTATGATCTTAATACGGGAGATACGTGACAGCCACTGGCGTTAATTAACCAGCCAAGTGATTGCCTCAATATGTCTTAAACTCCAATTAATAGCATTAAAGTTTATGGCAAAACCGAGGCGGAAACCGCACAGTTAATTATGTCGAAGTTGATTTCAATTTGATGATTAGTTTGTTTAGTCATGTGTGTTGGCGCTTGGCGACAAAGGGGAAAACTGTCTTTGGTATTAATTTGACAGAATGGCGACCCCCGCCCCGTCCACATTCTGTATCTCATTAATACACTATTTAATGACGGTTGTTACTTCTGGAGTATATGAAACCTCTGAATCATTTCCAGCTGATTTGACTACCTCCGTGATGCCCATATAACATAAAAAGAATATCTTCATATCATAGATCTATCAGTTCGAGAGAAGTAATACTTTAATTATAGAAAGCATAGATCTCCTAAAAATTTCACAAAAATTGGTGGACAACAACACTGCACCCATGCGTAATAAATTACAAATCGGTGATTCTAAAAGTGATCTGGAATCAAAATAACATCAATATGTATCAAATCAATTATTACTAAATTGTATTTCAATTACTTAAATTAGTTATAGGGTATTAAAAATTAAATGATCCAAAATCCCCTTGACTGATGAGCCCGAATAGTTCGAAACGATCCAAATTGAAACAAATACTCTACAAATACAAACATAATACACTAGCTCTGAATTAAAACATTGTTTATACATTTTCATTGTCAGAAAATTAAAGCTAGAGGTGGAAAATTTAAGAGTTCAACTTGTTTTGAATTTGATTTCTCTAATATTTATTGATTTCGAAATTTAATAGGAAAAATGCAAATACATTTCAAAATTCAATTGTTAAAATAAAATATTGAAACAATAAGAGTAAGTAAGGACTGAATTAAAAAAATTGGAACATAAATCGCCTAAAGTCTTGACGTAGCGTCTCGATCATTTTTTTATTTCTGCACTTCTCATTCCTCAACTTCATGATTTATTATAATTTATTCTCGAGATTGGAATATTTTTATATGGCTTATTACTGTTTTATTTATTACAGGTGTATAAAAAAATAATGGGAAATAATTTAACTACGAGCTATATTTGGGGCGTTCAGGATGAAAAGCGAATAACCCTAAATTTCAGAAATTGACTTTTTCTCATTTTTCGATAGTTTAGTCAATTAATGCTTTTTTGCTCGTGAAAATTATGGTTCAGAAC
Organism: Troilus luridus; assembly: GCA_964056705.1. Lineage (NCBI taxonomy): Eukaryota > Metazoa > Arthropoda > Insecta > Hemiptera > Pentatomidae > Troilus > Troilus luridus. The sequence goes on along the minus strand of OZ057412.1, from coordinate 98,588,874 downwards.
CGGATTAAAACCATGAGAAACAAGACAGAAAAATGTTGAGTTAGACTTAAGTTGCTTGTCTAACTTGTGAATGTTATGCAATACTGTGGGGTTGGATGATTATTTTTTACTGAGATTTTTATCTAATATTGTTTAAAGATATTGATTAAAGCTTGTACCTTACCAATTTCTGCTTATGCTTTACATTTTTAATCAAATATACGAATAGCAATTGGATATCATTGTCGATACAAACCTACCTTGGGTTTATTTATTTAATTGATAAATTATGCTCGTACAGCCATAAAAGCATCAAGATAAAGTATAAATATCTTAATGTAGAAGTGGTTGACTGAATATATCTTATAAAAGTTAAAAAATTGGTTGGGGGATGCAATCAATAAAGAGTATAAAAAATATGTTTAACTTGACTAAAAAGCCATCAACTATTAATAATGAAACAAATCGATTATTAGCAAAGAAAAATTCTATGTAAAAATAAAATGTAAAGAAGAAATACATTAAATTTCAAATACATAGAAGAATTTATTTGCACTACTTCAAAAATAAAAATATTATTCCTAAATTATTTTCAGTATGGGGTCATATTTTATCAAAGGGCACGTGTGTCATTTCATATTTTGAAAGATCATTTACATTTTAAATATTTTTAGTTTCAAAGAGCATTTAGCCAACCTAGCTGTATCTCTCAGTCGTTCTCAGTCGTTCAATACTCCATTTTATTTGACTATTTTAATTTAAAATAAAATAAAAATGCTTAAATTTATAGTTATACATCTAAATTTGATATATCTCATATATCTACGTCTGCTATAATATTCTTGATGTATTATTTCGGTGATTTATCAAAGTAGTGGTGAATCGAATAATCCTAATAGATTTATTAACTAAACCAACATTAATATGATTTCTTTTTATTCACTAAATCATATTAATTAATTTTAAATAATAACTATTTAATTTATTCCTCTATTTTCCAATGTTTGCAATTTACTGATCTGAAAGAAGATTTAATTATCAAAAAAGGAGTCCGAAACATTTTATAAGGAGTGAAATATCGAGTTCTCTGGAAGAACTTGAGTGGAGAATATATCCTTAACTCCAATGAATATGTGGTTAAGTCGAAATTCTAGAATGAATTAATTGTTAAGTGAGGGAGGCGGAATCCTGTCTTCTCGTACTTAATAAGTCACTAAGTCCAGCATTGGCTTAAAATGAAGGTATTGTTGATATTATAACTCCATTTCAAGCCAAATACCACGAGGACGATGTGATTCCGATTATCTCCGAAAATTAATTTATTCTGGACAAATTTTCTACAGGGTTGCATATTATAGACTGATATTACAGCATCCTTCAAAGTTACAGACAATATGGTAGCTTTCTGAATAGATATTTTCTATTTTGGTCGTATTGACCACTACGAATTACGTTACAGCTTTATTTTCCTTTCTTCTGCTCGGGTTTTCTCAGTCTCCAATATCCCTTCATGCGTTCACTGGGGCGTTTCCTTTGATCCTCTGTCCAGCTTCGTCCAGCCTTCCCTGGCTTTTATTCATTATTAAACCCTTGCATATTTTTCACTATAACTTCAAATTCACTTCCTTATATCATCTGTAATGTTCAAATTTTCAAAATCGTTCTTTTCTTCTTTAGTTCACATTGCCGTAGTCTTCTTTTACCATAACTAGTAAAATATTTGATTATTCAATAATTGCTTGTTCATTCTGTACAGATGTCCTAGGAATGTCAGCCTCCTCCTCCGCATATTATTAGGAATTCTTTCCATTTTCTAGAAGATTTCTTTGTTACTTCACAATTTCTATCCGTCTTGTCTTAATTGCACCTATGAATTTTCTTAGAGTTATTCTTTCCAGGACTAACTGTTTTTTGAAATTATAATTCACCGATAGGCATTTACTAGCTAAGAGGTATTTTTAAGACAGTGTTATAATGTCTTTGTAGCATCCAGCTACTATCAGATGTTTATTATTATTATTAATTTATCAAAAATATCAATTTTGTAATTGAGCATACAATTTTTTTTTTATTAGTGAACACGCATATATTTCAATTTTTTATACCTCACGTTCACTAAATCTTCTTTTTGCCTTTCAGGAGATCTTGAGAGATCATGACTTCTTGTTATAGATGTCCTTGTCAACCCATAAACCCTTTCTATTTTTAAATTTCGATCTCCAACAGTTGCTTTCTCTAATCCATCCCCCGTGTCCAGTCTCTTCCAGATCCCTGTTTTTTTTTGTTTTTTTTGTTTCGTTGTTTAACAACTGAAAGTAATATTATTCCAAAATTATTGTAAATTTGATAACCTGCATTGGGTCGGGAGGCAGTAGGATTGAGTGAGAAAGGCAGTTGGGGACAGAGAATAGAGCCGTTACAAAGAGGATGAATGAAGGAGATGCTATCTTCCCATTGTCGCCGTGGCGGCTTTCAATGTAGTAAACAACCCGAGAAATCTCACCTCCTATGTTTACTTTTAGGCCTATATAGTGTAATGGTATTATTTGTTACCTATTCTCGCAGCACATAATTTCGGTATTTCATTCAAGCTTTGATTATTATATGGATAATAATTGTTATATGGATGCTTATAGTTTCATTTGTGATATTTTTTTAACTTTTTTCAATCGCATCAATACAGTCACAGATGAACCACTGGTTTAAGCAGTGAGTAGTCATTGTTCATAATAATTAGGGAGTCATAATAATCCCTTAGACAAATGGAATAGATATAAAAAAAAAAAATTACATAAAATAATGACCAAACTTCATTATTATGACATACTAAATACTTATTGTTAAAAATTATTAATCTATTAACATACGATGGATGCGATTATGGAAACAACCAAACCGAAAGTTAGCTCAAATCACATAAGACTGATATAAAGCATCACCACAAATTTAATAAACACATTAAATAATTTATTCACCTTTAAATGGGTAATGTAGATGATTAATTGTTAAAAGCATTAAAAAATCAAGTTTATTGCCCAATCTATAAAAAGTATAGTGGTCACGCTTTTACTAACAAGATCTTATCTGAGGTACAAGATGACTGTGAAAAACTTGATGTGCAAAGAAGCAGAAGCCCAAGTACTAACTATTGGCTAGTCCATTAGCAACGTGCCGCATTTACAAAACTTCGGCACATTACATTTATTACGCATATTTTGTAAATGCGAATTACATACATTACGCATTACACAACTTGTCTTCTTGGCACACGGCTATTTAACAAATAAAGAACTAATATTAACATTATGCAACTATGATCATTGATCAGTGGTTCGGAAACTTGTTTATTCCAAGGTGCATTTTTCCTAATTTGACCTCCTCAAAATTCTAGATAAATTGTTCCTGGAACACTCTATGATCCTTTCTAGCATCGGGTTAAGTGTAATTAACCTTCCAAAATAGTAAAAAGGAATCGGGAGAGCTATATATCGCAATCCTACTTGTATATTGCTAATACTTCTATCGTTCTCAAAAATATTTTTTAAACGAAAAAAAAATTGATTTAAATATTTAAAAAACAAAGTATAATATCTAAAATTTAACTAAATAAACTGCAAAAGCAAAGTTAGTTTTATTAAAACAATACAAATAATTTTATTCTATAGAAAACCGCTTTCAGGTATAATTTTGTATAATATGTCTTTGTTACGGTTATTTCGTTTTTTACGGTTTATATAATTCACCATTGTTTTTTGTTAAGGACATTGATTGCCCCAGTGTAACGATTTTTTTATATTCTAGTATATAAGGCGGATAACTATGAAATTTCAAAAAATTACTTTTTCCGATATTTCTCTGGTGTAGTCAAGTAGTTTTTCCTAAGACGGCCCTATTCCTCATGGTTTTAGTCCAGTTTTGAACTTCAAGTTCCGGAAGCAAAAGCATTGGTTGACCAAACTAGGGGAAAATGTTACAAAGTCAATTTCGGAACGCCTCAAATATAATATTATTCTTTTGTTTTCTTTCTTGGCTTAACTATGAATCTTCTTCTTAAAAAATTATATTTATTTGAAATTGCAAAAGGCTTTAATATTATTCAGGATTATGCTCATTAATTTCCTCTTCCAGAAGATTAAAATTAGACTTCGGTCTATAGGCACATTATGAAGATGGAGAACCTGGACTTGATAGAGAAGGCATCCAATTGCTAAGCTTGCAGGAGATTCCATTAATCGCGCCTCCACAGCTTGCAATTCACTCCCGAGACCGGTCACTATTACCGTTTGAATATTCAAATAGTCCTTAATTATTTATCCGGCTCCTTGCTTATTCCCAACTTATCCAAAGTTGTAAGCTGCGAAGTGACTCAACTGCGCGCACATGGCGCAGATGTGGTTTACCCTCGGCACTTTATCTGAAGTTGTTTATGGTCATTATGAATATGATGTTTAAAGATAATGGCACCTACTTAGTGCTTTCGTGAACACCTTGCTCCTCGCTCCTAATTCAGCCATCTGCCCTCTAATGTGATATTTCCCCTTCTATGAGCCTATTAAGCAGAGAAAGATTAGTCGATAGTGCCAGAGACTTTTTAAAATTAAATATTTACAAAAAAAAATGATTGCAGTGTTTACATTTGATGAAATAATTTGAAGGAATAGGCAAGTAGAGATTTAATTTGAGGAGTTGCAGATCAAAGAAAAATTTAAAGTATTATGGTTAGAACATACAAAATTCTATAAAGATCTAACATATGAAATGATAAAACATTTGTCTGACGAATCACTGGATAAAATACTTGAATTATACAACAAAATATGGAACAGTGGCGTTTTTCCCAACCAGTGGAAAGATTCCATAACCATTCCAATATTAAAAGTTGGCAAGCCCAAAAATGACGTGGCTAGTTACCGCCCAATTTCATTAACAAATTGTCTCTGTAAAATCTTAGAAAGAATGGTCAATAAGCGAATGATTTGGCTACTTGAGGACATGAATGTACAGGACAATTTGCAATGTGGCTTTCGTAAAAATCGCTCGACAATCGACAATCTTGTTAGAATCACAACGGATATTCAAAATGCCTTTGTCGACAAGGAACACTCAGTGGGTATATTCTTTGACATTCAAAATGCTTTTGACACAGTAGTGCAAAACAATATTCTAAAACAGCTGCACCATTGGGGAATAAAAGGAAATCTTGCAAACTTCATCAAAGGATTTCTCGGAACGAGGTCCTACAGAGTGATGGTTGGTGGAACTACGTCCAATAAAACATATATTAACAACGGTGTACCTCAAGGCTCCGTATTGAGCACGACCTTGTTTTCGATTGCAATACGAACAATCACTGACTGTTTAACGCAAAACGTCAGTGGTTATCTATTTGCCGACGATTTTGCCATTTTATGTAAAGCACCCGACCTCCAGTTCATTAAGATTTGCCTGCAAAACACTGTGAATAAATTAGCACTATGGTCTCAAAGGACTGGCTTCAAGTTTTCAACAAGTAAGACACGCTGTGTACATTTTAGCCGACGAAGAAACCCAGGGAATCCACCACAAATAGTTTTAAGTAATACCCCGTTAGTGTACACCGACAACGTTCGATTCCTAGGTCTCCAAATGGACAGCAAGCTAACCTGGTCAAGCCATATAGAGCAATTACAAATCAAAACTGTTAATAGAATGAAACTACTGAAAAAACTAGGGAACACCAGATGGGGATCAGACAGGAAAACAATGCTCCGCATTTATGAGGCACTGATCCTAAGTAAAATAGACTATGGCAGCTTTATATATGCATCTGCCACCCATAGTAGGGTTAAGAGACTAGATGCACTCCATCATGCTGGTGTACGGATTTCTACTGGAGCCTTCAGAACAAGCCCAGTATACAGTGTCTGCGTCGAAGCCGGAATCCTTCCACTTACATATCGTCGCCAAAAACAAGGAGCTAAGTATATAGAAAAAATATACACGCAACCTGAAAATCCAGTTTACTACTCTTTATTCCAAAGAATAAACGAGAACAAGTATAGGAGGCTGAAAAATCCCTCCCTCCCATTGTGGTACAGAATGAGAAATGTCATCTCCGAATTAGTAAAATACCAGCCAACAAATGCTCAAAGAAAAAAGCTAGCTCCATGGACGTTATCACCTCCACACATCAACTGCAAAATGTTGAAATTTTCCAAGGCGAGAGAATGTTCCCCACAAGAGATTTCACAAGCCTTCCTTGGTGAACTGAATAACTACCAATTTAACAAAATCCTGTTTACAGATGGTTCTCGTACCAATGACTCTACGTCGTGTGCTGTGTATACTGGCGACACAACTTTTAAGTACAAGCTCAACAGTAATTGCGGCATCTTCACAGCTGAATTGACGGCTATTCTTAAGGCTCTCCAAATAACCCTTACAACAAAAGATCAGTCAACAATAGTTTGTTCTGACTCACTGAGTGCCCTCAAAGCAATGGCTAACACCTTTTCAGATAATCCCCTCATACAGGAAATTTACCAGGCCTTAAAACAAATAGCAGACTCGTTAAGAAAAATAACTTTTTTTTGGGTCCCCAGCCACTCAGGAATACTTGGAAATGAGAAAGCCGACAAAGCAGCATCAGAAGCCCATTTATTAGAAGAAATAACGCTTTCTTATATCCCACCTTCAGATTTATTCCAACAAATAAAAACAAATATCCAAAGCGAATGGCAATGTACTTGGACATCGCTAGAAGACAATAAACTCAAAATAATCAAACCGACTATCAGTAGCTGGGTATCATCTTCCAGGCAGTGTAGAAGAGAAGAAGTAGTTATTACTCGCCTTAGGATTGGTCACAGTCGTTTGACCCACGAATACCTGATAACAAAGAAAGACCCACCTCAATGTACACTGTGTAAGGTGACAGTTACAGTGCGCCATATCTTCGAGGATTGCCCTAGGTACAGTGGAGTGATGGAAAGGTGTGGCGTACCTCGGCAGATGCAAAAGGCGTTGGGGGATAACGAACAATGTTTAAATAATGCGTTAAAATATATTAAAAACACCAATATATACCAGTCAATTTGACATATACATTTACACGTTTATGTGTATGTGTGTATGTGGGTATGTGTATGTGTGTATATATATATATTGTCGGTGTGTATAATGTTATATGGATAATATAAATTCTATATTATATCATAAATCTTATATAATTATGTATAACGTTTTATTTTAATTTAAACAACTTCATATAAGTTACATTTCTATTATATGTTTAATATGTTAATATGGTTTTACTATGTGCCTAATATAGCATGGTATGTTATTATGTAAATATGTAACAATATTTTTACTAAGTCTAATAAGGTAACAAGAATATATAAATGTAATTATGTAGGTAATGTAAATATGCATATTCTCTAGTGATAATTATGTAGATACTGTAAACATTTATACTCTCCAGTAGTGAGGGCAATAATAACCATTTGTAGTTGTTTGCCCTTAAAAAAAATAAAACAAACAACAAACAAACATACAAAATTAAATTTATCATTTAATATGTTCTTGGGCAAACAAATATTTCAACAGCTATGTTTGTTCATAATTAACTTAATAACCTGTAGATGTGTCTCATATTACCATATAATATTTAGTAATGATCACTGTAGTCTTAGAAGAGTAATTTAGTTTTTATAAATAATTATCAACAGGCACTTTTAATCTTAAAACGTAACTGGGATACCTAAAATAAAAAATAGTTTTCATCTATTCACCACGTGCTTCGAAATTACACAGTCCAACAGAAAGGCATCAGGATTGATACAAAATATTAGTATTAGTGTAAAAATATGTGGGACAGTACTCACAAAAGAAGACTAAAACAAAAGAAAACCTACTGAACTAAATGTTTAATTTTTTTTCTAGACGATTGTAACAATCTTTTTTAGCTTATTGATGGAGGAGGAAAGCACGGAAGAAAGGAATTATTAAGCTTTGTTTATCATTCAACTTTTAACACATGCTTCGGAACAAAACAGATCATCTTCACACCGATATTATAATTGATACGAAATATTAATATCGTGTTACCATAATTACTGTGTAATCATTCTAATAATTATTCGCATAAGAAGACTGCCCGTGGAAAACCGACTTAATTCAATGTATAATATTTTTCTAAGTGGATTTTAATGATTTCTTATACATTTTTGGGTTCTTGATACCATGTAAAATAATAAGCAAGAAGAGAAATTAAACCAATTATAAATTATTTGTTTTTCGTTTCTTTTTAATTTGTCTCGGATAAAGAGCATTGAAAGTTCCTAGTTAATTGATATTCACCAAAACAGATTTATTATGTATTACCGTATATTTTATAATTATAAAACAATTAGATACTCCGACAGTGTCCATCACGTACATCAACTAAACCCTCAAAACCGTTCAGTATTGCTGTTACTGTATAACCTTCCTAATTTCTGTTTCTACTTGTGAGTATCAATAAAAATATATGATCACCTGATACTAAATATTTAGAATACTAGTGGACAACTCTAATGAGGGATTTTAATATGTATTTATTAATTATATATAGTTAGCAAATAAAAGAATATATATTATTTTATTCCTTTATTGTTTATACACTCCCAATGAATATCTTCCAGATCAAAATATTTGTTGTTTTGTAAAATCCACAAATAAATTAATGGATGCCGATGGTTATAGTCTTTATGTAAGGTCTTTTATATTTCATTGATTGTAATTGATTATATTTCATTGATTCCGTACTGTAATAAAATATGTCATGTCATACGTTTACCATGGTTATGTATGAATTAATAGCTTATATTCTACCTTTTTTAATTTTAATCAACGTTTAATCACATCAGCTTAAGATCTTTTTTTTTTATTTGTTAATATCATCATTAGTGTTTATTTGGTTATAAACAGTTTTACTTATACTTATAAATATTATATTTAATTGTTTATAGCATTGAGGAAGGCCTGAAATGAAACAATATCTTTCACTTACTAATTTCACCTAATCTTCTAGATTATGGATAAACAATAAAGGTACTAAAGGCCATTTTATATATAGCCTCAATTTTTTTATTAAACAAAAATTAATATTTAAAGTTGTATTCGATTCGTATCATGCTGCAGTTTACTTTTTTGATATACTTTTTGTTAATCAAATTTAAATTTGGTGGAAGTTAATTTTTTATTTGTATCCCTTTATTAAAGTAGTTTACCCTTCATCCTTTAAATATGCTCTTCATATTAGAAAATTAGTAATAAATAATAAATCAAAATAAATAAAAACATCTAGTTTATATATTTTAATGGGAGTTAATATAATATATAATTGATGATTAATTATTGATTACCGATTATTGATTAATTATAGTATATTAATTTATGGGAAAATATTTAGAAAAATTGTGGGATGATGTTACTCATATTGTGTGAAACCTTCAATAATTTAATACTTTTCGCACTACTGGGGAAAAAAAAGCCTGAAACACTACAACCCGTGAATATTTCTGGGGTTCAGTACATGGTAGAGACTTAACTGTTTCATGGACCACGGTTCTGCAAGGAGGTGACTTGTATAGACCTAGGTCACGCTCAAACGCCAGATTTTCCCCCTTATTTTGGGTACCCTATTTTTATAATATTTTTATATTAATTTTTTTCGGGCTTTTACAACCTTTGGTCATATGCCGAAGTCCAGAACATTTTGTCGCCAATACTCTCGGCCTTCCCAATCTCCCTCTGCCAAGCCTCATGCTGCCAGCCTCTTCAACTCTTTGCAGCCAGGTTTTCCTTCGGCGGCCTCCTGTTCGTCTCTCCTCTGGGATATAGTACAATATCATTCTCGGCCATCTCTCGGGGCCCATTGTTATCAGATGACCATACCACTGCAGATGGTTGGTCCCAATTTTGTGCATTATCGTTTACGCTTTAACCATAAGAGTTTTTCAGTCGCTTAATTCTGCAAATGCGAAAATTTCTCCAAAAATCCATTGGTGCAGCTTCCAGCCTTTGTGCATCTCTTGGTCCAACGACTCTCATTTCCGAACCATAAAGGTTTACACCTTCAAAAAAGAAATGAAAAATTCTCTCTCACTTGGGCTCCACAGTACGGAGTTTCCCATGCCGATAACCTTCTTTCCTTTTGAGATCTTTTCCTTTATATCAGTCTCAAGTGTTCCCTTGCTATCTGTGTACACTCCCAAATACTTAAAGAGTGCACTCCGATGTAGTGACTAATTTTCTGATGAGAGAGAGGATGTAGAAGCGTTGAAGGCCATGTATTCTGTCTTATCTTTGCTGATTTCCAGACCCCATTTAGAATATTCCTCTTCTAGCTTGTATGAGTTAGTATACAACTAAGATCATCTTCCTCAGAAGCTATCACAACTTGATCGTCAGCAAAGTGTAAACTGGATAACGTTTCCTCTCCTATTCTTACACCCATGCCCCAACATTTCCTTTTCCATTCTCTTTTGCTTCCTCCAGAGTCATATTAATTTTAATGATCGGTAAATTTCCATTCACTTTTTTATATTTTTTCACAAAAAATAAAATATAATATATTAAAAATAAAAATAAACAATAAGATGGAAAAGTGATAACACAATTTCTGTACAGGTTTTATGTAATTTTTGTTATTAATAATGAAATTATAAATTTTTAATAATGAAATTAGTATGTTATTAATAAATACATAAATAAATCACTAATAAAATCCTTTCTTTAATAATGATTAACAAAATCCTTGATCTCTTATTTATTATTTATATAAGAGGCGGTCAGGATCGATTCAAAATTTATTTTTTCCCATTTTCAAAAGCGTTATTTCTCATGGTTTTAGTCCGGATATGAACCTGAAGTATTGTTAGAATATAGCAGTGTTTCACTAATCAAGCGAAAAATGTGAATATGTCAATTTTGGAAAATTTGAGTTATTATTATTACTCACTTATTAATAAGTAAATTGTTCTAATGAATAAAAGATTAATAATGAATAGAATTGTCATTTACAATCAAGCTATTAATAAAGAATTAAATAAGTTATTAGTTTCTCTGTTGTAATAATCATAATACTCGTAATGGAAGCTCTGAATTGAAGATATATTGGCTGCAAACTGGAATAATTGACTATTAATAACTCAATAAGATCCGCCAAGGTAATATATCTCCTTATTTATAAATCGATTCACTAGTGTTTGCTAAAAGAGCCGCAATTCTATTCTGGGAACGATAGATAAGGCTTACCGTGGCTCAGGAATGATGGAATAAATTATGTCTATATTTATGCCAGGGTTGGCTGAATCAATGGTACGAACCCGAGAGGTACAGGAGTCCCCCCTGCCAGGACTGTCCTTCGCCCTGATCTAAACCCTAAATAGTTGGGAATCCCCCGTTCCATCCTTCTTACCAAGGCGACCGAAATGGATTTATTCAGACAGGCTTTCCCCTCTGGCATCTGTTGTTTTTCCTAATCTACGATTTAGGTGAATTTCCTTGACAGCCGACTGTCACATTGACATTTGTATCCTCCATTCTTATTTTATTCGATTCACCTGCCTTACTTACTGGAAGGGCATTCAATTAAATTGTTTTCTCTAGAACAAACTACATAAGAAGATTGGAAGGACGATTGGAAGTGTAGCAGCCAATACGACTACAAAATCGGCGAAAATATAACTTTACGTCCGGTCGGCTATACACTGGTGAGGTAGTCAGTGTTACCCCACATAACTAATAGACAATAATTTTAGTGCGTGGCAACACTGCGGGCAACATATGAGTTTGAACAAAAAAAAAAGAGTGAAAAAAAAGCTATACAACTTCGGAGAAAGGCTTTTAAAAACTTTTAAAAAAATATGAATCAGGCGAATCACATAGAATAAAAAAAACAAAGAGCTATTTGCAGAAGGATTATAAATGATAGGAAAAAAGAATCACGGAAATCATTTACAGAGTCAGTTAATTCTTCCACCCCATGCAAAGTCGTCTGGGACAAAATAAAGAAATTAAGAGGAACCAGCTTTACTAACAGATACACCCTAGTATGTGAAGGAAAACTATGTGATAATCCACACATAATATGTAATACATTTGCTAATTATTATTCTAATCTATATACAGACTGTTCTACACCTAGCAGTTACCAAAAGTTAGATTTAAATACTGAATCACCAAATGATGATAACTCTCCAATCTCCATTTGAGAGTTGCAGTCTATACTACAGGCCGTCAAGGGATCTTCACCTGGTCCAGACAACATTCAATATGCTATGTTACAACATCTCCCTGAAATCACCTTGGGCTGCCTCTTAGCCTTAAACCACAGTATCTGGATTAGTGGTAACTTCCCTACCAACTAGAGGCAATATATTGTCGTCCCAATTTTGAAGTCAGGACATGATAAACGCTATACAGCATGCTACCGACCAATAAATTTAACCAGCTGTCTGTGTAAGGTTTTGGAACGAATGGCAAAAAAAAAGACTCACATGAATCCAAGAAGAATCTATGTTCATCCAAAATTTCCGATGTGGATTCCCCAAAGAACGATCGACAATAGATCATTTGATTCAAATGGAAACAGAATTACAATATGCATTTGTCCAAGAAGAACACGCAGTCGTAGTTTATTTTTACATGCAAAAAGCATTTGATAAGACAAACAAATACTGTATCTTATCAAAACTAAATTCACAAGGATTTAGAAGTAGCCTTCCAAAATTCATCCAAGAATTCCTATCTCCTCGTTTTTTCCAGTTCCGTATAGGAACATCATTATCCAAGCAATATGAAGAGGTTAGTGGTGTGCCGCAAGGATTTGTGTTAAGTACAACTCTATTTGCTTTATCTATCAGTGGAATAGGACAAAATCACCAATTATTTGTAGAGCAAAAGACATCCTGACTATCATGAAAAAACTACAAGATTCGCTAAATCAAATTAATGATTTGTTTAGATCATCATGAATACGTTTCGCTTCAGAAAAAATAAAGTGTATTCACTTTTGTAGAAAACGGAATACTCCTCAATTACCAGATGTATACCTTGGAGAAGTCAAACATCTAGATGCAAGTTTCTAGGATTGTTTTTCGATAGGCGACTGTCCTGGGAATATCAAATCAATTCACTGAAAGAAAGATATCAAACAAAGCTTGAGATCCTGAGAGTACTTGGCGGAACAAACTGGGGAGTGGACAGAGGCTCAATGCTTAAGATATACCAAGCTTTAGTCAATTCCAAAATAGATTATGGAAGTTTTGTTTACGGCTCTGCTCGTAAAAATACTTTAGCTAAGCTTGATTCAGTGCACCACCAAGGAATAGAACATTGCTACGGGAGCGTTCAGAACAAGCCCAACACTAAGTCTATGTGTCGAAACCGGCTTACCACACTTACTGTTTAGGAGAAAAAAACTCGCCATCGACTTTATGGCGAAGTTATATACACAAGCCTCACATCCTGCTTACAAGTACATTTTTTCAACCCAAATTTTCTTCCAAATTTCGACAAAAACATAACACCACACTCCCTTTAGCTGAAAGAATATCCACTGGAATAGGAAAGCTGAAACTGGTCAGATTAAACAAGATTCAAAATGACATTCCTCCTTGGACCTAGTTAAAACCTAAAATAAACCTGAAACTGACAAAGTTTAGAAAAGAAAGCCCGTCGAATATACAGAAATGTTCAATAAAATAATTAAAACTATACCAGAGCACTTATTAATATTCACTGACGAGTCAAATCGGATACTTCATCAGGTTCTGCCTTTGTCACACCCGATGCTATCTACGAATGTAAGCTACATCAGTTTAGCTGTATATATTCACCAGAAATCAATCCCATCGGAATGGCCCTCCGATATGCCATGAAATCGCCTGTTGAAAATTTGGTAGTAGTACCAGACTCTTTGAGTGCATTAAAAGCCATGAGTAACATGTTCCCAGACCACACTGGGATAGATCATATTTTAAACCTGACGAAACACCATGATGCTGGAACATCAATAAATTTTATCTGATCACCGGCACATGTAGGTATTATAGGGAATGAACTGGCTGATAGGGTAGCAAAAAAAGCTCTTGCTCTTCCAGGTCGTGGTAAAGCTTTATTGAACCCATCTGAGCTAGCGCGACCACTAAGACAGCACGTACTCCAAGAGTGGCAGGCCTTATGGGACAATAAATTCAAATAAATTAAAGCATATTAAAACTGATGTCAAAATTGGAGCAGCTCCTGTCGTTGCCGCCGAAGAGAAGAAGTGGTCCTTTCACGACTTAGAATAGGACATTCAAAGCTTACCCACGCTCACCTGATTACTAAAGAACCCCCGCCAACATGCGAGAAGTGCAGCGAGAGCTTGTCTATAGTCCATTTCTACGAAAGCTGTGCCTTTTACAAAAGAGCGATGGATAAAATAGGCTTACCTACCAATATATCCATGGTATTGGGAAATGAGGAAGAATACATCAATAAGGCCATCACGTTTCTATCAAAAATAGGACTTATTAAGAATATCTAATGCATTTTTTTTTTTGTATAAAAAATATTAGTAAAAATAATTATACTACTATGTTTTTTTTTTAAATAAAAATTGTAACTAAAAATTATTATACTACTCAGGTGTTGATGACCAGTCGGTTTTACTCCTCAAATTTGGAACAAACAACTAACCAACCTGTGAGTTATTACGAGTGCTTATCATGTGTTCTTATGTGCTAACAATCTTTAACATCAATTTATGGAATAGAACAGTTTATTAATTTAGTTGTTTAGTTACGTTTATTCAATCGTCATTTATTTGTTCGTCCCAGTGGTATCAATTAATTTCTAGTAACTGAAGAAGTGAATAATGCACTCTACTATAGTCATTTAACCTTTTAAAGGCATATTTATCAGCTGTAATCGGGGAGGATACTTTAAAGACGTAATAATATTATGTAAGAAACCTCCCCAATATATATATATATATATATATATATATATATATATATATATATATATATATATATATATATATATTTATTTATTTATATTATATCCACGTCTCACAAAACAAGATTGATTTTATGAACATTTATAATTTATGTACCATATATATGTAAAATATTTGATGTATCGGAAGAGTTGGTATAAGTGATAATGTCACCTACACCTAGTAGAAAAGAAAGAAAACTTTTAACAGATGTTTAATAGTCATTAGTCATGATTGTTACATCATTGTATTATAATGATGAATAACATAGTAAGGAAGAATGTTAAATTCATTTCAATTTGTATTGTAGTATTAATTTATGTTAGTTTAGTGTCTCTAAAGTGACATACCAACGTTTTTGGAAAAACGATTAAAATTATTAGAGAGCTTTGAATAGCATTAGGACACTATGAGTGACACAAGTGCCTTCTGGCAGACAAGCTAGGTTGGTACAGTTTTGAAGAGAGACAGAGATATTTACCCAATTCTTTCATGGTGATAACAGTCCAGATTTGTTAATCCATTTTTTTTATTTCATATTCGAATGTTTTTGGTGTTACCTTCGTTGGATATTAAGATATTATTATAGCAGACTTAATTGTAGTGTATTGAAACAATAAATAACAGCTAATATTAATTTAAAATTTAAGAAATTAAGCAAAAATATTTTTAATAAACCAATGAACAAAACATCTCAATAGCTTTGGAACATAGACAATTCGCCACCTTAGTATTACAAGGTTGTATGTTACAAAATTGAAAAATCAGAATTTTTGATACTAAATGGTTCTGTGGGTCGAAAACTATACATAAATCTTCAAAACGTCAACAAATCGCGACCGTCTATCATCCAAAGATCAAAAATAAAAAGGTGTATGTCGTGAAGATTTTTAATGGGATTAACATGGTACTATGTAGAAAATACACCTTGTAACCCTACGTCCTACGTGCGCGCGAAGCGTCCCGCCACGCCGCTTTTCAATAGACACTATGCATTCTATGCAGACACTATAGACAGACGGAAACAAATGTTATTGGAAAATTCTTAACTTTAATATCAAATACTCAAGAATTATGTACGGCAGAGAAGTAGAACTAAAATAAACATAATATACATCTGGCCAGAAGGCTACATAATAATAAGAATCATGAAGTAATTAAGATTGGGAAAAACATAATAAAAATATAAATATAAATTAAAAAAATAAAAGTACAAAACTTGACAGGATTTTAACTAATTGTCGAAAATAAATATATTTTGGAGGATATATATTTATGGAGAATGTCACAATTTGTTTGAGGAATTACGGACCCAACCCTTGCTATTTAAGGAATATTGTCGAATGTTGCCAACAACGGACGACTATTGACTAAATTAATAAATAAATGTGTTGTACTTACTTGTAGCCCCAGTTATTTTAGCCAAATCTTCCCATTCGCTATACGATAATAATCGGTTGTGATAATTTGTATTCCTTTTATCCCATAATATAGGACGTTCTTGGAAAGCACTAATTAATATTTCTGTTTTAGACATTTATAACAATATAAATAATATTATAATAATATAAATATGTACACAATATTTATAATAATATAAATAAAACAAGGCGGCACCGAATATATCAAGCCGAATGATCGCGTTCGCATCGCGCCTCGCCGCGGCCCCCATTCCTGTATGTTTCAACTATTTGTTTTTTTTCGCGCGGTGCCGCTTCGCTTCGCCTTACTCTCGAAATATTACAAATTAGGAATCATAAGGTTCTATGTCACAATGTGATAATTGTTTTTGGAGTAATGGAGTAACAAAGTTGTATCTTATTTGGCTTTTTCAATAAATAGGATTATGCTCTCATTTTTCACTTATTGTCTTCTACTGCCCATTGCCACCTGACTGAGGTGAAATGTAACCGTAATATTTCACCACTTACAGAATCCGATACTCAGAATCTTTGATATCGTTTTTCTCATTTTCAAATTTATGTATCATACAACTTTGTAATACTAAGGTAGCGAATGGTCGTTGGGCTGATTAAAGTTACCTTTCTTTGAGTGTGTCTACTGAAGCCATCTTAACTTTCATCAAATTATATTAATTATTTTAATATCTTTTTTACAAGGGAGAGGAGTGGCTCAGTTGCTAAGGTACTGTGTTCAAATCCCGCAGCTGGCATGTCTTTTATTTAATCTGTTAGCGGCCGGAGATGGATCATAGGGGATCTAGGACCCTCCTTAGGCTCACCCAGCCACTTTAAAGTTGGTACCTAAAATAAGGGGGGGGGATCTGGCGGTTGAGCGTGATCTAGGACAAATCAGCTCCATGCATAACGTACTACAAAGAGTACAATCTCTACCATGTACTGGACCCCCGACCCGTTTACGGGTTGTAGTGGTGCAGGCTTGGGCTCTGGTTATTTTTTTACATATTTTTATCAGGCGCTGATTGGCTATATTTTTTATGCCTTAAAATATCACATTAACCAAAAATAAGTGAAAAGTGGGAGAAGTATTTATTGCTCATGTTACGACAGATGTCTTCCTTATGAGATCTATACACCTCATGGTCTGAATCTCGATAGTAATCTTGTTGGATGTTGGACATCTTAATCTGGTCACACCGTCCATCTTATTATTATTGATATTGGTTGTAGAAATAAGCATTGAGAAAGGAGTCAGAGGATTGAACAGGTCTAGCAAAGAGGAATACTTAACATATGTAACTAAGAATCATGCCCCGAAAATAAATGAGAGGACATGATGAGTTGCAGTCGTCTGTAGGTTCGAATCAATTACCTCAGAAGGATGTGCCACCGAAGCTTTTATCAGTTCTCCAATGATCTCTCAGGCGTCGATTAAGGTCACGGCGAGATAGGGCTTCCTGCCACCTCATCTTATCCATAGTCGGATATTGCAAAAGATAAAAAAGTTTTTCGACCTACCTGATTCGACGGTGCAGTATTCTTCTTTTGGCCTTATAAATATACACTTCGAAATCTTAAGAGTTATCAAAATCCCGTTCTTCGAATTCTGAAGTTCGAATCGTGCGAAGTAACGGAAAACTAGGAACAAGGCTATACATGAAGAGCATTTGCCACTTCCTAGGTTCATTGAATATGTTGCCAACTATCATATCGATGGGATGAAGTAAGTAATAATCGTGTAATATCTTTCACTTATATGATAGAAAATAACAGAATGCTGATGAGCTTATTATATCTCATTACCTCGCTCTCTCAAAAACTTTAAGCTAACTAAACGAAAATATAATGTAACGATGATAAATGTTTCAAATAATATTTGAAGATTGGTATTTTCTTTCGATAGGTCCGGAGTATTTGGTTGATAAAGAAGAATTCGTTTTTATAAGTTTGAAAATAAAAGGTAAATGCTAATAGAATCATAGGTTTTTTTATTAGAGGTACAAGATAAAAGAAGTAAATACGCAGTAGAAGGCTATTGTGGACTCCACTGAGTTTCATACTTATAAGTTCAATGTTAAGTCTATTATTAATAATAGGTAATTTATTTGATTTTTCGTACTATGTTCATCTTGGATAATCCTTAGTAAGTTGTCTAGTAATATCTAGTAATTATAATATATATTTTTATAATAACTAAGGGGTCACCTCCTATCTCAAACCAACAGCGGAGCGACCACCATTTTACTAACTATACAACTCTTCATTTAATTGTACAACAATAGATACTTAACATTTTGTAGAAATGCCTCAATATTATTCTAACAAACTAAGTTCAGTCTAGTACACACTTGAGCCTATTAAAATATGAGTTCCCACTTTTTTTTACCAATATTTTTCATTAAATAAAATAAACTTTAATGTTAAGAAAGATAGAAAAATAAAATAATTAATTTCATTCATTGCATTCTCAGTATTGAAATTTGTCCCAAAAATCGAGAAATTGGAACAAGGTGTAGCTCATACTATTTTTTTAATCGATGCATTCCATATTTTCCATTTAAACTAAAAAACTGTGTCACGTTTTGTGCAACGTCTTCAAGAAGTCTGGAATTGTGTCTTTGTAATTTGCCTATTATTAAACTTAATTAAAATTTAACTAATCGGGCACGAAAAAAGAATAAATATGAAGCAATGGTACGAAATGTTCAGAAGGTGCAGTCAATGATTACACAAAATAAGAATGAATTATTTTATTGTGTCAACGTTTCGGCCTAAGATGTAGGACAGCGGGGTGCCGAGGTGGAAGAGTCAAACTTGAACTGCTATAAAATAAGTCATTTTTATTTTGTGCAAGCATTGACTGCATCCCCAGAACATTTCCCACCATTATTAGAATGAACCATTGATATAATTATTAGAATAATCCCTTATGATCCACCCCCCCCCCCGCTAAAAGACTAAATAAAGTCTTGCCAGCAGCGGGATTTGAACCAGGATTTTCGACATGGCAACTCACAGCTCTACCACTGAGTCACTCAGCTCATATTAAATATTACATCACTAAAAACTTTTGTATACAATACCGATAATATTATTTTGCAGTATTTGTAATAAATAATGTTTCCAGAATGTAATCTATTGAAATCGCCTACTATTACAGTTTTTGTAGTTACTTTCTTACCTGGAGACAGTAAGAGAAATAGTTGAGAGTGGAACTGAAGGAGCCCTGAAGTACTAAAAAGGTGATCGTTACGTGGGGCTCTTTTCTCAATTTCGTATCATTATTTGAATTATCCACCCAACTTTTTTCTACTTAAAAATAAATATAAAGTAGTTCTTTGATCCGTTGATAGGCAACTTCGATTAAATATTAAATCACTAAAAAAAATTTATATAATACAGGGAAAACTGTTTTTTAATTATATAATGTTTCCAGAATGCAATCTATTGAAATCGCCTAATATTACAATATTTGTAGTTACTATCGGTTTTCGTCAACAACGTTTCCACTATACGGTATAAAACAATGCAACAAGCCATAACTTCTGTTTAAGTAATTACTGATATGAATATTGATATGAAAGTCGTTCGAGGCTATTAGGACATTAGATAATTTTACTTCCCTTATCTAGAGACAGTAAGAGAAATAGTTGAGAGAGGAACTGAAGGAAGGAGGCCTGAAGTGATCAAAAGGTGATCGTTACGGGGGACTCTGTTCTCAATTGCTCCGGCCCCTGTGCCTTATGAATATTCAAAGAGTTGGGCCAAAGCAAAAATTACAGCTCAGGTCTACACCGGTCCTCTCTTTTTTATCCCCACCCCTCGACTGCCCTCATTAAAAAATAACTTTTAAGATTTTACATCCTCCGAATCCCAACTCTTCCTCCTCCCATTTTGGTTTATTTACAAAAGTCGGATCGATTCCCTATGCCTTTATGTCAGGTTATAAACTATGCTGTTCCTTTTTATTACCTTGGAGTAATGGTTTACATGCCTCCTACTGTGCAGTTAAGATTTATTTTTTATTACCTGAGAAGGCGAATCAGTGTGGGCAAAACAAAAAAAAAAAAAGAATGTACCTATTTATAAAAAACGAGTTTCAAAACGTTGTATTTACTTATCTGTTTAGGAAAACAAAATTTTATATGAATAATCAGTAACCTAATACTTAAATATGTCAGATCCAAAACGAATAAACGCATTTGGTTTTCTCAATTTAAGTTACTAAAAGATTTTGGGCGAATCAAAATATCATTAAAAACAAAAAGCATTATTGATAGCAAATGGTTTTCTCAGCAATGCGTTTATCCACAAAATTTTATCAAAACATAATTTTTTATTTAATTCAGGCATTTAATTTTTTTCGTCATATGATGTCATTTACATGCATAACACACCATTCATTTCCCCTTTGCTTGTGTTGAATATCTTTTTTTAAACATTTTTTTAAATATTTAATATGATTATATATTTTATTTCATTTTTTTTTTCAATAATCAGTTTCAGGCTGTTAGCAGAAGTAGTTCATTTAATTCCGCATGCATTGCTAGAATTTGTTTTATACATATGTAAATACCTCCATTATTTCTTTGCTAAATTTTGTCGAACTTGCTGAAAAATAAAATAATAATTATCAAAACCTATTCTTGCTAAACATAGGCTAAGTTAGTATAATAATAATAACACACACACATATATATATATATATATATATATATATATATATATATATATATATATATATATATATATATATATATATTGTTACGGTCAGAGCGGGGACGAGAACCGACTGAGAAGATTAGGCAAACAATGGGATTAAGCGGAAGGGATTGTAGAATGGCGTAGAAGCTTCTGGATCGGGCTCGATGGGACTAGGTGGTCCTTCCGAGTAATGCCCCACCACGACCTACCTTGCCTATATAAAAAGGACAGCGTTTTCGGCCGCAGCAGTCAGTAGTAATAAGTCAGTAATAAGCAGTGAAGTAATAAGCAGCCGTTAATTAGTGGCAGTGTGTGTGAGTTAGTTAGTATTAGTATCAGTCTGTAATAAGTGCTTAGTGAGCAACAGTGACAATTAGTGGCCGTGTAATAAGTGTAATAAACTGTGTGGCAGTTTGTCATATTTGGAGAGTCTTACGGTCGGTGGACTTAAGTTAGCCAACTGTAAGTGTTAATTTGTTATTGTAAACTATAGTGTAATATTATTGTATTTGTACAAATTTATATATAAATAGTTTAGTTATTTAGTATTAGAAATATCTTATATTGTTTGTATATTATCTTAGAAATTAGATAACATTTAGTAGAATATTGTTATTGTAAATTGATATTAGTTTAATAATTTAACTGTTTTAAATAATCTCATTGTATTCTTTCTAATTTGTTAATAAATATTAGATTATTGAATTAAGTAATAGTTTAGTCCATTTTACACCCAGTAGCCCGTAACAATATATATATATATATAATATAATAATGTAATAATATTTAAACAGTTATTATTATTTAACTGTTTAAATACTTAACCAATAATTTAACCAAATACTTTGATTATTAATTAATTGTTGTATTTTGTAACATATTATTAATAAAATTACAGATATTTGTATGAATAATTTTGTAATGCAGAATAATATTAAAAATATATTACTGCAATTGTTGAAAGTAGAAAAGTTATTAGAATAATTAAATAATGTTGAAGAATCATTGTTATAGATTTAAACTTGTTAAATTCAGAATATCTACTTATTTGAATTATATTTATTAAGGCATTGACATGGTAATTTAAATAATTAAAAACCTTTGATATGTTAATTTCCTTCGTTTTACAACGGTGCAGAGTTGAAAAAAGGATGAGAGTAAAATTTATTTTCAATGCTAATAATTTATATTTGCCTGCATTATTTTGATGAAAAAAATAGCACAATACGGGCATTAGGCTTTCTAATGGATTCTTAATTTATATATTTTTTTAAATATTATTTTTATTTAAATTATGCGAATCTTTACCATACTACCATGAATATTCTACTGTTATTATTTATTTATATGCCATTGCAAAAGAGAGCGAAAGGTAAAAGTTATTTTAGATGTATGAATATATATGATCTATTCCTTCATAACTGAAATTTTATTTATTTAAACTAATATTCATAATCAATATATCGATGGTCTCTTGAATATTTACATACATTACCATTTTTATCAACGGTTCAAATGGAATTTATGATATCTAATATTTATAGTTTTTAAAAATTTGGTCTTAGAAACGAACAAAAATAAGTATGAGGGAAAAATGCGTATGTAGCTTTATCCATAAATGTATATATCAATCTAAACCTAAATTTAACTTATCTATGATTACTAACTATTTATTAACTATTTTATATTTTTGTTAATAATCAGACTATAACTTACTCTGGTACTGGTAGATGCAACAAATCTTCATTAAAATTTTGTTTGCATCCATCTTTCATCAATGCCAATTATGGTTATCAAATACAATTTTTTTCAAAAGTCTATATTTATCTTGAATTGAGTAGATCATTTAAGCGATTATCAGGTTATATCATTTCTGATTTTTTGAAATGTATAAAAAATAAATGTTTCCTATCTCCTGTTGGATGGTGAAACAAAGATTTAAAAGGGCACGATTCAACCCATCCATGAAAGCAATATCGATGATGTAAATAACAAATGATTTAAATTGTTGTATTTTTCTAATAGAGGTTCGATTCCGATGTATATTTTAGGTTTTTGTATTGTAAAAAATATAAACGATTATTAGACAATTTGCCGAAAGATCAACCCTTGATGAGTTATCTACCAATTATCTTTAGAAAACATATATGTCACATGAAAATTGCATAGCATATGTCGACCCGATTACATTTACTTTCTTAATTATGTGGAGAAAGCAGAAAAAATAAAGGGGAGGAAGAAGTAAACAAATTAAATCCGTGAAATTTTATTACGAGCGCTATAAAAGGATACAATTTAGGTGTTCAGGATCAAAAGTGGGCAACTCCAAAAATTGACTTTTTCACATTTTTAGTTTAAAATATTTACACTAAAACGCGATATTTGGCTGTCCCTCATGGTTTTAGGCCGGGTCTGTACCTGATGTTTCGAAAGTATTGTGTGAAAATGTGAAATACAATTTTTTTATATTTTGAATTATCCGTTTTTGATCCGGAATCTAGGTGATAAATGAATCATTAATCATTTTTTTTAAAACACCTTTACCATTATAACTCATGAAAGCTTATATGTTAATTAGCGATTTGTACAAGATCAGGCTCAGGCCCCTGGTTTTTAATATAAAAATTTTCCACAAATTTCATTGAGCTTCAATGGCTGTTAACAGTTTAAATAATTTACCATCCACAAGTAGTGAGAGGCATGGCTCTGTGGTAGAGCGCTTAGTTGTGGTGTCGAAGGTTTCCGGCTCAAATCAGTTGTGGAATATTTGACCTCATCTGTTAACAGTCGGGGCTGGATCCTTTGGGATTTGGGACCCTCTTGGAACTCATCCAGCCTCTTCTGGTGGTGGAGCGTGATCTAAGACAAATCACCTCCTTGCACATCCGTTGTATAAAAAACAGTAAATTTTCTATCGCGTACTGTACCCAAGACTCTTCCTGAGTAATATTGGTAAAGGTATTTTTTTTATCTTCCACAGGCAGATTATAGCCCAGGGGATTCATCACATCCTGATTGTTTTGAACCTGCTACCTGATTTATTAATGGGCAAGATAACCTTAACAACAGAAGTAGTAGATCTTTATTTAGCTCTATAATTGTGAATTTTAAACAGCACGACGGATTGCAGCGAATGGTGAAGAGAGTGGGATGGAATAGGCGTAATGACTATCGTTTTAATTGCGGTTGTTAAAGTCCGAATCCTGCTGTAATTATTTATCAATTGCATTATATATTCATGGAGCGGTGTGGAAGGGATTATGTTAGCTGGGAGGGAATTGATTATATAGGGACAGGTAGGATAATATTATTGATGCTCGTGTATACTATTATCGCCCCGGATTGTAATCAGTGTTGAATTGCAATCGATCTCAAGTACACATGTCGCCTGTAACTGTAATGGTTTTGCTTTAGGATGCTCAAGGTTCCCGGTTGTGGTACACATTCCGTATGATGACCGATGAAATAAAGAAATGTGATGAAATTTTTAGTTCGTAGGACGTCCTCTTCTTTTGTAGTGACCATTTTAAAACTCAATGTTTAACATAACGACCTAATATACGCATAATCGCGGGTATGCAGCCCAGGAGTCGGCAATATGGTATCCATCCTTCAAATCGTATTCCAGGTGGTATTCCATCTGAAGGATGGGTCGTAAAATGGAGTTCCTGAGCCTGTGCGATGTCAGGTACTTGTTAAAGATACCTATCCTAATTATATCCGAATAGGCAAAATTCAAGACTCCCACTGTAACATCGTCCGATTAGCCATAGCTGGATAAAGTAACGTTGCACCAAACAAACAAACGTTATCTAATATATAACAAAGCTTAAGCTTTTTAGGAGCAGGTGGTATACAGTACTAATTTCATTGCCAAACAGCGAGTAAATATTGTATGTCTATTAAAAATAATAA
Source organism: Troilus luridus (assembly GCA_964056705.1). NCBI lineage: Eukaryota > Metazoa > Arthropoda > Insecta > Hemiptera > Pentatomidae > Troilus > Troilus luridus. Next base: position 98,563,848 of record OZ057412.1, on the reverse strand, counting down.
TTATCCAATTTGGAAAGCAGCATCAATTTACATGAAAAATAAATAAATCTACCTCAATAAATTTAAAGTTTCTGTATAATGTGAGAAGAAAGATGCCAGTCATTTTCATGTTTCTATGAGCTTTATCGTTGTCTAACGCGACGACATAGACGATTACTCTATAGCTTAAACATAAATTTATCGAAATATAAATGTATCGTATCATCCAACAGGAACTTGGTTTCTTTAAAAAAAAAAAAAAAATCATTTAAAATGATCTACTATTTTAAAAGTAAATAAAAATTTCTAGAAAGAATTTTTGGTTTATTTATGTCCCAAACATATTAAATAGCCCTGGGAGCTGATTACATATATCTGATGCGTTAAGGTTCTATTATATCTAGATTTGGTTCCGAAACATACATGATTTTTTTATTTACTTTTTGATGTTCGTTTCAAAGAAACAATAATCCAGTTTATTTGTATGTTTATGTTTAGTTATTTTAATTTAATTGTTATAAGAACATTCCAAAGTTTAATGTCTGTCATGTAAGGATGAGAACAACTCATTTAATTCAATTTATCAAAGTTGTGCCAATTAAAGCATCATCAGGACTGAAAACGACAAAAAACAAACTATGCAGACAAACGAATGGAACCACAACATAAGTAAAAATATTATTTTAACGAATAAAACATTAATTTATTAAACCTTTGTTAGATCAGTCTGTCTCAGTTGTCTTAATTACCATTTGTTTGAATTGATTAGATCATTAATTGCATTCGCATAAGAACATTTTTTTTTAAACCTGTGATTGCAGATTATAAGAGTGATTTAAAATGTTCGAGATTTTTCAGGCGATTTACCATAAGCAGCAACTATTTAGTCAAATAAAATCTCCTTTGGTAATTGGATGCTGTAAGTAGTTTATTTCCTTCTAATTAAACTATATAAAGGACTGAAAACTAAGCAGACGAGCGAATGGATATCTCACTTTAACACTTTGAAGTTGTTACAACATGGCCGCCGACACAGTTCACGTTTAACAGCGCTCTGTGTTTACTGACCTTTTTCATCAACGTTTAGTTATTGTTTCATTGTGAAATTTCGTAGACAGTCCTATTATTGATAACAGTAGACTATGACAATTACAGTGAGTGAGGTGAGTGAGCAATTTAACTATTAACATTGCTAAACGTACTAGGTACAGTAGTTCACCTGCCAGAAGAGTGGGGAGTTATCTTGATCCCCTTCTCAAGGTCTAGCTAGGGCTTGGTGAAACTTATATGTTTACGTAGCCTATATACCAGACAATTTATTATTATTATTATTTTTTTTTGTAGAGACCTTTTTAATTTTTATTTTTTTAAATATAATTGTACATATATATTAGTGTAGATAGTTTAGTATTAAGTATTGATTTTGAAATGTTTCTTTTTTGTTATATCTATTGTTATAAATAATTTTTCTATTATTTCAGTTTTAATATTTTATTTTGAATAAGCTTATTTCTTTTAAAATGGATTCAGAACGTTCATCAGTTACTGAATCGGAGGACAATGTAGCAATGTCCGAAATCACTGAAACTGATTCACAATATCTCAAGCGTCGTCAACTAGAAAAACGGCAGCGAAATGCTGCCCCCGGGTCCACCGGTACCTCTCCAAATAAAAAAAAGAAAAAGAAAAACAAATCGGCGTCAAAGCCATGCTCAGCACCAAATACCCGCAGTAAAACATCTGCAGCCATCAAAACAGAAATAGTTAACGTTGCAACCAGCAATCAATTTGCTGCCCTCGAAAATGTACCCACAGAGCCTCCTAAACATCATGAAACCTCTCAGATTTCCGAACCTGTTCCACCTCCAATATTTGTCTCAAACGTTTCAAACTTCATGACCTTCGGTCAAGAAATAGCCAGCTTGATCGGCCCAACTAATTTTAAATGTTATTCTCGAGTGAAAGACATAAAAATTAACACAGCCACAAAAGAGAATTACAAAAAATTGGTTAATCACCTCACTGATAAAAAATATCATTTTCATTGTTACCAACTAAAAGAAGATAAGGCCTACAGAGTTGTTTTGAGAGGTCTTCATAGTACCACACCTACTGACGCCATCAAAAGGGACTTGGAAGAGATCGGCCACAACGTCAGAAATATATCGGTCGTCCTACATCCCGTCGAAAAGTTCCCGCTACCGTTATTTTTTGTAGATCTGGAACCAGCCAGAAGTAATACTGAAATATTTGATATAACTAGGCTGGTCTATTCAGTCGTTCGTTTTGAAGAGCCAAGGCAAAGACCTACAATTGTGCAATGAACAAGATGCCAAGCACTAGGACATACAAAAGCCTATTGTCACTATCCGGCCAGATGTGTCAAATGTGCTGGAGCACATGCAACAGACACATGTAAGAAAACTAGGGAAACACCTGCAAAGTGCGTGCTATGCGGTGAGGACCACCCAGCAAATTATAAAGGATGCGTGGTGCATAAAAACCTTCAAAGGGTAAGATCCCATCATGCAGCATCCTAAAGTCAATATGAAAATAGTAAAGAAGAAATAGAAAAACTACACGAGAATCAACATCATAATAATCAACAGCAGCCGTTGACCTCAACAGATAATAATCCTCCTCAACAGGGACAAAGGACATTTTCAGCCATCAGCCGAAAGCAGCAGCCTCGACATCAACAGATCCGACAACAGGCGCCTCAAACCTCCCAATCCCAGCCAATGGTTCCCAAATCTCATCCACCTCTACTACCTCCACGCCAAGACATCCCTTCTCACCGTCTACCTCTACGGGTGAAGCTTCCGCCTCAGAGTGAACCCACAACTCCATCCCAAACTTATTCCATGAAAAACCTCCAAACCCAAACACCATTGAAAGTTGATGCAGCTTCCAGTGTCCTAAGAAGGGTCCAACTCCCAACCAGCTTCCCAAGACACACTAATCCTCCACCTCAACCTTCAGAGCAATATCCTGTTCCCAATCAAAGTCCAGTAGACATCAACACAATCCTTTCGAATTTCTTATTAGACCTAAATAATACCATCAAACCACTCATTTCCCTTCTAACCCGACTCCTTTCCGAAATACCATTTAATACCCCACGATGAACAACAAGCCCCTAGCAATCATTCTGTGGAATGCAAATGGCTTACATAACCATCGAGACGAACTGGACTTATTTCTTCATAACAATCAAATAGACATCGCCCTATTGACTGAAACACACTTCACAAAACGATCATATTTTTACATACGTGACTATATCACTTACAGATCAGATCATCCTGACGATACAGCACATGCCGGTTCTTGTATCCTTATCCATAAATCTATACCACATTCTCTTATTCCATCTACTCCAACTGACGCCATTCAATCAACATCAGTAACCATTTCAACTAGTCCTTTCCATATAACATTCTCAGCTGTATACTGTCCTCCTGGTATCCCCCTTTCTTATAACATCCTCGAATCCTTATTCCAATCCTTCGGACCGCGGTTTATTGCCGGAGGAGATTACAACGCCAAACATCAACGATGGGGTTGTTGAACATCCAATTCCCGTGGTAGCATCTTATCCCGAATTTCAACCTCTAATAGTTTCTCTATCCTCGCACCCATAAACCCTACTTATTGGCCTACATCCCTCAAAAAACGTCCAGATATTCTAGATATATTTGTTTCCTCACAGATTTCCTGCAATCAAACTGCTATAAAATCCCTTGATGACCTTTCCTCTGATCACAGTCCAGTTCTGCTTCAAGTGCATTCGATTCCCATTCCTAAGCCCTCTCTTCCCAGACTGATTACAGGACGTGTAGACTGGGATAAATTCCGATCAAATCTAGAAAATAATTTAGACCTCAAAATTCCGCTTAAAATAAAAGGAGACATCAATTCTGCAATAGACAATCTAACAGAAGCAATACAAGGCAATATAAAATATAACACTTTACCCAGTAAAAATCATTATCAACAGAATAACTGGCCACCCATTTAATCGCGAGTTATTAAAAGAAAAACGACGGGCAAGAGCAAAGTGGCACCACACGAGATATCCATCGGACAAGAGTCATTATACCAAACTGACCAACAAATTAAAATCAGAGATCAGAACATTCAAAATTCAAAATTTGTATTACCGTACAGAAAATCTCAGTACTACTGACAAATCCTTATGGAATACCACTAGAAAACTCCTAAACTATAAAAAATTCAACCATCCACTTTTAACCGAATCCCAAACCTGGTCAAGATCTGATGAAGAAAAATCACAAATTTTCGGCCAGCACCTATTAAAACATTTAACCCTCATCCAGATATCCTTAATCAAACCCACTCTGAATGCATTGGAGCAGAATTAAGTATTCCTCTTCAGTTGTCCCCTCCTCCTAAAGCATTCCATCCTTCTGAAATATCAAACATTATTCATAGATTACCCGCCAACAAAGCCCCTGGACACGACCTAATCACATCCCAGATTCTAAAACGCCTTCCTCGGAAAGCGATCCTACTCCTTACATATATATACAATGCTGTACTCCGCACCACATATTTTCCTGATTCCTGAAAATTATCCATAATTAAGATGATTCCAAAACCTAAAAAACCACCAGAACTCCCATCTTCTTACCGTCCTATATCTCTCTTGCCCATAATGGGGAAAATACTTGAAAAACTCATCCTGAAACGTCTTCATCCTATCATAGAATCCAATCAAATAATCCCAGATCACCAATTTGGTTTCCGAACATCACACTCCACCATCCAGCAATGCCATCGTGTGGTGGACGTTGTCTCATCTGCATTAGAGCGCGGAATGTACTGCACGGGAGCTTTTCTCGATGTAGAGCAGGCTTTTGATCGAGTCTGGCATCCAGGACTGCTGTACAAACTCCGTAAATTCTTACCTTCAGCTTACTTCCTTATTATCAGTTCCTACCTCAGTAATAGAACCTTTAAAGTAAACCATAATTGTTCCTACTCTTCCCTCTTCACCCAGTCTGCCGGTGTTCCTCAAGGTAGTATCCTGGGACCCATCCTATACACGATATATACAGCTGACATCCCAACCCATCCAAGCACTGTCCTCACTACTTACGCTGATGACACATGTGTGTTATCAGTTAATAAGGATCCATTTGTTGCATCCCAATCTCTTCAATCCCATATCTCACACCTACAAGAATGGTGTCAAAATTGGAGGATTAAAATAAATCTTAACAAATCCCATCAAATTACCTTCACCCTTCGTCGTAAACCTACGAATTCCTGTCCTACTGTATCGTTTAATAATATTCCACTGAACCCTGTCGAACAGATACGTTACCTAGGACTCCATCTGGATAAACGTCTCACTTGGATTCCTCATACAAGACTGAAAAGACAAGAAACTGCTCGACGTTTTCGCCTACTTCAACACTTACTGGACAAACGCTCTAAGCTACCAATTAATCACAAAAGACTTATTTACATGACAGTCATCAGACCTATTTGGGCATACGGAGTTGAGCTTTGGGGCTCTACTAAACCATCCAATTCATCTCGTATCCAATCCTTACAATCCAAAATCCTTCGTAAAATCCTCAATGCTCCTTATTATGTCACAAACAAACTCATCCATCATGATCTTAATATCCCATATGTTACTGATTTGGCCCAAACTAGATACCTATCCTTCCATAACAAGCTCCATACGCACTTGAATCCGCTAGTCTCTCAGCTTGCTTCCCATACTATTCCTGATAACCCTCCGAGGCGTCTGAAAAGAAGATGGCCTCGAGATCATCTACTATAGAACTTTATTGGAGTGCTATCGATGGGTAGTTTCTCCACAAGTGTTTTCATGTCATATTCTACATTTTTGCACATTTACTTGATATAATACCATTATAGTGGTAAATATCATTGAATTAAATAAAAAAAAATAAGAAAAAAAAACACTTTGAAACACATTTGATGAAATTGCAGTAATCGTTACCACTTCAAGAAATATTCTTTAGCTATTGATAATATTTCGCTTAATATCCGCAATACTTTGTTTTATCATGTATTGAAGTTCTTAACGAAGTGAATTTTTTTACAGAATTAATTATATGAAACTACTAAACATAATAAAAAACAACAATGGATACATATCAAATGGTTAGCAGGAGTGAAAAAAGACATGGGGGAGCTGAAGATTACTCAAGAAGATATTAACTGAGGGATCGTCTGTGAAGCTAAAATTGTGCAAATCTAGGGGTTTTCGGGAAATTTAAAAAAATAGGAGGGTCACTTGGACAAAAGAAAGGAAGGAAAAACATTGAGGAAGGGAGAAGGAATTTTGAGTGCCGAGGAGGCAGGAAAGTGGTAGAAAGTCGATGAAATGTAGCCCAAAGCTGCTTATTCGAAAGATGAAATGACAATGATATAATAACATTTTTAAAATTACTTATTTGCATTTTTTTTTTTAATTAGTTTTCACTGGAAAAAAATCAATTGGATATAATGGGTTTTGATTTTTATGACCTTACATTACATGTTTATGCAACTAATTCATAAGGAATTATTACATATGACAACGAATTATCCTTGAACCAAAACCAGTTAAAATTTACATCACTTACAATTGTGGCGTTTGGTTTAAAAACCGGCTACATACTTTTTTATAATTTTTTTCAGGACTGATCAAAATGATTCAATTTAAAAAAAATTATCAATTTAACAAATTGGTTTTCTTGCGATTTGCTATTTTTCTAACTATTCTCTTCGAATAATAATTACTGACAGTTTTTTATGGTCTTCTCTTTTTTTAAATATCATTTTATATAAAATATAGTTGGATATACCCAACTTCGGCAGAAAGTATTGATATCCGATAAGTTTATCATTGATAAAAATAAATGAAATAGATATTTCTAAAAACAAAGCTTTAATCAATATAATTAAATAATATATATGCATAGTTTTTATTTTTCATACCTACAAAATTTTCATTTAATGTAATGGATGTAACCTCTGTTGATAGGAAATTGAATCTTTTTGTATTGATTTTTGAAGGATCTGGCGGTTTTGAAACAAACACATCTTATACATAATTTTTGAAATTTAAAACATATGAGAAAAAAAACCATTTTTGGAAAAAAAAATGCATGTAACCGATGGAACCCTACGCCTCAATTAACATCTAAATTTAATATGTCACAAATAACTATTTATTCAATATTGTTTTAAATTTTTATTTTTCAGGATTTTTTTATGGTTTGAGGAATTTTAGTTTTGGATTTAAAAAAGGAAAATAAAATCATCCAACCTACCTTTTGGTATGAAGATTCTGAGAGGCCTGGAAGAAACCAGATAATTTTTTTAAATCGATTTGTCTATTAAGCTATTAATTAATATTGCCATCTCAACATCTCCTAACTTCACTTAAATATCTAAAATCAAGGACCACTAAATATTCATATCCGCCACTAATAGCCACCAGCGCCATCTCCTCTTTTGTGTACTGCTGTTGAAAAATGGTCTCGAGTATTTTATAATCAAAAAGAGAAGAAATTGAATTAAAATGCAAATGGATTCTAAACGATTTTGAATTTTGATGACCGCCGACGTTATTTTTATTCGGTCCTATCCATCCGGTACTTCAATCTTCATTTGTAAACAATGACAAACTATCTCTTCATTAGACATGAGCACATTGATAACTTACTCAAACTCGATGGTAACCAATACACGTTGGAAATTATCCAGTCACATCTCATTATGGATGCAACGAGACGGAATTAATTATTTCTTTATAATGATTGATGGTCTGTTCCTCGACGCGTCCTGTCCGTTAGGAGAACGTATACAAGATGTCGGGCTATCAAACAATAATTAAAATTACTCAGTCAAGATCATTGAAAAGCATCTCGAGTGATTGTCAGCTTTCTACCAATAATTGAGGCGTTGACGTGGAAAAGGTATTAAAATAAAATAAAAATTATTTTTCAGTCCTTTTTTCATAGAAAAGGTACTAATAAACCATGCCAATAAGATGGAATGAGGAGTAAGTAAAAACTGGGAGTGGTTTAGTTTCTATGAACGGCGGTAGTAACTATTTTGCCATCTAACCTTTCAATTTTAGTTGTAAAAATAGTTATTTGCTTGTCCTGCTAAATTAACTCACTGCCTTTTACCTGCCTACGCCTTAATTCTTTGTGATTAACTATTTACTAGGTTACAATAAGGTTATATGGGTATATATGTTTGTGGGGAAATATCGCCCAGTTGTATCTAGGACTCAATAAAAACAGCCATTTTGGGAAATAAATTCTATGAAGAATGTTGATGTTTCACAAATCGGCCACAAGAGTACGCTGAGGTGAAGTATCACATGCTACAAAAATACCATAATTATTGTGTATATTCCAATGTCTACTGTATAGAATAGAATAGGATATAACAGGCCCCTATTTTTGGACCAGGCCCCTTAAGAATAACAAAAATGAACAGGAAAAGAAATCAAATATATATCTGGCAAGAATGGTACTTAATACAAATCATAAAGCAATTATAAAGAGCGAAAAAAAGTAAGTAAAATAAAACAATAAATAAAAAGTACGAATCATAAAAAAAAATACTAAGGAGCTAAAAAGAATAAAAAAATTAATAAAAAACAATAAATATACGAACTAGGATGTTACAATGTCTTTAACTAATATATATCTTCTTTAAAAGAAAAAAACTAAACAATAAAATCCATTTTTCAATACTAATTCATTTAATTGAATTGAATTGAATTTTCATTCATAGAAAACATCTGTTTGGGAAGCCAGAAAATTTTGGAAAAGAAATGATTTAAATCAGGACAATGAAGAAGCATGACGAATAATAGGAGGGATTTAGTTCCACACTGTGGTCGAGCGGGCGAGGAAGGAACGTGTACGAGTATATGCTAAACCTACACCACTAGGCTTTAATATTATTTTTTTTACTTTTTACAGGGAATGTAAAAAAAGATCCTAAAGCTGATCTTCAAAATACTTTGTGATTTAAATTTTCTCTGGACAGTTTTCTAATTTTAAGCTATTTTTTCCACTTTCACATTATTACAGTAATAGTTTGTCAAGATCTCTGTTCTGAGACTATTGCTTGTATGGTAAATTTGCAGGTAACATCATATATTGAAAAAAAATCATTTAAATGAATTTCGTTCTTTTCGATTTATTCATTCATTCTATAATTTGTTCTTCTTTCTAGTCAGGATACCCTGGCAGCTCTCCTCCAGTAGTCCATCTAGTTGTCTAATGCAAAAGCAACAAAAAGTCCTCCAAAATATAGAGAAAAAAAGATTGAAATGGTATCTATGGTCATCTCAGAAGGATGAGGGAAGAAAGATTGCCTTATTTAATTTTCAATTAGAGGTCTGAAGGGAGGGAACAGCGAAGAAGGCCACGAAAAAGATGGATACAAGGAATTGAGGAAAGCATGCACAGCTATGGTCTGAGAGAGGAAGATATTCAAGATAAAACAAAATGGGAAAAAGAATTAAAGGAAATGTTTTGTTGAAGGAACCCTCAATCAGAGGAAACTCTTAGAGAAAAAAAACATATTCGATATTGCTTTTCAAAATTATCAACTTTTTAAAATACAAGTTTTGTATAAGATATAAGTATTTTTGATAACTAAATAAATACAATATTCATTAATAAATTTATTTATTTCATATATTTATTAATATGTGGAATAATATTAGTTGACCTTACATATATGAGGAAGAAAATAGTCTTGGCCTAGGTAAACAAAAATCTCTTTTAAGGCGTTTATTGGAAAACCGAAGTTTCAGCCCACATTGCAGGCTTCTTTAGGGCTAGAACGATCAGGGGTTGACACTGGACTGAAACTTTTTTGAGTATAGTGTCAACCCCTGATCGTTCTACCCCTGAAGATTACCTGCAATTTGGGTCGAAATGTCGGCTTCCTAATAAAAAGTTCTCCCTATATAAGAGATTTTTATTTACCTCCACCTGGACCATTGTCTTCCTCATATTTATTAATAATTAATAAAATTAACGAAAATTTATTTTTTTCACACTTAAAAACGGTCTGATAGTATGACAACAATCGATTTCCAAAAATAAATAAATAAAATGCTACAGGTCTACTTTCTATAAAATTCTTCATCGCATTATTAAGAATTTTTTATTTCAGCTGAAGCTCCCTTATCTTCAGGTCGGGTAGTCTTCCTCCCTCCTACCTCTTCCCTGATTTATCTTAGTGGAAGGGAAGGAATTATAATTTTTACCAGCTCTAGTGCAGGGGTGGATATAATTTTTTACTACCCACTTAATCTAAGACCCAAGTGGGGTAAGGAAGGGAATAAGACGGATTTACTGCTCCAGGGCCCGCCCTCAGAGGGAAAACTGTAATGGAAATGAAGGGGCTAAATATTTATTCTTGAACGTATCTGGATAATTTAATGCGACATGAAAACTGGCAGAAAGCTCTAACAATTTCATGGAAATACTAAACAGGCGTCATATTTCTTAAATATTACAAATGTTACCTCCGTCCTTTCTTTTTGCTGCTACCTGCTTTTTATGAATAACTTGTGATATTAAATGGAAGTTCAAATCTTAATAAATATATCCATTTGAGTCATTTCATATGATGCTTAACTAAGTGATTATTTTTAGATGCTTAGTTCTGTCAAATCTTTGAATTCAAGCTGAGAGTTACTGACCTAATTTTTCTAACTTATTATGACATTTCATGTAAAATGTAAAAATAATATCGTTAAAATTTAATTAATTTTTTTCTCTCTAAGGCTACACCTACATTGGATCCGGTGTGATACGATGAGACGTCGCTAGCAAACCAAACGACTGAAATAGATCGAGAGTTATAACATTTGGTTCTTTAAATTTATAAAATTAAGATTATTTATTAATTATTTTTAATACATTTATATTTTACTATAATGTATAGTAAAATGTGTATAATGTATACACCCCAGCATCGTATGTGATAGAATCACGTCGCACCGAATCGGATCCAATGTAGGTGTAGCCTAAGGGTTTCCTCAGATTGACGTTTCCTTTAACCAAAAATCTCCTTTAATTCATATTTATATTTTACTATCTTGTATATCTTCCTCCCTTAGGCCATGGCCGTGCATACTTTCCTCAATCCCTTCTATCCATCTTCCTCGCCGTTTTCTCACCTCCAGCACTCCAGTAGAAAATTAAATTAGACATCTCTCCTCCTTCATTATTCTTAGATGACCATTTCGATCTTTTTTTCTCTATACTTTGAAGGACGTTTTATTTAGTTTGCATCCATTTTCCAATTCCGGCAATAGTCCTTCTTTCTAGTCTGGATATCCTGGCAGCTCTCCTCCAATAGTCCATCTAAGTAGCAAGCATTTTTTTTCCTAGAGGAGCGGTTATTGTCCATTTCTCTGCTCCATATAGCAGTGCGATTTCAATTATGGACTTGAATTAAGCATACCAATTGCTTTGCTGGTTATAATAATCCTTTGTTTTATCCTATTTTTCTGATGTTCCATTCCTTTCTATTACGTAGCCCAAGTATTTAAAATTATCCAATCGTCTTATGGGTTTACTTCAATAAAGAGGTATTTAATTTAATGTTAATAATATTGGCGAATCAAATTTTAAAAATTTATTTTAATGAATAATGGAGCTAGGTTCCAAAAAACAACTCTATTTGAATTTCACACACTTTATTTTAGTCAGGTACAGGTCCAGGTCAAAATAAATTTATAACAGCCAGTACAAAACGCAAAAAAAACAGAAAAGCTTTCCACTATACACCTGGAGCGTCACAACAGAGTAGGGCAGCCGGGGACTGGTTACGCAAGGATATGCTACTGTAATAGAAATAAATAAAAAGTATACAATAATGAACTAAAAAATAAATATTAATTAATGACGGCCAGGTAATAATTATTGAATAAAATAAAATAAAATAAGTAGTTGAGGCAGTGGCAAATCCATTTCATCGAAGTAATTTGTTTTACCACTTAGCCGACAATATGGAGTGGGTGATTTTTAAATATCACCTAAGGTGTGAACCGTTTTTAGTGGTAACCCACCAATTCTACGACTCCTGAATTGTGTCTTTCGTACGCCTTTTTCAGCATTTCCAAACAACAACCCATGCAAGGTTCTCATAAAACCTTTGTCGCAGTCCATCTAAAATCCGTAACTAACTATAGGGTATTGCTCCCTACCATTTTTTTGAATGTGAAGATGATTTCCTCTTCAACATGGAGGCTGCTGTTGAAGATCGTTGCGTCGCCAGAAACAAGTCTTTAAACCATAAACACCCACCTTATTGGCCAGATTTTGATGTTTTCATAAAGTTGGACAATTTCCTTAACATTTTTGAAAACCCCGAATTTTTCAATGCTGGGATTGAAATTGAAAATTTGAAAACACGCTGGAAAAAATGTATTGAAAATAAAATAAAGTATTTTGAATAAAAATGTTATACTTTCATAAAGTTGTTTTACGAAATAGCCGTTCTGTGAAAACGAACATTTCATATGACACGGATTCAATGGCATACGTGAGTTAATGGATTGTTCGATTGGGTCGATGACCTAGGGAAATCTAGTATGTCTTACAAGTTTGATAAGTCAGGTATGGAAAAAAATTATATTCATCTATTTTGTATTTCTCAATGTGAAACCGCTTAAGTTGAGATATTTTTAGGGAGAGCTTTATAATTAATTATAGTTACTTATATTTGTTTCTTAAATTTTATACACAACTAATAATTGTTATTTTTTCTTCTACCAGACACTGTATAACTCCCTGGTACTTAGGCACTATTCTCAAAAAAATCTTAATATGAAGAATTTCTCAAGCGTTTTATTCCCCTCTGCTAAAATATTTGAGTGCATCATTTATGCAGTTTTACCGAAACCTAGAATATCTGAGTTGTAACTTTGATGATTTTAGAGTATCTCCAGCGATCAACAGAACCCTATGAGATCTACGGCCCTCCTGATGCTCACACAGCTTCTTTAGAGGGGGAAACATTCATTGGAAGAAAAACCTGACGGATAGGGGTGATCTCGGGCTAATTACCCCCATGTAAAATAATTTATAATAGTCCTAGGAACAGCAACTCTGCCATGATCATGGGTTGTAGTAGTCTTTTTTTTCTCTTTTAAGCATTTAATTATGTGACATCCTTAAATATATAATACAAAGATTATTTAATATTATCACCAGTTACTGTTACAATATACTCCGAAAGCAATGCTGATATTATTCTCTCAGCATTGACCATCGCTTCGAAAAACTTTAAAACCCTATCCGTAGAATATCCGAGTTTCAGCATCCCCTGGGGGTTCAAACAAATGAAATGAACAGAGGAAGATCGATGGTGACAATTAAAACTTTTCCGTTATTTTTTCCGATTTTTCCCTACCCCCGAGCTGTTTCTACATCTTCAATCAAATCCACTCTGATTAAATGTCCCTTTCTGATGGATGCGAGTAAACACACCCCAATCCTCCAGCGCACCGCCGCTAAATCAATCAAACTCAATTAATATCAGAATTTATTAGCGACATCAACAAACTTAACCTTCCAATTTGTGGCAAGTAATCAGAACTTAGCAGACTCCGACCCAAATACGTCACTTCAGATTTACCATTCCTCTTCGAATGTGTATTGATTAAAATTGATCTTGTTGTAAATAATTATATTTCAGAGAGAATTGGATCCCTTCATGCACAGGAAATCAAATATGTACACCTCTCCAATCTCTACTACCATAACCTCCACAACCGATGATTGCCATTAGTATGTTAAGGTATATAGCCAGAAACTCAATTACGATAGATGAATTTATATTTTTGTTGGGTTTGTTACATGTTTTATATCAGTTTCAGCATTTCTTATTTTTATTTATCTTGTTCACTCACTAAACATAAACATATAAATGTTTAAATAATATGGGGTATGATAGCTCAATGCGAAGGGTGCTGAGTTGTGCTGAAGGACCAGGGCTCAACTCCATCTCTGGCAGATAAATCATTAACAGCTATAGAAGTGGACTCTTTCGGATCAGCAGACCTGGTTGTTGAGTGAGGTCTCGATCAAATCTCCTCGCTGCGAAACTGCTGCCTTCAAAATAGTAAAGATAGGTTTAGTTACCTTTTACTAATAGCTCATTAGAAAGCCAACGTTTCGACCCCCATTGTAGGTCTTCTTCAGGACATATAATGGGGTAAAGTGTTGAGGCTAGCTGACAAAATGATTAATATTCATTTTGTCAGCTAGCCTCAACATTTAATGATTAATATTCATTTTGTCAGCTAGCCTCAACATAAGCCCTGAAGAAAACCTGCAATGTGGGTTGAAACGTTGGCTTTCCAATAAACAGTTCTCCCTATTTAAGAGAACTAATATTATTCAAGATAATTTTTTTATTAAATGAAATTAACTTTTAAAATGAAAATAAGAACTGAATTGATCGCTAACTTATCCATTATTTATTGACCTGAATAATTTATTGTTTCTAGGGTGGGTTATTTACAAATTCAGTTGTTTGTATTCTTCAAAACTCTACTTGTTTTGTTTTTTTATAATTCGGGATTCTTTAAGAAGTTTTAAAAAAAGGGGAAAATGCTCTTACTCCAGAACTTAATTCGTTACATCTGTATTAGAAGCTTTAAAAAGTTTCAGGAAATCCCGCCATTGCCCTAACTCCTACCTAGCCTCTACTTTCGGGTCGATGGGAGAAACTTTGGAACATTAAAGGTGACAAAGTACTCCATGTTACAGGAAGGTGGCAGCCAGTAAAAGTCTCCCATTTACATACTAACAATCTCATTTTTTACAAGCAGCCACCCTCATTTTTTTGTTTTAATTTATGCCCCGTAGTTCGGAATCACCGTTCTTTTCTTTTCCTCTTTTAGTTTCGGCCTTTGGAAGAGGCTAATTACGGTGACTACTTTGAATTTTGTGTCATGTTCAAGAGCTGCCTAAAGAGATAATTCAACTGCCTTGATGGCGCTAAATTAAGGACTAAAAGTAGCTATTAAAAAAAACGGAACATTTATAAAAGGCCCAACTCGCTCGATTATTACTCTTCTAAACTTATTCGAGAAATAATTTACTGAAAAGAAATATCATTAATCACTTGCTTGGTAGACGGTTCAATATTATTTGTTTATTTATTTTACCCTTTTTACTAAAATACTAAGTCTAAACGGACGATACTACAGTGGCAGTCCTAACTTTTTCCAATCCATAAATACTTAGGAAATGGGAGATTCAAGGTTTATCTGACACCGCACTCTCCCAGTAGTGCAGTTAAATATTTATCTTTTTACATTAATTGTCTACCTTTCGAAAACATGACAAACAGGTATCTGAATGGAGGTTATCCATTGCACTCCGACCCAAAATACCGAAAATAAAATAAAATAATTTTTTATCAAATTCTAAAATCTAATATTTCTCCAAATAATTAAATTAATTGGTTAATGATTCTACAACATTCCAATTTCCTATAACAAACAAACTCTCACCAGTTTCCCAATATATATTTAGGTACCATTTTTTTTTCATTAATTCAAAAATCTCTAGTTTAAGTTTACAGAGTGGAATATTTTTCGTGTTTTATTTTTTGTTTTGTTTTTTGCTGTTTACTGGGAGATTGGATCGTTACTAGCGACAACTACAGCGGTCATTTTATTACGATAATAACTTGTCAAAGGAAGGCATTACTGACCCATAACCGAGGATAAAGGGTCGGAAAGTTTTCCTGAGTTTTATTTAACTTTATTGTAAAATGGATGGAGAAATTTTGAGATAATAATTTAGGCAGTAGAAGATGTACCTTTAAAGACGGGAATGCCAAGGAGATGGTAGTTTCGTTGTCACCGGGTGTCTTCCAAACAAGGTAATAATAGCATCATTAAAAAACAAGTTTA
This sequence comes from Troilus luridus, assembly GCA_964056705.1. NCBI lineage: Eukaryota > Metazoa > Arthropoda > Insecta > Hemiptera > Pentatomidae > Troilus > Troilus luridus. Next base: position 98,547,905 of record OZ057412.1, on the reverse strand, counting down.
ACTGTAAAAATGGCGTTACAATGTTGGCATAAGTAAGATGACAAGATGGCAGTTTTTTAATAATACGTGAATGAGTGAGCCGAGTGGGGACCAGTCTCAAGCAGGCAACGGCTGTAGGAAGTAGACCACGCCCTTACTGTTTTTTTATTTACTAGGGTTTAATTTATATTCCACATTACTTATTTGTTTGTTAAAGGTGTGAACAGTAAAAAAAAAACTAAAAAACCTTTAACAGGCGGATAACTATAATGAAAAAAAGACAAACAAAATGTGTGTATCTGTGGATTTAATAGTATAGTGACACATAAAAGTATGTATATATTTTGCTGTTGACCTATTTTCATTGTCTTCTTCTTTGTGGAAGGTAGAGCATTGTGTGGCAAGGCATCGTTTGTTTATTTCAGACTCTGATATCCAAGTAGAAATAGGACACTATGATCTTTGAATTGAAAGCTATCATACCGGCGGATATCGGAATCAAAACCAATAGGGCTGGATTAACTGCTTCAACATGCCATCTTCCTCCCCCAAAGCCTCCAATAAAATAAGCCTTTATGGTGGCCTATATACCTCGAAATAGGGGCCTATATACCTGAGCAATAATGCTTACTTTCAGCACTAACTATATTTACAAGGGCGGGCTGCATCAGTTTTTACGGGCGAGTGGGCAAACGTCAGCATAAAATTATACAAGCGTGGATTGTTAAAATGATATACCATAAAATGTAAGCTAGTTTGTATCCCGAAGCTGCAATGACCTAGTGGTAGTTCAGAAAAGTACTCAGTTACCACTTGTATCATTCATAAAATATGAACTGAGATAGTAGTCGAACAAATCATTATTGGATACAGAAATTCTTTTTTACTAACTAAATAGTCAGAAATATTAGATTTTTACTTTACTTTGTTGCACTGATGTTTGTGAGTATATCTACTAAATTTATGTATGAACCCAATTCTAATATATACAAAATCAAAAATAGTATTCTATTCGACTTGAGGAGGATAGAAATCTCATTAGTAGGTAACGGGAGGATAAATTTGAAAACGGGAAATGCATTCGATTGAAGAAAGTTTTAAACATAGTTACCCAACAGAACATTTTTTTATTTAAAACTTTAAATTTCATTCAATGATTATTCAAAGTTTTTTAAATATTTATAAACTTAATTTTTACTAAAATAAATGGATATCTGGAAATACCGGAATATATTGTTTCCTTTCACAACAAGGAATATTTAGGATTTATTTCGATACTTACTAATATTAATTTGTCGGATAACATATACGGAGTCCTTTAAATACCAAAAAACGTAATTTGGTAAATATCCTAGGATATTTAGTAGCGCAGTGTGCAGAGTTATGCTTGAGGTTTCTGGTTCAAATCCAGCAATGGCTGATCAATTATTCAATGTTTTAACAACCACGGATTGGCGCTGTGTAATCCACAGACCCTCCTGGGGCTCATCTATACTATAAAGTTGGTCCTACAAATTAGAGAAAAAAACTGATGGTTAAGTGTGATTTCGGACAAATGATCTCCCATAAATAAATAATCCCATAATGAATATAAAGCATACTCTCTTAAATTGTCACGGTCAATATTTCTAATCCATTTATCATTTAACTCTTCTGGTGTTGACTGTGTGGTCTAATTCTTTTATACGTTTCGCTGGTCATAGTGTTAGCTTCCTCAGGGCTTAATCTAAGACTGATAACTCTGACGACACGGTCAAAACCATATAATGTAAAATATTATAAAAATATTATAAAATTAGTTTGAAAAGTTAAAAACAAATACCTGGTTGGCTTCGTTACCTAGGCTGCAAAGCGGGTTTAACAAGATCAAATATGCTGTAAATGCTTCATCCTAATTGATTCAACTGGCTGATTGAAACGGAATGGAACATTTATAGATAATATTTCAAACCGTAATAACCGGAACGGATACAAAAAGTTGCTCGGGAAAAAATAATAATTATAGTCATTACCCTTTCCATCAGGGACAGCTAATAGATTTGTTTTCGTGCCATTTTACACACAATCTGTCGGGTAATTTCTCGCCAGGCCCGTTCAGAACCTACTTATAAGCCGAGAACAGTTTCAGTCGAGTGTTTAAAATAAAATGAATAAGCTGAGAGGAACATTACGGCATAACAGCTTCTTAGCTCATCTGGCAATATAAATGGCGGCTTTGCTCATCTCCTGTCGTATAATTTTGGTTAATTTATATCTGTATTAGTTATTGGAGTCCTGGCCGGGCGAGGATAATTGTTGCCAACGTGTTGGTGTAATCTCCCCCGGCTGGGTCCATTGCAGGCCTATTATTAAAATATGATGGGCCGGCTGACCTTCGCTGCTCCCCTAATCGCTGCTATAACGACTGTCCGCCCGGCCTAGAAGGGCAACGGAGTCGTCTCTAGCGGCTACTGGAGGCAGCAATCCAGTTCGGGAAATAAGGGATGTTCCCCAACCCGGCTACTGCTGTACACAAGTTATGACTGCTATTCATCTGCAACCTAACTAATAGAAAGGATCTTATATACAATGTAACATTAATAATAATTAAATAACTTACTGAATAATAACTGTTAGATTGAAGTGGTTTCATTTGTAGTTCTGGTATATTTAACAGTCAAGCTCCTCAATCACAAAATGGTTATATCCCATCTCATTTATGCTGTTACCTGATTACAAAATATGGATTTCAATTTTACTTTCCCGTTCTGACATCCTGGATATATTTGTCACCTCCCAGATTTCCTCTACTAAAGGCAATATTAAATCGTTGGAAGACCTTTCTTCGGATCATATCCCAGTTCAACTTTTCTTACATTCAAGTTTCGCTTCCAAGTCTTCCCCTCCTAGATTGATTACAGGACGTATAATCTGTGGCAACTTTTCTTATGATGGAGAACTAATTTGAGTTAACACTCGTATTACACATCCTGATATCATGAATTTAACTCACCTTGAAAATATAAAAGCAGAGTTAAATCTTCCCTTCCTAAAGACCCTTCCTCCCAAAGTATTCCACCCTTAAAAAATATCCCATAATATTCACATATTACCTTCCCGCAATGCTCTTGAACATGACCTCATCACGATCCACATCTTAAAGCATCTTCCTAGAAAAGTCATTCTATTCTTACCTACATACACAATACAGTACTCCGCATCAACTATTTTCCAAACCCCTAAAAATTATCCGTCGTAAAAATTATATAAACTTAAAAAAAAGGATTACTCTTCCTCTTACCATTCTATCTCACTTTTACCATGTATGAGTAAAATCCTGGAAAAGCTCATCCGGAAACGATTGTACCCCATTCTAGATGCATACCACATTATACCAGATTACCAGTTTGGATTCCGAACATCCCACTCCACTATCAAGCAATGTCATCGTGTGGTGGACTTTGTTTCCTCGCATTGGAACGTAGATTATTTTGTTCGGCGGTCTTTCTCCATGTTGAAAAGGCTTTTGAGGTTTCTCCAAGTGGCTTCCGGGATTACTTTACGAATTCCTTCAATTCCTACCCTTCTACATACTTTCTCATTATCCAATCCTATCTCACTAAAAGGTTATTCAAAGTAAACCATAATAATGTCTGATCATCCCTCTTTCCCCAATCTGCTGGTGTTCCTCAGTATCCTTGGCCCAATAATCCACACAGTTTATACAGCTGACATCCCAACTCATTCTAATACTATCCTTACCACGTACGCAGATGCCAGATGTCTATTATCAGTCAACATTGATCCAGTAATAGCATCCCATACTCAGATCACATATCACTGACCTTGAAAAATGGTGTCAAAACTGGAGGATTAAAAAAAATTCCCACAAATCCCATCAAATCACCTTTACCCTCCGTCGTAAACCAACGCCCTCCTGCCCTCCTGTATCGTTTAATAACATCGCACTGACTCCTGTAGAACAGGTCCGGTACATAGGACTAGACCTTGGCAAACGCTTAACTTGGAATCCCCATACTAGACTGAAACGACAAGAAACAGCTTGTCGTTTCAGACTACTTCAACATTTACTAGAAAAAAGTTTTTTATGACAAAATTTTGTGTATAATTAAGCAGAAATCTTTAATATAAAATTTTGTAAATTCAAAATCTTCTCGAGGCTGATCGTGTGGATAATAGACATTAATATATATTTTTCTTTCTCATTTTTCGCGATTATTAACCTAATTTGTATATAATCCAAGAATAATATAAGTTAATTAAAGGTAATAATTGATTATTTATTGTTTGGGATACGGTCAAAGATAAATAATTTGAACTTATGTTGTATGAAATAATTATTTTGTAAAATACTTATAAGAAATAATTAAAAACAAAAAAAATCAGTTAAACTTATTTTCAATTATTTTTTTCGAATGCCCCAACCATTCCAAACTCATCTATGATATATTCAGTCAACCGTTTCAACAACAATGTGAATACTTTTTTTTTTTAAGCTATATTACATTTATTTTATTTTTTGGATCCTCTGTAAATTTTTAGAGATTCTGTTAAATTGAGCATAAGGTAAGAGATTAAAGGCATTTTTCTAATTTTCCTCTTCGCTGTGCCCAGAAATCACGTCAGCCCCAGCTCATGGAGATTTTGAGACGCTATGAAGCCCTCTCGACATAATTGCCCGCTCAGCAAAGGCTCGCCGCCGAATGGGAGCGAGTGGCGCTGACAAGGGATGGAATGTTTGCATACTCCTAGAGGGTGTAAACAATGTCAAGTAGAAAACTTGTTAAAAGAAGCCACGCCATTGGTCGCCCTAGGAGCCAATCGCAGGGCTTCCCCGTTCCGCCATAGCGGGTCTCTGAGGAGGTAGCCCGGAGTGCATACACTAATGACTCGGCTAGAGAGAAGCCAATTATATATCCGGCTCAGGGTTAACAAAGGAACATGGAGTCCTTTTGCCTACTTGGCTGACATTGTTCCTCCCCAAGGGCTCTTGTTGTTTGCCCTGCTCCCGCATGACTACGTCTTTGTTGGGCTTGGCTTTTATTGGCCGTTCATAATCTTGAAGCAAAAAAAAAAATGCAGAAGCTAATTATTGATATTGCTCTGTGATGATACCTTGTTAACTAAGTAATTAATATGCTTTGAAATGTAGTTCTATTATTGTCTTTAAAAATAATTATTTAATTACCATTCTTTTAAAGGAAGAACTGTTTAAGCCGACGTTTCGACCAACTTTGCAGGTCTTCTTCAGGGCTAGTACGATTACCCTTGACACAAGCCAATTTATTCTAGTAGTTTACATTTGCACCTGCGCAGTATCACATCAAGCAAATTTGATCTCAGAGTTCGCTTTCTCTCCATGATTTGCAGGAACATTATCACTAGTTATTGATAGCAGGTCTCAGGACCATTGTCTATTAACTTGGAAATTAAAAAATATTAGTTTAAAAATCACGCTTTAATAGAAAACCAAACTAAAAGGTAAAATGTAAATAATAGTTTACAGTTTTTTATCCAAAAAACAAAATTGAAAGATTCCATTTTTTGAACAACACGTTTTTATCAGCTTCGTCTGTATTTATTTATGTGACGGAATTCGATTTGCGGCCACTCGGGACTCGGAAATTACAGGAAAAACCTTACGGTTGAGTGTGATCACTGCAAGTTCACCTGCCTGCAAATTCGTTGGCCAGAAAACGGTATACTTCCTTGTCTCAGGATTCAGACGCAAGATCTTTTAGGATTTCTAGTGGTATTTTTTCTTAATTTATGTTAACTAACTTAACGCGACGTAGCTACCGAACAAAGTTACGACCCCATTTTTGACACGCTCATATTAGCTCCGCCTGTAATTATGTATGCAACGGAATCTTGGAACACGATTTTCGGACACATCGAACTATGTAATAATTTGCAGAATTCTCAATGACCGTTGACATTACAACAAGTCAATACGTTGATCTCATTATCCTGATCATGATCTTCAGGATTAGCGATTTTTCACATCCGATAAAATAATTGATCTTACAAAGCCAGATTTGAACATGGGGTCTTCAGTACAACAACTCAGCGCTCTACAAAGGCTCGATAAAACTGAGATTGCAGATCTTCTTCAAGGCTAGATATACAATATACAAACAGATTAAAATAATGCATAAAAATAGTAAAGAATAAAAGAATAAAAATGAAATAGAGAAATCATGATTTTGGAAGAAAAAAAACAATGCAAACCATAATATAGAAATAGCAAAATTTAATATAGCAAAGTGGAAATGATTTAAATTGTAGGATAAAATAAAGGTATTATTCAAATTATATGAACTAAAACAATAGGATATGAATTATAACAATTATGATATTCAAGATAATTTTTCAAAGTGTGTTAATTCTTTTTAATGCCTTTTTTCGGCTATTGTTACAAGTTACTAACTAAACATTATAATTGGATAGGATTGTTATGTACTAATAATGCTTCAGAATTAATAATTAAATCGGTCCCTTCATCACCAAAAGGTCAGGGTTCATTTTACATTTTTTTAAATCTGTACCACTACAATAATTTTTCATAATTATTTTTTTTAAAGTTTATTATGGTTATGATTATGAAACTCTTTATAATTTTTCTCTATTTTCATAAATCAAAGACGTATTTCATACATACATCTTACATACAATAACATACAAATTTAAAAGACAAGAACTGACAAGATGCTACATACAACTCTCACATCTTCTAGGCTTCTGTTCTTCACTAACCTTAGAAAACAAACGAATAATCTTCAAAACAATACTAAGATCTTTTTAGAAGTCTTTAAAAGAAGGAGTGGAACTTTGGTGTTCTGCACAACACCTCTATACACCGAAAATAAAAACACACAATACGTTACATGTCGATGCACTTTGGTTTATTTAAAATCCCCCTGTATACAACGACACGAACAGGTATGTTACCTGGACTTCCTATGAGAAAATTAAAAAGACCATGGCCTGGAGACCTGCTAACATTAATGAATACAAATTTCTTATTCACGCAAGGAGAGGAAAAAAAATCGAATATGCTAGAAGCGATACTTCACAGGTCCAAAGTATCATAAAATCTAAAAGAATGATAATAAATAATAATCCTAATAAATTAAGTTATAGACGTAAAAAATCTCCAATCAATAATTTCTATAAATTTAAGAACTTATTATTCATATTTCAAACAAAAATGTCTGTTTACAATTGTAACCCTTAGATTCTCAGAAATAATTCAGTCTTTACTAAGATGTTCAAACTCTGCCGGCACGGGGACCAAACTGGCAGAAATATCAACTAAGTCCGTTAGAAGGCAGTATAAGTGAGTTCATGTTCAACGGAGGTTCCAGAGATTTCGCGAGGGGACTTGAACCTTGAAGACAAAAAAGGCCGTGGAGGAAGTTCTGCCAACTTTTTAGCTTTTTCGCCATCCCCACTCGCCTTGCGATGGTCATCGACCGTTGATTTGGACTCAAGTAATTGACAAAAAAAATTAAATCCTGCGATATTTTCCGGACAACCCAATATTCAATATATATATATATATATATATACATATATAATATTTTTTATGTTGAAGAGAAAAGATTATGTCTAGGCCGGGATTCGAACCTGGGTTGCCCGCGTCTTTAGCTCGGTGCTCTAACCACTGACTTATGTATACCTCTATAACATTTCCCCGTGTATAACTCACTAAAATTGCGAGAACACAGGAATATAGGATCAGTGAAGATAATGGGTTTGTCTCGTGTGGATGCGAGCCTTGGTAGCTCAGTGGTTAACCCACCGCGCTAGAGACGCGGGGGACCCGGGTTCGATCTCCGGCCAAAACATAATCTTTTCTCTTCAAAATAAAAAACATTTAAATAATCAAAAAGAACAATGTATATATATATATTTATAATCTTATGTTTTTAGAAGCAATAGCTTAGCAATTTTATTTTGTTGGCCATACTCCAAGAAAATATTTCTATCCTCATTAAAAATAATGGATATAAATCGTAAATAAAAAAAAAAAAACTTTTCATTAGAATTCATAAGTATCCCCAAATTTCGATATGTAAAAAAAACTAATATAAAATTTCAAGCTAATCATTATTCATTGGCCTAATAAGTGGTTGAGGAAACATATAACAGGTATCAACATATTCATTATAACAACTTTTTGGTTTGCATAGCCATCAGAACTTTCGAAGACCATCAACGACATGCTAAATCATAGCCTTTCCCGAATCCGGTGGAACCCGAGAGGAGTTGAAGGTAACTAACCCGTCTTGAACTTGGGAATAGTGGCAAAGAGATTATTATGTCATTAGGTAATTACAAGAGGAAGCCTGACGCCAGCCATCGGATCCCGTTCGGGAGCTGCCCTTCTCTCACTCTCTCTCTCTCTCTCTCTCTCTCTGTCACTCTCTCTCTCTCTCCATCCCTCTCTTAGAGACTCCCCTTTGACTGAGAAAATTACAATTTATAAGCGGACATCATCTAAATTATCAACCAGGAACACTGAAAACACTATCAATTAGTAATATTTATAATCAGGCGGATAATTAGTTTTATAACCTCTATAATAATGAATATCATAATATTTTTATTATTTGTGAAGATATGTATACTGATCAAATTAAATATAATTTTTATTCTAGCTATAAAAATTAAATTGCTTAAACTTGTCAGTTATAATATAAATAAAGTCAATTTATAAAATACTCTTATAAAAATTAAGCATTATCATGACGTTTATCGTATAAATACTACATGGGAACTCATTATCATAATCAGTCCTCATAACCGCCTAAGTTATGTGAGGAGGAACTCTGCACATCCTTCTCCAGCTCGGCCGGTTTCCACCAACTGTGGAATTCTGTTCCAATGGAGTTCCCATTTCTCAAAGTCTTTCCTTACATCTTCTTCCCACTTTTTCCAAGGTCCACTCTTCCTCGTTTTACCTCCACTTTGAATCGGTAGGCTTCCCAAGCAATTCTGCTCGGATCCATCCGCAGGAGGTGTCCAAGCTATCCTAAACTGTTTTCTCCATTAGCTCATTAGTTCAACCTTATATAGGCCAGCGGCCAGGTACCAGAAAAGGGCTTTAGGTCGCAAAAAATTGAAGAGAGTCGCATTTTCGATATGTTGTAAGGACACGTCTGTGTAGTGTAAATCCAAGTTCACAACCGGAAAAATAGATAGGAAAACTTTTGGTGGACGAAAAACCTCGGGGTATTTTATATCGATTCGTGGTGTACATGGTCATTTTCTTAAAACACCCACTTTCCCCGTTTTCCTCTTTTTTAATTAACTAGAGAAGTATAACACCTGCAGCCCTCGTTCTGTGCTTAGTTAAAGCTAATTAAATTTGCTAAAACCCCATTTTTCTTGACTTTCATCGTAGGATCACACCTTCGGCCGGTGTTCCTCACGAAAGTTGGCCAAAACTAAAAAGTTGGACTGTTTGGAAAAAATAAACAAATTTCAAAGAGGCGTAACTCAGAATATATTACGAGTACACCTACTGGCCTCGGTCTGCGCTTAAATAAAAGCTAATTAAATTTACTACTTTGACTTTCATCGTAGGAGCACTCCTTCGGCCGGTGTTTCTCATTAAAGTCGGCCAAAACTTAAAATTTGGACTTTTGGGAAAAAATTGCCAATATTCGAAGGGCGTAACTCAGAATTTATTAGACCCACAGAGCTACAGTTGGATTCAGATTGTGGCAAATTAAAACTATATAAAAAATGGTCGTCACTCATATTTTTTGTCAAAATTATCACCGATTAGGAGATACAGGCCAAAAACTGAAATAACTCCTAAAATTTCGAGGTCTTTGAGGCACCAAAAGTTTTCCCATCCGTTTTTTCGGTTGCAATCTATGATTTACACTAGTCAGACAAGCCCTTACAACATATCAAAAATGCAGCTCTCTTCAATTTTTTGCAACCTTCAAACACCTGGCCGCTTGATTATATAGTGGTGTTCCGGACTTGGTCTCTTTTTGTTTTGCCTTCTACCTTCTTTAGAAAGCTCATTTCTTCTGCTTGTATTCTGGATTGGTGTTTCTTTTTCAGCTTCTATGATTCTGAATAGTATCTGAGGATAGGGAGGAGTGTTGACTTAAATACAGTCACTTTCGTTTCTTTTTCTGCTTCTCTCCGGTTAAGAAATCCTCTCTTAACCGCTTCAAACATGGGAACTCCCTTTTGTCTCAATTTACAGGAAAGCAAATTTACTGCGGAATCGTTGTTAATGTTTTAATTATATCCATGCGGATTGCTGGTCCTATCATTCATGACACACTTCATGAAGAGTATGTTTGAGGGTTCGAAGCCCAACTCGTTGAAGGCACCTAACCTCGTTTTCCTCATGCTCTGATTGGATGAACTATATTTTCCCAATTAGGGACACACTTTTTCGGCCGTTTGAACTCATTTTTGCCACACCATCGTAGTCGCAATCGAAAGGTTCTATCAGAAAACTCTTTTAATAAATTTTCAAAAAAATCAATCTAGTTACCTCTTTTTTCCCCTGTAGTCTGTATATATTTTTAGACTGCTATTTAAGCGATATAACTCTGCTGAATGAAGTTTACTTTGTGTTGAGCAAGTAAGCTTTTTGGGTTATTTTAATTAATATTTACATTAATATAAATTAATCTAATGTAATTTTATTCTTTTATGTATCAAAACAATAAATACACAAAATTTATTAACATACACATCGTTAATAAAATATAATAACTATAAGTACCATATTCTTATAGGTTACAGGAAAAGAATTACCCCGAGAAAAATGAGAAAATTATTGAGAAAATTATTCTTGTCTAGAAGACAAAGAGTATTTAACTTATTTACATTAGATAAACATCCAGACATACCTATTTTATTAAATTAATAAAGGTTTTTCTTATCACCAATAAATAAAAAAGTTTTTCTCGTTATTACATCGCAATTCAGAATTACAACACAACTGATGCGATATTTCCATTAAAGAGGTTTTATGAATTTATATAAATCAACTTGAATTTATAGATATTGATTATACATCGGTATTGGCTCAATTCTTCAGTTACATTAAGCTTTTTCTATATACCTCATTTTAATAAAATGGTGACTATTTTCATAAATTTAAATTTTTATATAATTTCAAAATTGCTAGATAATATTTTGAATTAAGTTTTTAGAATTTTAATAGTAGTTAATAAATTGTTTTATGGTACACTACTTACTAATGACTTCGAACATTGATTATTTTATTCGATAGTATTGTTTGCAAGTATTATATGCGTCTGATGTTCCATTTCATCTGAGATACCTAATTTGTACGCAAATAATTAATTATATAAGTTATATTGGCAATATACTGGGGCTCAGTGCAGAGTATACCAGTATGGTAGACATTGTCGTGTTTCTAGGTACACACTCTAGTACAGGGGGGTGATTTGCTGAGACCGGTACAACAGTTGGGTTTTCCCCCAATTCGGGGTATCCACTTTATAGATGCTGAATGCAGGGTCCCCTTGGGTTCATCCGTGGCCGAATAAATAATTTATTTGCCACAGCTGGATTTGATTCCAGGATCAGGAACACAGCACAAATCAGTATATATGCAATAGATAATTTAAAGTTTATTTAGTGTCTGAACAATGAAGTATTTTTACATGATGATCACAAAGTTAGGCATATATAGACCTATGATAGGGAAATATCTGAAATGAATTAATTAACTATCTATTTATCCTTATGATATTCTTTCATCCAAAATGTTGAAGCTTACGTATTGTCAAACATTTTAACAACATTAACTGATTTATGTTTATCTTTGATAAAACGGTACTATACATTTCCAACTTGGAAGTTTCTTGTACTGTAAGCCCATTGTCAAAGCTAAAGTGAGTTTAGGGCCAACCTAAATTGGAATTAAGCAAGTATGTCTCTTACCTAATTTTCACAGCGGAGTTGGGATAACCTCTTAATCCCGAATAGCCCAAGAGAGTTGAGCAAACTAACTCAATCCTGTATCTTTTCCTAAATGAGTTCCCCAAGCCCAATATAATATTCCGCATCAAGTCGTCAAATCAGCAAACTGTGTTTCATAAAGTTCTCGTGAAGATGAGCTATGTAATAAACCAGAAAGTGTATTCAAATATTTAACGCTAATTTTCCGACTGAAGATGTTGAATGAGGTCTTTAAAATGCTTCTTTTGCAGAAATTTAAATTTTATAGTTAAATACATGAATAATAATAAACATCGGCACCAAAACTCTTTGCAATAAAAATTTAGAGGTTAAATAGAATATCAATCGTGCAATTTCAACTAAATTTAATACATACAAAATGCAATTTCTCTCTCTATTATACTTATATAAAAGCTTTTAGAGATGTATTTTATCGGCTTTGGGTTGCAACGGATCGAAGAAGTACTTTTTGTTTAGTCCATACGTGCACGATCAGTTATTAATACTCTAAAATTTTGACATTAGTCAAAGCAACTGTTCCTGACGTCTTCAAGGCGTTACACAGACTACGGCACTGTTTTTGAATTTTAATTAAAAAAATGAAAGTTATTGAAAAAGAAAGAATAAATATATCTTATTACAATTTTTATTTTAGGAATATTATATCAATGGAACTATTACAGTAAAATAAGATTAAGATTACTTATTATTAATTTTAATTATTTTTACGTATGAAACAAACATAAAACAAAGAGGAATCATTATTTCATTATTTTATTTAATACAATATACTCAATATCTCAAAACAATATTAAATGGGTACTCATATTTGAATAGACTCACTGGGGAGGGGTGGGGGGGTAGGGTAAAAATAAGAGCTGAACTGAACTTCAATTTTTAGAAAATTATTCGGATACCTCTACTAAAACGTTAAGTACCAACTATTTTACAATTAAATGAAAAGTTGATTAATTGAATCTACTACATATTCTTGACTACAGATCTCCTCTTAACTTTCGAAACAAAGGAATATTCTATAAAAATATAATTAAGAACTGCTAGGACATACCGAGCAGAACTTTCGGGTTCAGCAAAACAGGACCAAATATATAAGATACCAACAACAAAATCCAAAGTAAAATTGTTAATGCAACTTGGTATATTTCGAAACGCACTATACACAACGACATTGAATTTTCCACTGTAAAATCACATATTCACATCAAAAGCCGAGCATTCCACTTGTCAATACAAATTAACCAAAATTCTTTCTTTCTTTCTTTTTCCTTGTCTCTGTTACCTGGGCATCTTATGAAAAGATTAAAATACACTGGCCTAGAGACCTGCTAAGAATGCGATAATCATTACAAAAATTTACTATTCCGATCGATGAGAAAAAAAAGGTTTTGAGATCAAATTTGCTGGATGCTATACATTATTTAAACTAATAAAGAAGCATTTAAACATTTAAAGAAATTATATGAATTACAGAGTATCATTTTTGCATATTTCATTCATTCCTTTCTCATAAAAGAGAAACACCCCACGAGTTTCAAATAGTGACTTTGTACCGAAATCGAACTATATTGAGAGGGTAGGCACTTGACTAATGAACAACATTTCGGAAATCCGGAGACGTGTTTGCAATTTAAAAGACAATCATATAGTGGCTCCTACGGGTTAAGCATGTACTAAACATAATAAGAGTACTGTCGATTAGTGACTACTGTTTCACTAATTATGCAATCTACGTCACATCTACGGTCCTCTACATCAAATATTAAATATAATATTTTTAAAAAGAATTTAAAAGAAGTGTTTCTTTTTTTATAAAGGTAATATACGTTCCGTTATGAAAAAGAATTTAAAATAACTTAAAAAATGTGAAATAACATTAGTATCCGTGTGCGAGTGCTTATCTACTATTAATACCACACATTCATTTAGCGAACTATAGTTTCCAAAATTGTAAGTAGCACACACCATTGGCGTTGATGACCTAAGACTTTTTAATCCTTTAAACACAAGCATTCACAAAATTAGTTATCATTGTAATGTAATGAACAATACTTCATATGTTATACAATAAACTGCGATTTTCAAACTTTGCATTAATTGGAATAAAATTCAATCATCAAGTGTGATTTTACAGGTTGTCGGTGTTTTTAGACGAAACAGGATGACGTGTTTCGATTAATTAAAACGATTTTCAAATATCATGATAGACGTACGTGTACCACTACAAATCAAGTGTTAAGGTGTTTTTGATTCATTGCGTGGTAGAGACTGAACTGTTTCTTTGACAACGGTTATGGAGGGAAGTGATTTGTCTAAAACAATCCTCAACTGTCTGATTTTCTACAGAGGCTGGGATCCCAGATGCCAAAGGGGCTGTTGACATATTAAACAAAATCTACCATAGCCGGTGTTGAACTGTATTAATATATTTTTTATTCTCATTAATCCATCTTGTTTTAAGGCAAAGAAGGCTTTCGTCCATACAGTCAGATCCAAAAGTCCTATACAATTTCAAAGCTCAACCGTTAGCGTTAGGTTTTCTCATAATTTTAATTAAGTTAAGGATAACCCACTTTATAGAGACTGGATGAGCCCCATGAGGGTCCATCGAGATCCTACAGGGCCATTCCTAGATAGTAACAGAATAAATAAATTATCTACCACAGCTGCACCAAAGAGGTTTCGTTATTAGGTTTGAACTATTATGATCGAAACATGGGACATTTGGCACGTCAGCTCAGCGCTCTACCACTGAGCTACTGGACCCCAGTATCTATCTGTACTGGTACGCAACGTAGCTAGTATCTACCCCATACCCTACACATTCTTTACAAGTCCGAAAATAGCCTACCTCATAAGCTCTCAAAACATCAGCATCTATAGTTTCATATATATATTTATATTTTTAATTATTTCATCAAACAATTGCTAATTGCCAAAACAAAAATATTAATAAATATGCAAGTCCATAATTTAAAAATATATATATATTTGTAACGTTCACCGACAAATTTGTCGCTAAAAATGTATGAAAGCGGATGTGGTGGAGATCAAAGAGGCTATATCCAGTATGGCAGATTCTCTTCCCTCGGAGAAAAAAGAAGGCTCATGAGAGCAGACAGCGTGAACACATGAGTGAGCTTGGGTGTCATTTGGCGTATAGATGATACTTCGTGGGCGGCGCTCGTATTTTTTATTCAATTCGGTTTTTGTCTTCCCAGAGCCGCCACGTTTTTTTACTGTTAACTGATCACATTATACCAGGAAGTATTGTAAACAAAAAATGAGTAAAAGATAAAAAAGGCTAACAAAACCATCTCCGCTCGCACGCCCATATATCAAGCCGTATTGTTTTACATGCAGCTAGTTTTGTTCGAATATTCAATATCTTTTTCCTTCCTACTCTTTCTTTTTTTTTTTTTTGTTTAACTAATGATGTGTATCATCGTCTATTGACTGTAGATGTTTCCATCCTTGAGGTTACGTGGGGAACAATGCAGGAACAAACACGCATTAATATAAGCTATCTTACTACTAAACTAAATCTTAAAATCATATTTTCAATCAAGTCAAGTGATAAATAATCATAAAGTGATTAATAATATGTTGCAATGACTTAGAAAAAAAAATTATTCTTCAATGTTATTCTTCTTTGGCTAAAAAACATTGCATTTGCAAAATCATATTTAGATTTCAATATGTTTCGGTTTTATTAGAGAAGCGGTATAGTTCAACGTGTAAAACGCTGAGTCGCTGAGCCATAGGTTCTGCCTTCGAATCCGGCTATGAATGATTAAATATTTATTCTCTTAACATTAATAGATCGAACCTGTGGAATCTTCATACCCTGACAGTGGTTACTTAAGCCCAGAATATGACTCTTCCGCTCACGAATATGGATCAATAAAAAATAAATAAAAGCTTTATATGACGTACGGGTTCAGATTTATATTCCTAATGATATTCTTAATACCTGGACAACTGTTGTCTAAGAAACAGTACAGTCTCTACCGCGTACTGAACTCAAGACACTCTAAGGGTTGTAGTGATACAGGAAAAAAACATTACTTAAAATAACATCCTTTGACTCCAGGGCACTGGAATGAACGAGTTAATAATTACTTATTAAATATGAATGTTATAAATATACACATCGAATCCCTCTACTTCCTATTTCTACCGAAAAAATATTATTTATAATATTATGTGGATATAAACAATAGGCAACAGCTATTGATTTGAATTTCAGTTAGTGAGGCAGCTGAGGTGTGGAGCAAATGGTTGCCTTCAGTTGGCAGCTCCACCGAACAGAGAATTTATGTCCGGCCCAAGTTTTAAGCTGTCCAAGTTGGGTGAACTAGTGGTGTTAGGGCTGAGGCAGATGGTGAAAAACCGGAATTTACCTGCAATGGTTAGATCGTTTTACTTTTCCGACATTATTTCAACCGATTTAAACTTCTAATAATTTAACTGCCTAGGTTAAAAAATACGTATTAACTGAATTTAATCCACTCAATTTTACAAAAAAATATGAAAAGCATTCGTATATTAGTGACGTAGTTCTCATTACATAATACAATGAAAAATTAAAAATCTGATCCCGTGTGCTTATCTTTCCAGTCAACCTTGTATGATTGAATTAATGGTTTAAAAACTAAAACTGTTATATATGGAATAAAAAGGTCCGGGTGGAGGTCAATAAATTTCTCTTAGATAAGTAGAAATGTTTATTAAATAGCCAACGTTTTGACCCACATTCCAGGTCTTCTTCAGGGGAAAATATGAACAGATAATTGAAAATTGTAAAAAATTACTAAATATGGTAAACTGTTAAATATAAATAAACTGTAATATATAAAAACTGATATTTATAAAAAAAAAATATATATATATATATATATATATATCTATGTATGTATAATAACTGTTATACTTACTTCTTCTTCTTCTTCATAGCCACGACAGACGCACAAGGCGGTCCTTGGCCTGCTCAATCACTCTTGCCCAGTCTTGTCGGTCTGTCGCAAGCCTCAGAGACACGTTAAGATTTCGGAGATCCTCTGAGACACTATAGAGAATCCTCTGAGAGCTATAGAGAAAAAAGCTTTATTTGCCGAGATAATGCGTGCCTGAATCTCCTCCTCCTCCTCCAATGCTTCATTAAACTGTGCACCAAGATACTTAAAACTATCAACACATTGGAATGTGTGGTTTCCAATTTTGTAGCACATCTGGTGTCGCATGGGTTTCTTTTTCCTCAAGATCAATATTTTTGTCTTCTCTTCATTAATTTATAGGCCAAATCTCCTGCCCCCCTCCCTTTCCAGCTTCCCGAAAGCATCTTTGACATTAAGAAGAGATCTTCCAGCTATCATCACATCATCGGCATATGCTAATAATTGGGTCCCTTTTTAAAAGATATTACCTCCCACATCCAGACAGGATCTTGCTACTATAGTTTGTAATATGATGTTGAAAAGTAGCGGGGCTAGAGAATCACCCTGCCTGACTCCATCGTTTACCTGAAATGCGCTGGTTAACTTGTCATTGACTCTAACTTTGCAGCTTGTATTGTTCATTGTGCATATTACGAGTCTGATAATTTTTAAGGGAATATTCATCTCTTTCAGGGCCTG